>JABJVR010000052.1:10394483-10443530 GCA_025773905.1 Chitala chitala
CCCCCCCCCCCCCCCCCCCCCCCCCCCCCCCCCCCCCCCCCCCCCCCCCCCCCCCCCCCCCCCCCCCCCCCCCGGTAAGGTATGTCCTCCAAAACAAAGCAGCCTGTCAGGTGGTGCTGGGTTGATTTATGAACGTATTCGGTTACTGGAGAAAGCGGTGGAAGCGGGCGCGAGTGGGACGGGGAAGACAAGCGGTACAGGAAGCACACCTGGCAGGTGCGGGGTGTCACGCTTCCGCGCCTCCCCAGACAGCCCCCTGACACGTCCCTGCGGAGAACAGACTGATGAGTCAACAAAGAGAACCGCCTCTATAAATAAACGTGGCCTTCTGTCTGGGACTGCTGCAGTGCCCAGTCTGACTCTGTAACCGATGTGCTGGTCAAAAGGCCTCAGCTTAGCTCTGGCCCAAAGCTTGAGGGAGACAGCAGTGGGAACAAACGTGAGAAGGAGGGAGAAAGGCAGAAGGCGCAAAATATAAGGAGGGAAGGACGGGAAGAAGGATGAAAAGAACAGTAATCAGTGGAGAGAGAAAACTGGAGGATGAAGGTGAGGTGGGGAGGGTGTGACAGACAGACAGACAGACAGACAGACAGACAGCAGTGTGTAAACCAGTTTACACATCACAATCACATTGGTGTACAGCAGAAAGACCTTTAATTTCTCATAAACTGTCATGATAGAAACGAAGGTGCAAATGTCTGGAAAAATGACTATGAATTAAGCCAAAACATTAACACCTTATCATGAGTCTCCAACACAACCAGCCAATCTGAAATAGACCTTGTGTGAGTTCATGTTTTATGACTATTGTGTTCATCTCACAAAGATTAACAAGAAAACTGTAAGAAATTGACAATAGTTAAATATTTATTAGATTATTTGGTTAACAAAAGTATAATTGAAACGTTATTGTCTTTGTCTTAGAGTAGTAGCATTGTTTACACATTGTTTAATTATATGATTACCTACAAAATTAAAATTTGTTTCCTTGACCTGGTTCTACAGTTCTACAGTCCTGCATTACAGGAAAATCCATTATATTTTATAACCAAAATACACCTGAACAAAAAAGGAACGTCCCCAAAATGTTCACTGGCATTCCCAACATGTCCAGACCATTTTGGGAACATTAGCGGATGTTCTGGGAACGTTTCCTGTTTGCTAGGACACAACAAAGGATGAGAATCAAAAGCAGTTCTAGCTGAGTACTGGTTCCAATTTGTCCAATCCATCACAATTGTATGCCTCTGACGTTACGGATGTTTTTCTGACAGTTGCGCATTGCTAAAACTAATGTGCAGGCAGTGCAGTTTTCAACATTGAAAATGCTTATCAAATCAAATTTGCTGACGTGTGTAATGAATATTTGAGAGGTTTTGCCTTTTTTTCTCTAAATTGACAATGGGCAACTGCTGAGCGGCATGTCTGTTACTGAGGGTCAATATCCTATGTTATAATAACATCAGTGCCAGGTAGGCAGGTTAAGCAGATTTTTTCTTTGACTAGGAAAACCTAAATGAAAACGAATGCTATACAAATACTCTCTCATTTCATCCATTTTAGATGACACTGTTGTTACACACAGCTCTAGCCACTCGATTCACCCATCAGCTCCCAGCCAGAAAAGTGCTTTCACGCTGGTTGCACAAAGAAGGGAAATGGGCACAGAAAGGGTGAGCAAGTGTCACCGTGCAATCACAAAACTTGTAGTTAAAGATTTGCACCCTTTCTCAACAGTGGAAGAAGCAGAATTTCAGTAGGTTACCTGCTTTCCCCGAGGTAAATTATGTGTCGGTTGATGTAGAACTTGAGGCATTTACCGTGTGATTTCTTCTACACTGCCTGGCAAAAAAAAAAACATCATGTGTGCCTCTGGATGCAGTGTTATTAGCTGGCATTGCTTCCTCTGGTCTGGCCTAAGCTCAGCGGTGTTATAAGACAATGAAGTCAGCATGAGGAAGCACTGACACACATAAACTGGCCACCAAAGAGTCCTGGACTTTAACCTCCTTGGAAGTCTTTAGGACAAACTGGGAAAGACTTTAGGCCTTCTCATCATGAGTACATGATCTTGGTGAAAAATTTATGGCACTGTTTTGACGAGCTTATGCAACATCATAGTATTTATTTTCATCCACATTTGCATTAATTTCCGATCTTTTATTGTCCAATTTTGGTGAGTCCATGCGAATTGCAGCCTCGGTTTCCTTTTCTTAGTTGACAGGAGTGGCATCCGATCTTCTGCTGCTGCAGCCCACCTGCTTCAAGGTTTGACATTCAGAGATGCTCTTTGGCATACCTTTCTATTGCCTTTCTATCAACTCAAACCAGTCTGGCCATTTTCCTCTGACCTCTGGTATCAACAAGACCTTTTCGCCTAGAGAACCGCCATTCACTGCATCCACTCTGTATAAAGTTAGAGATGGCTGAGTGTGAAAATCCCAGCAGATCAGCAGTTTCGAAAACACTCAGACCAGCCTGTCTGGCAGCAACAACTATGACATGTTCAAAGTCACTTAAATCACCTTTCTTCTACATTCTGATGCTTGGTTTGAACTTCAGCAGATCATGTTGAAAATGTCTACATGCCTAAATGCACTGTCATCTGATTGGCTGATTGGATATATGTGTTAACGAGCAGTTGAACAGGTGTACCTAATAAATTGGCCAGGAGTGTATGTACAAAGTACAGCATGTGTTTCTCCTAACATGTTCAAATGTTATTAAGCAGACATTCTTCACTGTGTCCAGATTCAGAGATAATAAAACAATAAAACAGCTGCACTGACTGAAAACTGGGAAAGATCTACTTTTTCACACAGAAAATTAATTCGGAATCAATAAGGGGAATCAATAAAAAATTTCACCTGGGCTGAAGTCACGGAAGTAGTCTGCAAGCTCCTCAGTGCAAGGGCACCAGGGGTGGATGAGATCCGCCCTGAGTACCTTAAGTCTCTGGATGTTGTGGGGGTCTCTTGGCTGACGCGCCTTTGCAACATAGCATGGCGGTTGGGAGCAGTACCTCTGGACTGGCCAACCTAGGTGGTGGTCCCTCTTTTTAAGAAAGGGGACCGGAGGGTGTGTTCCAACTACAGGGGGATCACACTCCTCGCCCTCCCCGGGAAAGTTTATGCCACAGTGCTGGAGAGCAAAATCAGGCCGATAGTTGAACCTTGGATTCAGGAGCAATGCAGTTTTTGTCCTGGTTGTGGAACACTGGACCAGCTCTATATCCTTACTAGGGTGCTCGAGGGTTCATGGGAGTTTGCCCAACCAGTCCACATGTGCTTTGTGGACTTTGTGGGCATGTGACCATGTCCCCCATGGCATCCTGTGGGGGGTGCTCTGGAAGTATGGGGTCAGGGGCTCTCTGCTAAGGGCTGTCCAATCTCTGTACGACCAGAGCAGGAGTTTGGTTCACATTGCCAGCAGTAAGTCAGACCTGTTCCCGGTGCATGTTGGACTCCGGCAGGGCTGCCCTTTGTCACCAGATCTGTTCATCATTTTCATGGACAGAATTTCTAAGTGCAACAAAGGGCCAGAGGGAGTCTGGTTTGGGGACCACAGGATTTAATCTCTACTTTTTGCGGATGATGTTGTCCTGTTGGCTTCATCAGTCCAAGACCTTGAGCGTGCACTGGAGCGGTTTGCAATCGAGTGCGAAGCAGCTGGGATGAGAATCAGCACCCCTAAGTCCGAGGCCATGGTTCTCAACCCGGTGGTTTTCCATCTGCAAGTTGGAGGAGAGATACTGCCTCAAGTGGAGGAATTTAAGTATCTTGGGACCTTGTTCATGAGTGAGGGAAGGATGGAGCGTGAGATTGATAGATGAATCGGTGCAGTGGCAGCAGCAATGCAGTCGATGTACAGCTCTGTTGTGGTGAAGAAGGAGCTGAGCCAAAAGGCAAAGCTCTCAATTTACCAGTCAAGGTACGTTCCTACTCTCACCTATGGTTTGGGTCTTTGGATACAAGCGGCCAAAATGAATTTCCTCCACAGGGTGGCCGGGCGCACCCTTAGAGATAGGGTGAGGAGCTCAGTCACCAGGGAGGAGCTCAGAGTAGAGCTCCTGCTCCTCCACATCGAGAGAAACCAGTTGAGGTGGCTCAAGAATCTGTTTCGGATGCCTCTGGGATGCCTCCCTGGGTGCCTCGGCGTTCCCCAGGAAGAGCTGGAGGAGGCGTCTGGGGATAGGGAAGTCTGGGTGTCTCTGCGTAGACTGTTGTCCCCACGACCTGGCCCCAGATAAGCATTAGATAATGGATGGACGGATGGATGGAAGTATAAAGAATTTGACTGACAATCAGAATGGATAATGGCATCAGTATCAATAAAATCTTATCTGTCCCCATCCCTAACCACAACTTTTAATCAGTCAAATTTCAATTGGTGATCAACACACAAATGTGCACACACACATACACACAGTATCATTCATCGTCTATACTGCTTCATGCTGTTAAGGGTCATGGGAAGCCTGGAGCCCATCCCAGGACACATAGGGCACAGGGCAGGGGACACCCAGGCAGGGCACTCAGACTACGAGCAATTTGAAGACACCAGTTAACCTAACCTGCATGTCTTTGGACTGTGGGAGGAAACTGGAGAATGTGGAGAAAACCCACAAAGCACTGGGAGAACATGCAAACTCCACGCACACAGACCCAAGGCAGGAATCAAGCCCCAGGCCTGAAGGTGCGAGGCAATAGTGGTAACCACCATGCCATCGTGCTGCCTCACATACAGTATAATCAGTAAAATTAACAGATGTACCAAAATGCCAAGTACCATCTGTACTGGTGAGCTGTACCTTTGGGTGTTAGGGAGAGAGAGCTGTGATTCAGTCCAGTCTGAGAGGAGGGGGGAGCCTTCCGCACAGTCCCATCCAGGACAGGCTATAACTGAGATGGACACAACAGTGGGAGGGGCTTTATGGCACCCAGAGTGGCAGTGTAAGGGAGACGCCAGAACATTGGTATCACATAAGGAGCAGCAGTGGTGGCTTGCTGCCAAACAGAAATAAGACTTTATTCGTGCACACTTCACACATTAAAAGCTTGTTCTCTGACTGTACAAAAGGCACAGTAGGTAAACTGAATAAACAAGTAATGTCAAAATTTCAGTTGGAATCTGCTCAGTTCAAAACATAAAGGCACTTTTCAAGGGCAGATAAAAACAAATACATTTCAAAGGACAGAGAAGGCACAAGTCTTGTCTTTCCATTGTTTTCATTTTTGGTGCTAAGCCTGGGGGTGAAAGTACCTTTGAGATGTTTATGCCTTTTGACCTCAAGCATTACTTTCCTATTGGTGCACTGATTTATTCAGGAAGTTCCCTTCTTGCTGATTCACTATGAATAAGAAGAAATGCTGTTTGGGCGACTGGGTTCAGAACATACAGTGGTATGGGGTCCAGACTGCCTGCAGATCCCAACAGGTCTGTCTCAGTCCCCCACATCACTGTCCTGATCTCCAATCGTCCAAAGGAAGTGGAAGCCAAGAGCCAGGAGGGCGGTGCCGAGAAGGTCCCCCAGAGCCGTCAGGTACGGAATTGCGAAGCTGTCTGGGTCCTTTCCCCTCCGCCACATCCAGTGAACCATCCAGTCAGCAACGCAGAGCAGTAAAAACACCTGACAGGGGAAACCAATGCCAATGTCACATGATCAAGGACTAACAGAGGCCTTGTGGTGACCACATCACACTGCTGCAGATAGCCCCTGTCACATGATGCCAGCCTGACACAGATGCCTTGTGGTGACCTCTTCACACCGCTAAGGACAGCCCTGTCACATGACCCATGCCCACCACTGTAAAAACACTGGTGGGACAAATCCTTTACAATTCATAGGAATGACAGCAAATAGTCAACACCAGTTTAAGGAAAAAAAAAAAATCCCAAACACCTGATGCTACAAAACCTACACATACCTCCATTACATAACCATACACATACTGGCACTCCTTCATCCTGTGATGTCAGACAGATAGAGTCATACCCCTGCATTCCACTGCATATCTGCTCAACTTAAAAAATGTGTTATACAGATGGACCCTATGTAAATGGAAGACTTGTACGTATTTTGCAGGCCTCGGGAGAATAAAGCCACGGCATGCTTTGACAGGTTGTGACCCATGAGGTACTGCTGCTCACTGCTTCACTAGTTTCCCATGGAACTGAATCTCTGAGCAGGTTGAATCTTTAGTGAGGCTGCTCTGACAAAAATCCCATAATCACTTGGGCCGCTGTCCTGGTTTCTGTGCATGTCTAGGAGGAGTGTAACTCTCTTCCCAGGGTACTTTCAGTAGAAGGCTCCAGGTATGGTCACTGAGGGCTACTGCCCATTCCTGTCACACAGTAAGTCTATTCTGTCTCTCCAATTTTGTCTAGCAATCTCAGTCGGGGCAATAAATCTCGTTTCAGGTTGTCTGTGCCGCGGCACGGTCTGTTTGTGCACATGGAATCTATCTGTTCTGACAAAGGGATAAGGTTGAATATTTATGTAAGACAGCCTGTGGCCACAAAGAACTGTAATCAGGTTCTGTGCATCTTCTTTCCTCCACAACGTTGACACGTGTGATGTCAGAATAGCTAATGAGCAGACAGGGCCTGTGTGTTCAGGGGTATGTGCTCCCTGATACCTGAGAGTTATGTTGTCATCTGCATGACACCAAACACTCACTGCACATTACACTGTATTCCCAGCATAGCAATGCTCAGTACCTGGAACTGGGCGACATCCACAGTGCATTGAAGTTTATGACTCAGTAGTAAGTAACCCATTTCCTGCTGCTTCTCCCAAGCATTTGTGGTGGATGATAGTGGATGGGGGGGGTCTTTGTATCTTACAGTTCTATATGGCATGCACTTAGTGATGTCTCACGGATTCAACAGCTTTCCCCCAGCTACAGTGGATTTTTTCACAGCAACCCTGCTCCTTCTGGCTGCTATGCTCCCAGATTTACACCTAAACATCAACGTGAGTCATTACACTCCCTACCCCCTGTGTGGTTATCCCACAATCCTCTGTGGCAATTTAGAGCCTTTTGTGAACAGAAACAGGACCACTAATATCCTTGAAGGTCACAGTCCCAGCGGACAACGTGCGAAGTCTGTACCAACAGACTCTCTACCCTCTGACTCACAGTTTTGGTACGTTGTCTTATCGAGAAGGAGCCTCGTCGTGGGGACCAAAATTCCTCTGTGTTTCAACATCCGCATTCTGGCCAGGGAAGAGAGACTCTCCTTTCCTTATATGGGCAAGGCCTAGTTTGGTGGACCAGGGCGGGTCTCAGTATGCCACTGGTGCAACCAAATATGAATCTTGATGCTGGGGATGCTGGGTAATATACCACAGGGAACTGGTACACGAAGAGATCTGATTCTCATTCTCAACCAGAACTGTTCCACACAGCTGGCGTCATCGTAAAAGAACTCAGTGGACCCCCCCCCCCACCTTTCCCTTTTTTTAACCCTCAGTTCTAAATGGCCAACTGTGACAAACCAAAATTCATGGAAGAAGCCATGTTTTTGTTCTTCTCACGTTCTGGACACGAGTTAGAGGTTTTAGTCCTTCCTTAAAAGTTGTTCCAGAACAGTATCTAATTAACAAGAAACATGTTGTTTGGTCGTCTGGTTAAGTGGAACAATGTTCATCTCAATAGTACTTAACACGGAAGGCACCTGCGAATGTGACATAAATGCAAATATGTGGCAACATACCGTATCTCTAATACGCACAAATCTGAATGAGTTTTATTGGGCTAAAGGGAATGGAGTCTCCTTGGGTGTGAATCTGAAATTGCAGAGGAATGGACCTAGGGTTGGGGGCGGAGCCTACCACACATGAAGACCCCATCTTTATGCACTGCTGATGCTGAGAACCACACTGCGGTGGGACTCGGCCTCCGATCCCCGGCCGGGTATGGGAGGGGGGCCGTCTCACTGAAAGGACTGAGGTGACCCTGAGAGCTGACGATGAGCAGGGGTGAATGAGTCCTTTCAGATGAAAATTAAAAGTGAGCATAGGCCATTAATCAGGATGACATCTCTGGGTGCATTTCAGCGAGGGCCACGCCACTCTGCCCTTTCATCAGGTGTTAAAGCGAGACGACCAGAAAAAACTTCCCCTTTTTTTGGCTCAGTTAAAACGGTAAATTTCCTAAGCTTCCCAACTGGAATGAAAATTCTAAAAATAGTCTCTAAGCTGGAGCTTTATGCATAAAAGTGGATGAAAACAGCTGTAGCAGAGGAAAAGGCAGTTAAAGGAATCTCTGTTTCTTCTAGCCCAGCTCCTCGTGGTAAAAGGATCTATCCAAAACTTATCTTCTGGGAGCAGAGCTTTTCCTTTATGTACACATATTGATGAGAACAGTGCGAACAGGACTGAGATTGAATTTTCACGCTGAGCCAGCACACAGCTTGGGACCTCGGTGAAACTGCAGCAGGAGTGCGTGTACTCACAGATGTGCACGCACATATTCACACGCACACGCCCAGACAAACGCGTGCACACACATAGACACACGATTCCAGACAAATACGCACACACGCGTACACAGACAAACACGTACACGTGCTTACACATTCATACGCACCCCCACAAACAAGCGCGAAGCCATATATACAGACTCACAACTGTGCACACACCATCTGTTTACCTTTCCTAAAAAACATGCATAAATGGCTGCAACACAGAGGTGTGTTCAGAAGGCCAGTCTGTCTTTTCACTCCGGCTGTTTATGCGTATGGCTAGGCTGAGGGGCGCAGAGAAGAAAATGTCTGTAAATGTGGGATGTTCTTTTTTAGACGACAGGTCTGGACTTAACCCCCCCTCCTGCGGCCCCCACCTCACAAACACACACACACACACACAGGTCTGCATATAGTGGAAACTTCTGGCTCCTTAGCTACAGAAACCCAGGTGCTGTTCACTGGGACTGTACTCCAGGGCTGCAGGCCTGCAGTTCACTTCTCTGCCTTCTGAGGTGCCTTGTGAACCCAGATCAGTTAGACCCAGTACAGTGGACTGTCCAGGGAGCGTCCCTTCTTCTGAAATTAAACCCATCTAACTTCCAGTCTGGCTGCTACCTCTTTGCGCTTTTAATTCTTTCCCAAAGGAGACAAGCAAGGTGGGTTAATCATCTGAGACCTTTATATAAGCAGGTAAATGTGATAAGGGTCTGGGAAAGTTCACAGGGTAGCGCCTCCTTTGTTCCACCACCTCCCTGCGTGATGAAACGCCTGTCATCACATTGCGCATGAGGACAAAAGGGCTTTGCTTCAGTGCTATCACGGAATATTCCCCGTCAGGCTCCACACTAGTTGGTTATCTTACAGCTTCATCTTAATTGCCTGGATCACATTTAAATCACACGGCTGCACTCAGACTGCAGCTTAATTCCTCGCACGATTAATGCACAAGTCACGCGATGTCTGCGACCCACGGCCGCTGAATTACGGTATGTGGGAAATGGCGATTTCACCATCTGGAGTACAGTCGAGCAGTGCGGCTGCACCAGCAACATCCAGTCTGACGGCTCTGATACCAAACAGGTCACCTTTATCACACCACTTCAGAGGTACGGAACTGGGAATGTTTTTTTGTTTTTTTTTAAGTTTTAACTTTTTTTTATAGTTTAAAGTGTTTAAAATTTTTCACAACAAAAAGCAACACTAATGGTTGTTAATGGGTTTCATTTCAGATTTTTTTTGCTTGCTTTTTTTTCTTGAAGGAAAAAAAAAATGTACATTTTATTCCGGTGGGAATACTTGATAAATTAGGTGTGTCCGATCCAAAAATTTCAAAGTCAGGCACTGTCCACTGATCAAAGTACATTAAAATGCAGAGGGTACAGCAGATTTTAATTTATTTTTTTCTCAGCGATGTACTTAAAGAAGCTCTTTCTGAGCTTCACATTCACTGGTCCGCGTGCTATCTTGGCCGGGATCTGGCCAGCAGCGCGCGAGGTGCGGGTCGTAATAGGCTTTCTGCTCCATTGAACCACCTTTGAAGTCTTTCAGCAGTGCCTAATTGATTCGGCCCATTTTGGAAGTTAGACGTTTTACACGCAGCTATAGAACGCTTTCATTTCTCAATTTCATCACTTATTCATACTAACTTTAAGAAGCAATCTCATTTTAATTTTTTTCCATTACATGGCTTTTTCTTCATACTCCATACAACACGCATCAATTAAACTGCCAAGGACAGGCTCTGAAATAACACATTATGTCTACACATCAACCTGTCATAGGAACCGGAAGGATGGGGGGATTACTTCAAATACAGTCTGCCTCACAATAGTTCCTAATGACGCTATAATATAGATTTAATTAACCCAGTATGCTGAATTATAAGGCCCTTTAGAAAAATAAGGGGAAAAGATCCAAAAATTGCCAAAAAACATGTTAATCTCGCAGAAGTATAGCAGACGTGGAGCACGGATCCGTCCCTCTGGCATCTAGGCCGTATACACGCATCGTATCTGTGTGCTTACATTCAGCATAGCAAATTTCAAAAAGGTTAACTGAAAAAACATTCAGGTAAAAGTAAACACCCCACCAGACCACCACAAACTGCCTAAATGTACCGCACATTTTTGTCATTCCTTACTGACAAAACAAACCTTTGACTCCTGGGCCCTGGCCTCACTAATTGGCCCTAATTACAACATAAACAGACGGGAGGGAGTCGAGCTACTCTGCTGTACAGCGCGCAGGATTACCAACCAAGAATGCCACCACCGTACCTGACGGTCCTGATTTGGTGTCCCAGTCAGGAGTCCACCCCAGCAAGGCATAAGGAGACTGTTGTCCTGCACTGACCTGGCCCAATCCAAATTTAAGATGGTACAAGATGATGGGTGTGGGCACCAGCCACTGGTAACACTGGCCACTGATTTGAGCCCTTAACTAAAACAGTCAGGGTGAAGTCCTGCTTTATCTTTCCTATGCTGACAAGTAGTAAAGGTACACATGAAAAGGTAGCAAGGACAACAGTGCCACCAGCCAATAAGAAAAGAGAATACTGAGGACCAGGGCAGCTCAATTTGCCAATCAGATGGTTAGCCATCTGACTGGCTAATTGAGCTCCAGCCAGAGGAACCTTACCTGTAACAGGGCGACAGCCAAGTAGACACCCACGAAGATGGGTGTGAGAGTGGTGTGGCCACTCTTCATCAGGCTGATGATGTAGAGGAAGATTGCATGTCCCGGAACGACGAGCAGAAGCAGCACCTGGGCTGACCGGTGATTGGCTCCTGAGCAAAGGGGGCGGGCAGTGTTAACCACATAGTGACAAGGCTTTCAATTACACCTTCCATTCTGACCAGCTGACTATCCAAATCAGGGATATCAGAAAGGGACACAGAGAGGTGAAACTGGCAATCAGACACCCTGTCTGTCCGATTTTGATTTGTGTGATTTGTATGCAATGTATTTGTAAACCCACACATAAGGGTAAAATATGCTCTGTTTTACAGCACTCAGCCCATGTCTGTTGGGGCAGGAAGTTCGAACCCAGGTCTGCCGGTAATTGGCAGCACTAAGCTGCTTCTTGTTAAACAGCCTGGTTGACATGAATGTCTCCAAATGAGGTGAGTTGAGAAATGACAAAGAAATCCCAGCTTCCCTGTAATTGTGCCGTTTGCTTTAAACACGTTGTGGTGTTCCTGTCTGCCACTGTCATGTCTGCACCGGCCGGATTCGCCAGAGTCGCCCCGACTGAACGAGAATAAACTGCTCTCTCTCTCCTAGTTCTCCAAAACTCCTCTGCATTACTATTAAAGAACCATCGAGTGGCCTCGGACAAGGCTAAAAATTCCCCTGTACTTAGCTGTGGCCAAAGGAAAGGCAGAGCAGAGATGTCATTAGGTGTACCATAGTGGGACGGGAAAGCATATTATCTGTTTTAAATGGGAGTTAAACCACCGTAAGTCTTATTTTCCTGCTCTACAGCTTGGAACGCTTGCCTGAAAGAGTCAGTGACAGTGAAACAGGGAAGCACATGTCAACAGTCAAGGGCTAAGATGGTTTAACGCTGACAACCACAAAGTAGCAGAGAGGCAGAGAAGGTCAGGCCCAGGGGGTGGGCGTGGCAGGGACCCTGGTGATGGTGGGGGCAGTGACATTCACCTGTGCCACATGAGCTCCCCCTACCTGTGCCGCAGAAGGTTCGCCCAGGGTGGTAGCAGCCGGTGGCATCAGTGGGCGCCTCTCCTGATGCGCTCTGAAAGTGTAGGTGTGTGGAGATCCGGCTGGACTGGATGGCAACCAAGTTCCCACCAATACCTGGGAAGACAACTGGGTTAACGTCAACCTGAAATTCAGGAATGTTCGTTAAAAACGCTGGATGGCATGTATGATTTGTTGCAGGTAATTGAATTTTGAAAATCCCGTTAAAAATCACATATATCAATATTTAGTTTTTGAGTACCCCAAACCTACAGATCCTTGCTATACGATCTTATACTGTATGTTCATTTAACAAATCAATGTCCGTGATCTGATAATCTGAGGTAAGAAGTACATTATTTTTCCTTTCTTCATTGTAGGACTAATGAATGGCGTTCCAACAAGGCTAAAAGAAAGCAGCAGTACAGAAAGGTCTTGTAGCATGTGACAATGGCTGCCACATTGTAAGAGCTATGTATATTCCTCTCCTGTTTTTTTTACATTTAATTGGTCTCATGCAGACAGTTTGTCAACAGTGTATTCCAGTTTCCAGAGGAAATGTGGGAGTTTATTTGTAAGTCAAGTCCTGCCCACTTCCTGTAGAGAAACGAACTGAGCTTCCTGTGCGGAATAAACAGAGAATCGCTGTCTGGGGACAAAGGTCTGCGTAGGTAGCAGTAAAAACGCAAAGTATACACTGCACAGCTCGCACAGACAAGGCAACTTATTCTTCCACTCAGGCTGGCAGGAGTTTGCTCATTAACTGAGCCTGTGGTTTCTCCACATGAATGTTAATTCACAAAAATGGCTTCAAAGTGCAGAGCAGTTTTAAAACCATCAGCCTCAGTCGCACCCAGTGATCCACGGGGACATAAAGGTACATCACCGAAATTGAGTATGATTGAGACAGGCCGGTTTTGACAATGGCCTGGAAATTGAGGGTAATGAAAGCATTCCTTGGACAGAGAGCCCACTAACATTAACTGATTTGGATGAGGGGGTACTAACACGTGGTGTACCACCAGCATGTCTGGTTCCTGCTGCTGCTGAGGCTCGCTGGTAGGTGTGGGATCAGCGAGAAGGCAATCTCATGGTCCCCTTCCACTGGCACCATTACAAACACCTGCTGTTTTTTTTCTCTTCAGAGGGAAAATGGGGAATCCGCCCAGCACTGCGGCAGATATACACACGGTCAGGGCAACAGTCACAAGCCAATGCAGCCTTCGCCATAAAACCCACTGGTGACGTGTTTCAGTATTCTGAAGTAGTTACTCGCCAACATAACTGTGTATTATCGCCATAATACACAAGAAAAAAATATCACTGTAAACTACACATCTGTGTGGAAGATGTATTCATGTCAATATTTATTGAAGTAGGGCCTTTGTACCATACAGTGGTACAATGGTGCAATGAGATGCCCTGCTGGAGTTGTAACTGGTGCCCCATATGTCCTGCTGGTCCCGAAAGGAGGCCATAAATGATCCAGGTTTAACCAATCAAGCCAGACATCCTGTTGCGATGGCAGGCGGCCTACATCATTCCACACTCATTTCCGTGTTGCCTTGGGACATGAAGCCTCCCTCCACCTTTACATGTGATCAAACAAACTCACTACACCACCCCCCCAAAAGGCCTCTGTGTCGGCACACAGCTCTAGGAGGGGGTCTCTAATGTGGGTTGGAAGACTGCAACAACCAAGGGGGGGGGGGGGGTGACGTCCTCCAAATTCCCACTGACCCACTCTGCTGTTCCCGCTGGGTGTCTGTCTGCCAGACTGCATATCTCAGCTCATCTCATTTTGCAGTCTGAGGCAGGCCAGTGGATGGTCCTGCATCCACTCCCCACGCTCCAGTGGAACGACACTAATTAGCATAAAAATGCTCAGCCCTAGCAAATACAATTGCTTAACAAGTGCATGCATTTAAAGGAATTTTCATCTGCCAACTCATTAACGTCTTAAGTCCCATGGTAAACTGTGCTTCCCTGTCCTTGAGTGAAACATTCTTTCCCTCATATACAAGGAACACAGTTTCCAGGGACTTAAGGCCTTCTGGTAACATCTTTGGAACTTGTCCGACCAACCAGCAGAACGTCTCTGTCCCTGTAGACTGCGTGGCAGTCTGTACCATTCCTGTCAGGGATGTGAGCTCTACGAAACCAACACACTTTGTACAGATGTTCTCAAGCTGACAGAGAAGGGCACTGAAAGGACAGAGACCTGCCCATTAATAACAGTGTCTGTCCAATTACTTGTGGCCAATTTGCACATTGTGGCTGTGTTTAGTTCCTGTGTTGGGCATGTCTGAAGCCCAGCGCTAGCAGAGCGACAGCATGGCCTTACCCAAGCATGGAGTTATGAGTTTGGGTGTGTTCAAGCCTCTCTCACCCCTGTCCCAGTGTGTCAGCGGACACTGCATGGTTCTCACCATTAATGACAGGGGTATACACCACAATCCCTGTCAGGTTAGGGTCTGACACTGTCTTGCCCAGAATGAGTCCTCCAACACTGAGGGAAAACAAACAAACATTATTAAAATCTGCTCAGGGATCACATCAGAATTAAACTGTGTTTTACTACTCTGCTGTTTGTATATTCACTAATCAAACGATTCTACATTACACTCTATATGCACACAAACCCATAACAAACGGATGTAATCATCCTAGAATTACATGTACTCAAACATTTTACATCACACAGGGCATCCGTCAGCTTTTCACGCAATTTTTCAAATGAAAATTTCCAGAAAAAGCAGATTATATATGAAAATAATACTATCATAAAACAACAGAAGCCAGGCTAAATGCAGTGCTGAAATCCCAGCTAACTTTAATATACATTGTTGTACTAAACATCTTATAGTACGTTTCAGAAGGCCTCACTGAAGCACTGAAACACCATGAGATTTACACATTAGACCAAAGTCTAAGGCTTAAACTTTTTTATTTCAAAAAACATATTCCCGAGCTTTCCTAATTCTTTACACTTGGCAAAAGAACATGTTTAAAAAATAAAAACGAGACGAGGGTCGCAATTAGCCTTTCTTTCATAGTTTTGACAACGTGGTCTTTTTTAAAAATATAAACTGAAGCCATATCTGCTGAACGCGTTTCTCCCCTCTCCCCTTAAAAGGCGGCACAGTGGCTGGCATCCTGTAGCCACCGGTACCCACGTCTGCTGGCATCTCTGAACACCAGGTCTGTTGGGAACTGAATACTGTTTATGCCAGTGAAGAATGTTTAAAGTACACACATACTTTCTTCTCATCGGTTCCACAGGAAAACAACGTCCCCGTTATGGCCATCTGTGTGCGAAGATAAAAACAGAGCTCTGTGGACGTGTGCCGCGCTAAGAGACGCGTTTTCAGAACAAGTCTGGCTGAGACATGTGGCTGAAAGTCAGCATGTCTGCCACGCTTGACCGTGATCTGCGATGGGGCACTTGTGTGTAGAATTAAGACTTAGCTCATCCATGCCGGGCAGCGATAAAAGGGGGTCGGACTGACCTACTTGCTTGCTGCTATAGGACAATGGGCTGTTTTCATTGTAGCATCATTAATCCGTGTTTGGGGTTAACACAGTGCAGGGCTCATATCTGACATTCCCATAAACAATGGCCTAAAAGCGATTTGGATATTGAGCCTCTGGTCTCTTTGTGGTGGGAAGCACATGAGCCAGTCACATCTCCCCTTTCAAGGTTTCCCAGAAAAAGGCCAAGACCACAGCACCTAATGAACCCAACAGGAAAGCCCCCCCATCTTGGGACTCGGACCCACAATGGCGCTAATGCAAATATGAGTGTGGGTGCCCCGCCAAACACCGCCAGGCCAGGCTACAGCTACTGGATGGGTCCAGTCTCAGAACACAATGAGATTATGACCATGAGAACAGACTCTTGGCACCGTGATTCACCAAAGATACCAGGCATTAAGGAAGCTCAGGTCTAATTCCAAATGGGCACCGTACCAATTGGGCAGCTGGTAGCATGGCAAATAAGGACACAGACATGCACCAGATGGCTACTAGTTCAAGATCCATACAGCAGCTCACTTAAGAAACTTTCTTGATCTGAGGTAGTTTGGAAAAAATATATAATGGTAAAATAAATAGTTTTTTATGAATTATATATTAAGCAAGATTAAAAACAATGTATTAATTGTGGAGAATAATGGAAGAAGAAAGGGGTTCAGTGAGGGGAAAGAAAGAAAAGGTGAGGACAGAGGGAAGCAAGCACATCTGAGGGCACAAAATGGGAAGGGGGGGGTGAAGGTGTGAGGTGCTGACCTGCTGACGACCATCGCTGTGACGACTGGCTCCCAGCCCGAGTAGAGCAGCATGCGACTGGCTGGGTGCCTGGAGGCAACGATGATGCAGGCCGGCGTCAGGGACAGGAAGAGCGAGCACACGGCGATGGAGAGGTATGGGCTGGAGTCTGACAGGATACAGGGCCAGTCAGAGCACACACACAGGGGGGAGAGATACAGGTAGGAGTCTGAGAGGACACAGGGGCAGTCAGAGCACACACACAGGGAGGGAGAGATACAGGTAGGAGTCTGAGAGGACACAGGGGCAGTTAGAGCACACACACAGGGAGGGAGAGATACAGGTAGGAGTCTGAGAGGACACAGGGGCAGTCAGAGCACACACACAGGGAGGGAGAGATACAGGTAGGAGTCTGAGAGGACACAGGGGCAGTCAGAGCACATGCACACATAAGGAGGGTTGAGTATGACAGGACACAGGGGGCAGTTAGAGCACATAGGCTTGGGGGGTGAGGTTCTAACAGGACATGGGGGCAGTTAGAGCACACATATGTTATTGCTGCTGGAGTAAAAACTATGCCATGATGCCAAAAAGGAGGGGAAAGTGTTTTAAGTGGGAAACCAGACAGGAGCCAGAAAGGGTGATTTAAATTCATGGACACTGCTCACTGTTCCCATCAAGAGATAAAATGCAAAAACACAATTTCTTCTTAAAATGAGAGAAGTAAGAAAACATACCAACACCCCTCACCATATAAAATGACTGCCTAATGAAAACAAACTGGTTGACTGTCTGCCCAACAGATTAATAGCTTTCTGGGTTCTTAGTGTTGGTGCCACTGGCTTGACCACTAGTCAAATGACATACGACAGGGCCGAGAGTGCGTAAACAGTGCACTGTCAGGAACTGAGATTCTGGCAACCTCAGGTATCTGCACGCACACACACACACACCCCCACACACACACATTCATTCACATCTCAGACACAGACAGTAAAGAGAAGGCAAACCAGCATACAGATTCTAATCACAAGGGCGCAGAATGCGTCACTGCATTACTCTGCCCAGGACGGCAGTGGCGGAGATACGGAGGGCTAAAGATCCCCCATCAGGCCATCACACTCTGTAAACATCACTGCCTCGACATAGATTCAAAGCACTTTACCTGAGCTCTAAATTTTCCATAATTTTTCCAAGGTTACTGACTACAGGAACTTTTTTTAGGATAAAAGCTCTGGCAAACCCCACCCCACACAAATTATAGTATTTATAGACACTTCTGTGTGTTTTTAGGCTGTGTTCATAAAAACATGAAGAAAGGCACCATAGGCCTTGAAACGCTCAGATGAGTATCTTGCAATTCCATAAAATTTACAGGCTCTAATCTCAACACTCTGAAAAAAAATGGAAAATACCTCTAAATTTAGGTGTACTTGGCATGTGTGGGCATATCCCTGGTTCACAGAGGCGAATGCCAAGCCCTGGCACAGGCTGATCACCAGTCTTAACGCAGCTCATTAACCTCACTTCAACTTTCTGCTGCGTTGGAATAAAAACCTCGTTAACAAACCTCAAGGTCATCTGGAAGTTTGATCTGGGAGAAGGGCTCGACTTACTGGTGAATAAACAACAGGTGACTATTCGATGCCAGTGTGGGGGGGGCACAGCATCCCAGACTACAAGATGTCCCTTGTCTCTTGTGGTTGGGTCGTCAGCTTGGGCAAATTTTTACTCCTCTTGCCAGTTAGGCTGGTTTCGTGTTTGCTCATCACTTGCCACACTGCCCATTTGTGTGGCAACACGTCATGGGGTGGTACTGGGATTTTAAGAGGGAAAACATTACCAGGAATTGCAGATTTTCCTGCCATGTGAGCCAGGAGCTTTCTTTGCGTGGTGATACCAAATAAGGCCTTCATTCTTTTTTTTGTTGTTGATATACTGAGCCTTAGTGACATCCAGTTCTGAACATATAAATCAAAAGAAGGTCCTTATTCCAAAATACTACACGCATACATAATCTGGTTGCTTATCCTTTTGCAGCCACAAAATCACAAGTGTAAAAATTACAATATAAAAATTAACACCGAGATAAAGTAACAGTCTGCAGTACTACACGACCCCTGGTGTTGTTGGTAAAACAAAGAATATTTTAAAATGTAACACTGCACAGAGTACTGCTTACTCTTTGAAGAGTGGGACCATATATGAGTACTGAGTACTGCTTACTCTTTGAAGAGTGGGACCATATATGAGTACTGAGTACTGCTTACTCTTTGAAGAGTGGGACCATATATGAGTACTGAGTACTGCTTACTCTTTGAAAAGTGGGACCATATATGCACCAAAATATTGTTACACTGTTGATTTTGCAGTGTAGGATAAGGGAGCAAGGCAGGGCAGGGCGCAAGGCAGGACAGGGCGCAACATATTGCAGGGCACACAAGTGCGAGCGCGTGTGCGTGCGCTCAAACACACACTCACTCACACACACACACACACACACACACACACACACACATCTGCCAATGCAGACTCTCCGGTCAATCTGAGAGTTCACAATCCACCTAAACTGGATATCTTTGCACCATGGAAGCAAACCAAAGAACCCAGAGGAAACCCATGGAAGCATGGAGAGAAAATCATACTCCACACACACACAGTGCAGAGAGCCAGAGGCGACTCCATGACCCTGAGGACGTGGGGCAGCTGCACAACCCACTGAGGTGCTGTGCTGTGTATTCCAGTGTGCTGCTCTAAATCAGCATTCTGGCTGAACATACTGTATATCAAAGTGATTAAAGTTTAGGTAAGATAAATATCAGTATGATTAATTTGTTTCAGACATAAATTTAACACATTTAATAGTAAATTTACAGTCTCCTGTTAAACAGCACAATGCAAATTATAGAACTACAAAAGTCTGCCTAATATCCTACCTGACATAAATGAAATCCATTAAAAAACTGGAACAAAGTATCCCCTAGTGGATATTAAGAGTATGATTTTTAAGTATATTTTCATGTACTGTACTACTCTGTTCACACCTCCTTGGCCTACTACCTTTTATTTTCTTTTTTCCAATAAAATGCTAAGAGGCACTTTTGCTAAAGTATCCAAAGACCAAACCACATTATTGAAGTTGGGCAGAAAACACAAGAGCCCTTTGGAAGACAATTCTGTTCCACAGCAACACATGAGCGCCACCTTGTGGATGCTCGTGAAATTATTTTAATCAGTCACTTTCCTACAAAACTATCAACATTAAACTCTGTAAACTTGAGTACTTACACAAAAAAGTTAACCATTCCTGTTATCCAACTTACGTGTGAGTTTCCTGCCAGCCACTCTGACTTATCCAACCGTTATTCACACGCTGTACATAAATACATAGGCGTTTAGGTACACGTGTCTATAGGACTGTCTCACTCTCACCCAGGTAGCGGTACAGGCCCTGGCTGATCCATGCCAGGATCGCCAGAGTGATCAGGTCTCCAAAACTGGCAGCTATGGGGGTGGCCACATTGTCGGGGTTGATCCCCTTCTTTTTTGCGCTGACAATAACGCCCACCATGAGGATGCCTTGGAAGGAAACAGGAAAACACATGCAGGAGTATAAGAGGTCAAAGGTCAGAGGTGACAGAAAAGGAAAGTAGCTCTATGGTAGGGGCTCACAAAAAAGTACCTTCTGACTGTTACTTAGAAAAACTAAAGGACAGGTTGTTAACAATGTCCTATTGTTAAATCCATACAAGAAAGGCTACGTGAGTGACTGCAAAGGGGGCGGGCCATGTTGTTAAATTCTTAAGAGGAAGACTCTGAGTCACAGCAAACGAGGTGGGCCCTATTGTTTAATCCATGTGAAGAAGATTCTGTGGGTGCCAGCAACGGAATGGACCCTCGCCTGTAATGGCTACACGAGCAACATAACGGTGAACGGCGGTGATGCCCCATGCTACCTTGCAACAGGGACGCGAGGAAGGCAGTGGCCACGCTGCTGGAGCAGAGCAGCATCACATGGCTCATGCGCAAAGTCCCATCAGGTATCCAGCCAAGCACCACAGCTGCCATGGCGGCCAGGAAGCCCACCACTGTGGCCTGTACCTGGGAGGTGGGGGGGGGCACAGTGCTGAGTGTTACCCCCTCTTCTCTGGACTCTCCTGCAGTCCCACAGGGCTGCTCACACACCTCAACGCTGACCTCCCATCTCACCTGTCATTTACAGCATCATACATTAACACAAGCTCATACAAAACAACCTAAACAACCTAATTAAATTCCCCTCAACATTTATTTAAAATTTCATTCTTTGGTCACATACTGAGAAAATAATCCATCACCAAAATAATCCCTGATAATTCTAATACAACAGTGTTCATCTCCACCTAGTTACAGTACACATTGCACGTAATGGCCAACGTTTGCACTATTTATCTCAGGGTCCTCTGTCAGGACGGACTGAGATAGCTGAGTGATGTTGCCTTTTGCTTTAGACAAAAATATGTGTTCTCTTAGTCAGTCTGTGTCATGTCTCCTTTCATTGGCCACCCAACCCACTCACCCCAGGTGGCTGACCATGTGCAGTTCCTCCACTCTGTTTGTGACTTCGCTGCCCTCTATTACCACTCCCAGCTTGTTTCCCTCACCACTCTTCATCCCTATCTGACATCATCCTCATCCTCACTACTGAATGTGCTGAACCACCTTTTTCAAAAAACTTCAGACCATACTTTACATGTGAACAGTTTTAAAGCACAGTACAGGCCCCCTTGGAAAAAGTCTACTACAAGGCAATCTCAATTTAGGATTACTGTCACTACCGTAACTATATAATTATGTGAACAAACCAGTATTCATTATCCCTCGCTGTGTACAAAATGATAACATTAGATGCTGCTGTTTAACCTATCATACACCAAGATCAAGTAATGGAGACTAGCATACTGCTAACCAGAACGTTACTAGTTCTGCTTTCTGATGGATTTGAGCAAGATGCTGAAACTGTATTTTTTTTATATACAGTAGACAGTTCACTGAATGGATGAAATGTATTGTATTGCATCATGCGCTGTTTTGTGTAAATACATCTTGCCGTGTATGATGTGACACGACTCAAGGCAATAACAAAACATCCAGTCATATTCATGACCACCAAAGCCAAGCACTGATCACATCACAGTATGAGTGTCCACAGTATCACCAGCATAGGTGACACACAAGCAGCCCCAATAACAAAGAGGACAGAAACAAATGGTAACCAGGAGACCGCCTCACCTGCTTCAGTGCCAAGTTACCAATGATCAGGTTCCACTTTTCAATGGGTGAGCCCATTTTCCCCACATTCACCTGAAACAGAGGGACACAAACAGTGATCGATACTCATAGCCCACTATCCTTCAGAATAAGCTCTTTGACCAAACATGCCATATTTGCTGTCCTTGTACCAGTAATGTGGAGAGCACCGACTTTTTGGAAAATATAAAAATATTATTGAAAACTTCACACATCATTGACCTCTCAGCATCTCAATGGTTTATTTGGTTCTGGTCTGTGAAAGGCTAATAAAAACAACAAAAACTAAAAGAAAACAAGTCTAGCATATTTGAAAGAGTATTAAATTTATGTATCACCACGGAAATTGTTTTGGAAGGCTATGGTTCAGCAGTGATGACATTTTTAAGTCATATAAGAGCTAGATAACTTTAGTATATCAGCATAAAAAAGTTAAATACCATCACAGTGTCAGTCTGAAGATCAACTTTAAGCAATACTGAAACTTCTGCCAGAGAATTACCTTCATTCTGCAAACTGGAGTAATTCAAGCTGAACAGGGAAAGTGAGGACATTCCTTGAGGCTACAAATGGCCTTTTGTGTTTGACTTTGTTAGTCTTATTTCATTCATTAAAAACACACGTAGACATGAAGGAAACATGAGAGCTGCAAACACAAAACGTGTTACAAGGTTGCTCACACCTGTGGGACGCCTAACATCCCCTTTAAAATTAATACTTTTAGTCAGCCGAGCTGTGTCATTATAGCTACAGAATATTAACTATACTTCAGTAGAAGTGCAAAATTACAGGCTTCACCCAGGATAATAGCAGAGAAGCAAAGCGTTTAACCACACCACGCAATAATATGGGTGTGCTTAGCTATGCTTATGGTAGCACGGTTCTCCTTAGCCATGGTAAGTATTACCACATATCTGATTAGCAGTGCCATGTGTTAGCACAGTTTTGCTTAGCTATGCTTTGTGTTAGCATGGCTCTGCTTAGCTATGCTGTGGGTTAGCACTGTTCTGCAGAACCATGTCATGTGTTAACTTGGGTCTGCTTACTGCTGTGGAGAGTCTGGATGCCAGGGTCATCTCCAGGTTCCCCTTCAGACCTAGGAGAGCTGGGACCAAGATGAAGATCTCAGTGATGTTCCTGAACGCATCCCAGTGCTGAAAACACAAGGCAATGAAAGGTTAAAACAAGGATATAAATTATGGTTTTTTGCTAAAAGTTCTTGCCATAATAGTGTACATAGACACTTGATCTTTGAGAACAGAGGCTATTTTATCATGGGTTCAACATTATTAACATAAGAGATGAACCTTATCCAAATGTCTTAGACCTTCACCTTCATCTTAAAAAGCCAGGCAGCACATTGTTCAACTGCTCCTGCTACAGTAACACAACTAAAATCCTTTCTGTGCTGAAGGTCTTAACCAAAGAAGGCCTTGGTTAAGAGGGAATGAGTGGTCAGTGATCCTGTGACTCCATTACATGTACCTGCACCACATCCAGGACCATGCCAGCGAGCACCGTTCCACACCCTGCCAGCAGGAAGGGTAACAGGATCTGCACCGTCATGGCCAAGGGTGTCTCTCTGGGCATCCTCGGACTGGTGGTGCCAGGCACTGTGCCCTCCTCCAGCCCCTCCCCTTCCTCAGAGACCCCGCCCCTGAGCAGTATGGGCTCCATGTCTGAGTGGTGGTGCTCGTCGCTGTCTGAGAGGCTGACCAAGACCTGTGCGCTCTCATGAGGAAGCTGTTGGATGTCCACACAGAGCGCTGCCCTGCTCTCTCTGCAACTTGTAGGCATCCTCTCATCTCGGAGGTTGCCGTAGACAGTGGGCACTGACGTCTGCGGCTGGGAGACAGCACACACCAACTGTAGGGAGCTGAGTCGCAGACTTCGGCATCCCTCACCTTGGCTCCCTGCGTGGGCCACCCGACTAGGGGCCGAAGAGTTCATGGCCACACCTGGCGTGAAGTGAAAGAGCATTGTGCCCTCCACCAACCATGGGCGACACGCATCCACTGACTGTTTATGACCTCATTTGGGTTTCTGTGTTTGTCTTCTGAGGGGGATCTGAGAAGAAAAGAGAAAAATACACCCAGGGCTGTTCATTGCTGTGCTGTGTGAGCAGCCTCATCCCTCCCTGTGATGCTGTGCTTAAAGGTCAGGAAAAATTGGAAAACTGGCAGGAACGTTTGTCACCACACTTAGAGCCCTGGTGAGAGATGCTGACCTGTCAGAAACATGTTAAAACATAATGGTTCAGTCTCAAAAGTGTGACCTTGGATCAGAATAGCTGAAAACATTCGGACATCATATGCATTTTAGATACAATAGCAAAACTCTAAGACCACTATCCAAAATCCAGTCTGTATTTACAGAAAAATAACGGAAAGCACAACTTTCATTGATATAATACAAAAACCAACACCGTCCGATTTTGCTTAATGTCAGAACACGGGAGATGCTCTACGCACGTCGTGTTGTATAAAATGTGTTCTGCAGTCCCATAAAATGATTGCAATGTCTGTTCAGTTTGGTAATAAAAGCAATTTAATGTTATTAAAACCAACTAAGTATGATATAATTAAATCGTGCTTAATGCACAAAATAATGAAATTAAAGCAAAAATATCAAGACCAAAACCGATACAGCTACGAGTGTGTGGCGTTTGATTCATTACAATGTCACTGCAACAACATTTGTAAAGCCAGTTTATACACACACAAGCAAACTTTTTTTAACCTTTTTATCAATTAAAACACTTAATTGACTTTTTTTTCCAAAAAATGTAAGCGTACACTACTTAACAGTGCTGGATTTGTTATGTAAAATCAGTGTTGCCTACTTTTAAGTGAAGCGCAGCGTTCCTGTTGCTGAATTCGTTGCACATTGTAATAAAAACGTGTTGCACCGAACACGTTAATCAGTCAAAAACCCATTAAAAGGTTTCCCATTTTTTTAGAAACAGGTTAAACTGGGTATCTGATAACACGAGTTCAATTCAGTTCAAATACGGCAATGAGCGATCGCCGTGTTATATACTAAAATAAAAAAAGACAACATTTCGGAGAAAAATGCACTGAAAAGCACTATAAAGTTTATCACCACGTACGGCGTATGAAAACGGCGTGGACATTAACGAATTGGTCTTACACTATTAGTTCATTATATTTTGCATACACTGACGTGTAAAATAAATAATTAAGGGATATATACCAGACGCAGTTCAAGCAAGTAGTTATCATCTACTTTTAAAAAATGTATGGCCGTCGCTGTTAAGCGCACTTTAAAATAACCATCCTACCTGAAAAATCCTAGCAAACACCTGTCTCTGGGTTTTTCCAAACGTTGATTGTTAAATAACTGTATATTAGTATGTAATATAGTGTATAAAGACTGTATACTAGTCTTCTTTATTCTTCTTCTTGCTATGCCTGTGATGTGTGACTGACAGTGTCTCGTAGATGGTGTGTTCTGTAACAGGTGCTTTTATATGGGTACCTGTATGTGCGCACTCATACTGCACAAGTACGCATGCGCACCAACATCCCCAAAGTACAAACTTAGAGACGGTTACTATGGGGACTTGTTCTGTATCATCTTCTCATATTTTGCACTGTACATGATACACTTTGAGAACACGTCATTTATTTAAGAGTATGTCCTATGGGTATTTCATTCGTACATGCCCTTCATAACAAAGCCATATAAATAGTAGTTATGCCCATAGACAATTATAAATTAATGAATAACTTGTGAATAGATTTACTCGACAATCTTGATTTTCTTCTTGTGACACAGCATAACAAAATTAACTTGCCTTGTTGTTCCATACAACATGCACTATAATTTATTATATGAATATATTGTTAAAGAAAACACAATGTATAATGCCAAATTATATCATACTTCTGAATTATCTTTAGTTATATCTTAAACAAAATTCGCAAGAATTTTACACCTCCAAACTATAGAGGGCGCTAAGTGCAAACGGTGACCTGTTTATGGAAATATGCGGTCTTATTTCTTGTGCACTGGGGGTCAGAGGTCACACCCAACGTGGTGGAAAGCATGGAGCAAGAGCAGAAGCACCAGGAACCACAAAAACAGACAACTGTTTCACGAGATTTGCTCTGTTGTGGCTCTCGAGAAGGTTCGTAGTGTTAAATCTTTTTTTGTGGTTTGCGTTTATCATGCAGTATTTTGTCAATTAATCGTTTGGTGTTTTAGATGTAAACCTATGTAAAACCAATGTTAACACTTATGCAGTACAACAGCATCGAGTAGTAATAGTAATAAAAAGTGAATAATAATAATAATAATAATAATAATAATAATATCCGTATAATGGAACGTGAGCTGTTTTCTAGGATTTCGTGAGAAGCTTCTCTTGAAGTCCCAAGAAATCAAGAGGAGTGATACTTTGCAGACTACTCGGGTCCCAAGAAGTGATGGTAAAGTCATTACCCTTTTTTTAAATATATATTTTGCTTTTGTTGATAGCAATTACCTCGAATTGTGTTTTCATATATAAAAAATGAGATAATGTAGCACTGTTGATTTCCGTTTTGAGAAAATATCAGTTTGGACTCCAGAAAATTGTTGGTCACGATGTCATTTGTATTCACTTTAGTCACAAAAGATTTTAAACTGAAGAATAATTTTAAAATTCAGAAGACTAAATGCAAAATAACGTGTAACAATTGTATGAATGTGGATGTTCCAGTGATACGTTTGTGTGTGTGTTGTAGTGCTGGACAGGCTTCAGGTGTTCCTGCCACAGATTGCCCAGGCTAACGAGAAGCTGAAAGAGGAGCTGGAGTCATCTCCTGCTGAAGAGTTTAACATTGAGAATGTAGAGGAGTGCGACAGAGTCATTGAAATGGTTAGTTTACCCTTGACAACCCCAGATATGGAGATGTTTTTTTATTAATTTATTATTTTTTTGATGAGCTGATGACTGAAAGGTAACTTTGTTTGGCAGAATGTAGCCCTGGTGGATCTGGAAGAGTCCGACAGTGACTCAGAGGACGAGACTTCAGACAACAGCCGTTCGGATTCAGAATCGGAAACTGATGGGGAGATCACGGAGACCAACCTCAAGCTTCCTGGGTGTCAGAGGAAAAAAAACGTGGACATTAAGGTTCTTCGTGAGGATTGTGCTTAGCAAGTCATAGCTGTGTGGCAAAGAGGTCTTCATGCGTTCGACTTTGGGACGTATGTGATGTGAATGCACGCCTCTCCTACTTACCACCTCGAGCACACTGGATCTCTGTATTAAAGAGGTCGGTGATCAGAATGGTCTGCTCCAGTCTGCACTTTCATGTCATAAAGTAAAGCTTGCAGATTCTTGTTTTTGCACCCCCTAAAACACATTTCATCTGTTTTATACCTGTGTGGGGTGGAAGAGAACAATGTGGTTAAGGAACTGGACTTTAGATCAACTAGGCTTTTGCCCGTGTTCTTAGAGGGGACAGGGATTATGTTAAACTACAGCAAGATGTGTATTCTTTTCTAATTTTGAGTAAAGTGTGAAATCTGTTGTACAGGTTTAAACATCTTATTTCCACAAAGCACAAGAATGAATGTGCAGTAGAGTAATTTACCTGAACGTCCATGCTGTCAGATTGAGTCAGAAGACAAAGCATGCTGTTATATTTTGGCGATGAAAGAGATAAATTGTCTACAAAGTGTAATAAAATCAAATTGAGGAACGATGTAACTTTTATGAAATCCGTATAGCTGAGTGACAAAACTACCACCAGTCTTTTTCTCCACCGGGAACATTTTATTATTGGAAAATAGGGTGTGCAGGACACCGACACATGAGAAAGCAGTCCAAGGAATGTGGCAATAAATTAAATTTTCGTCTCCATAACAAAGGGAATCGATACAATCTTAATTTTCTGATGTGGAGTTTGGTAATTATGTCTGACAAGTCTGCTTTGAGGCAGTTTACAGTGTGTGTGCTCTCATCCACACAAACACGTGTTATCCTTAAACTACACACTCCACCATGTTAATCTGCCATGAAGGATGTGTTCTGCAAGATGCAGTTGTGTAGCAGTTGTATATGATGGCACAAACACCTGTTTCACACAGTAGTCCTTGTTATGCCTTGAGTGAAGCCATATAGTCCAGGTCCAGAGCACCATCTTTTCTACACACACTCCTCCCTCCTTCCTAATGCTTTTATGATTTATGATTATGCATCTATGCATAATCAAACTGGGAGTGAGTCCCTTGAGTCAGCAAATATACAACAGCCTTTATGATACCTCATGCTCAGTGTAAATACAAACATGACATAATCCTGCATATTATAATTTAAATACGTATTTGGATTGTAAGTGACAACTATGGGTTCTGTTTTTTCCTTGGATTTTAGCTCCATTATTGAGATTTTGTTACTACTCTGGATTTATTAAGTTGAACTTCTGAAAAGCTTTTTTTTTTTGGTCATGTTTGTAAAATTTACAAAATGAAGGTAGTTCTTGCGTTATCTGGCAATCTTCATAAATCCGGGGCAGCGTTGGGAGCTGTCCAAACAGTATTAGCCAGGAGTGCTGTTGCTACAGGCTGCAGCTGACTGGCCCAGCTGGTGTGGTTTTACTTGGTCTGCAGGTGACTACTGAGAGTGGTGACTCTTACCTGCAGACAGCGGAGTGTGATGCGGAAACAGAAAAACAAAACTGGGCTGACAAACGGGAGTCAAAATGAGAAATGTAGGCGCAAGAACCAGTTTTGGCAGTCTTTGATGAGGAATCACCAGTCCCTTGGTCTCTTGTCCCCACCTGCCCCAGGTGAGCGATGATCTGAACATTGGGGCGTCTGACAGCACGCTGACTCATCGGTTCTGTATGTGTATGTTCTAATCGGTAACAGACAGCACGCTTTCCTTCAGTATTCCACCGTCACTGCCTTGGTCCTCAGGTATTCATGAAGAGCCTCCTCACCTGCAAAAGGAGTGATACGCAGTTGTGTATGATTCACAGTAGGGTCAGTCATGGCTGCCCCTGTCAAATCTGCTCAGAATGGTTCTGTGTACATCTGATTAACAATATATAAGTTTTTTGTGTAGTTCTTTGCTGCATTAGTGCATGTGGAGCCTTTGCAAGTTACTCCCAAATTTGGACATATAAATTAGTGAGAGGGGACAAGGGTTGGTGATTAAACTGGAATTCTGAATGATTGTGTTGCTTTAAGGTGCCTTAAGCAATGATGCACTCACCCAGGTCTTTGCCAAAGCCGGACTGCTTGAATCCTCCGAAAGGTGAGGCCACGTCTGTCTTGTTGTAAGTGTTGATGAAGACCGTGCCGGCCTCCAGCCGCTCGCTCACGTACATAGCCTTGTTGATGTCGCGTGTGAAGACCCCGGACGCCAGGCCGAACTCTGTGTCGTTGGCCCGATGGAGCACGCCGTCCACGTCGCTGCGTTGTACCAAAAAACAAGATGAGTGTGAAAGCTCAGCACTTCACAATCCAGATCCCTAACAGGTCATGGCCAACCTACCCGTCTTTAAACCTGGACACGACCATCACTGGTCCGAAGGACTCCTCTTTGGCGATGAACATGTGATCCTCCACTTCGGTGAATACCGTGGGCGCCATGAAGAAACCTATGCACACAGTAATTAAGTAATTAAGAGCATGATGGTGAGCAGTGCTGACCCCTGTGGGCCTCCGTACACTGGATGTCATACCTGGTCTATCTACTTGGAATCCACCATACACCAGTGTGGCACCTTCCTTCTTTCCCACCTCGCAGTATTCCAGAAGCTTCTCTAAGTGGGCTTTGTGGTTCTGTGGCCCGTGGTCCGTAGAGCGGTCCAGTGGGTCTCCAATCTTCATCTTCTTGATCTCCTCCACCTGGTGCAATGGGAGTAAGGTGGAGCTGAGTGTGTATGTCTGTGTGGTGCTGTGAGTTGACTTCACTTCTTCCTTTTGTGTTGCCACCTGCTTCCCTCTGGGACACTTTCCCAAACACATCTGGTACTCAGGAATTCCTGTGTCTCAGTGCTAAGTGCATCTTTTAGAACCAAAAAAAGGTCTACATACATTTTAAATCACAGGCAGTCATGCAGACACCAGATATTACAACTGGTGTGGTGTCACTGAAACTAAGAGTCACTAACCACTCTCCTGATGAACTCATCATGGATGGAGTCCTCCACAAACAGACGCCCGGCTGCAATGCAGTTCTCTCCTTTGTTAAAGAACACAGAACTCATGCCCTGGAAAAAAAAAGATGGACAGAAGGCATGGTACTGTAGTCACACATAGAGTAATTCAGTTTGTCAAGCCAAGGACTGAAGCTGCATTTGGCTGAGGAAATGGAGATGCATGCTCTCACAGGTGCGACTGGTCTGCCAGGTCCGCTCACTCACCATGCGCACGGCCTTATCCATGTCGCAGTCACTGAAGATGATGAGGGGGGATTTGCCGCCCAGCTCCAGCGAGACTTTCTTCAGGTTACTAACTGCACAGCTGTAGCAGGAGGTCACACTGAGTAACATTCTCATCTGGGCCTTAACACTCAGACTGCAGTGCTGCACGTTTAACATGGGATAAATAGTATGACTGCAAAGTGATGAATGGGGGATCTCATGGTGATGTAAGTTACATGTACGGTAGTGTGTTTGGTACCTCTCCCACAGTGCAGTATATGTGTGTTTTACATCTGTTAGTACTGTTCATCAGTGCAAAGACAAAAGCCATATTACTCTTCACTCTGTCCTTTTGTGTTTTCCTTATGCTGTGTCTGTCCAGCAAGCAAGCACTTCTGCTCCTCTAACACCATCCTCTCATATGCAACCCCCCCAAGTCACATGACTTGCATTTTTGGACCAATGTGGCATTAAATTGTAACGCAGCAGACGTGCATGGGGTGGCACCGACCTCTTCATAATCTGTTTCCCAATGGGGGTGGAGCCGGTGAATCCGAGCTTCCGGATATCTGGATGCTCAGACATTCGCTGTCCCACCAGTCCACCTGAGGACAGGGGAGGGACACGACATGCAATAGGTCTCCATGAGGTCATGCGACACCCCCACGCCGCTACATAATTGCCCTTCCCCTCCATGTTCTTTTTTTTTTTTTTTTTTACCTGAGCCTGGCACAATGTTGATCACGCCCTTGGGGATGCCAGCCTTGACGGTCAGCTCGGCAAACTTGAGTGCCGTCAGGGGGGTCACCTGTAAGGCAGGGCGATTCTTAACCAACAACACACTTTAGTATATGACTCGGTTACCCATTTTGGATAGAGAGTCTGAGAAGAATGAGTATGAATGAGTATGTCTTTTAATAAAGTCCTGTGGACAGAAAAGAAGTAAATTGTATAACATATTCAACATGAATGCCCTGGATTTAATGGATGTGAGTTAGTCATGAAAGATTTCGCTGGCATTAAATAATAGTCATAAAAACATTTGACCACCTGAAGCAATTTCAGGCCTGTGAACACTATAGAGAAGACGTGGTGGATTAAACAGAAGAACAGGCCTCTCACCTGAGCAGGTTTCAAAACCAGCGTGTTCCCTGCTGCCAGGCAGGCTGCGCTTTTCCACGCCAACATCATCAGAGGATAGTTCCACGGGATCACAATGGCGCACACGCTGGGCCACAGCAGAGGTGTTGTTAGCAGCGCTCGTTCTGCCTTTGACACACTACAGCGAAACACATCTACGCAGCCCACCTGTGACCTACTGGCACTGTTGCACTCATATCAGTACTGTTACACACACTTTCCCCTTGTAGGGTCCAACAAGACATTTCCTTTATACAGGTAGTCCCCGACTTACGATGGAGATGCATTCCGACAACCCCATCTTAACTTGAAAATATCGCAAGTCGAGACAAAATAATTACGCACTGTAACACCGAGACAGCTGAACTCTGTCGATCGTTGGCGAGAGTGAGGCATCTCACAAGGCGTACATCCAGGCAGTGTCCCAACGTATTGTACTGCATACACTGCTACGTTTGCCTGCCGCGCGAAACTTTAAATATTTGTCATGTCGCTATCGTAATCGTAAGATCGAAAAATCGTAAGTTGAACCATTGTAACCCGGGGACCATCTGTACTGTGCTTTTATATATATGCCCAAACTTGAGATAGTACTTAGTCAAACTTTCAGTTCAGTTTGTAAAGACAAGCAGTGATATGACAGGTGGAAACGTACCCCAGTGGCTCCTTCTTGGTGAACGTGAGGTTGTGGTTTGGCCGAGCTTGACTAATAGGTATTGTTGTGCCCTAAGGAAGGCGTAGACAGTAGTGAACAACAAACTGGCCGGACCTGATATTACAACACTGACATTTGGAGTGTTTATTTATGTACCTGGATCTTGTCACACCACCCAGCGAAGTAACGGAAGGTCTGGATGGACATGCCCACATGTGTCTTCAGAGCCAGCGTGTAGACGGCACCTGAATCTATGGTCTCTATGGTGGCTAACTCCTCCTGGTGTTCCTCCATCAGGTCAGCGAGCCTGGAAGATGGTGATAATGTACAGTGAGATAAGAAAGCCCTTTGTTACTGTGATTCTTAGACCACTGTCTGGTTCTGAATGTGGAGTCCAGGAATATAGCTGACAGTAAAACACATTATCCTGCAGGTGGCGCCAGCAGAAACTCACTCACTTGTACAGCAGTCTGCCTCTGTCTCGTGGGTTCATCTTGCCCCAGGGCCCAGTCTCGAAAGCTTCCTTGGCTGCTGACACTGCTTTGTCCACATCTGCCACCGACGCATAGGACACCTTGCAGATCACCTGAGCAACAAGTCAATTATCTAATACACAAAATTTCATATGTTACTTATCCTTTTGGCCAAATATTTCAGAGTACTTTCCTATGCTTTAGACCACTCTAGTTAATCTGTGTATAAATGTAATCCAAATGGCTGTATGCACGGTGAAGGTGTCTGCCGATTCATTGATATACGTCCCTAGGTGTCCACTTACCGAACCATCTGTAGGGTTGACCGTGTCGTACACCTTCCCATTCTCCGCATCTTCAAACCTCCCGTTGATGAAGCACTGATGAGGCATCTTTACCGTCATGTTGTTGATGTCTTTTGTTGCCTAGTAAAGGGTGACATTGAAAAGTGCGGGAGTTTTAAAGTGGACACTTTAAGAAAGTAACAGCACGATGAGACGGTTTCGTGCTTGTGCCGAATTTGCCTATTTTAAACATCAAAAATTGTGGGTACTCTACCTGCTGGCTCAGCAATTGTTCTATATCTTGGAATATGGTTTCCATAATCACAGTACATTTCCTTAATTTTGGTTCTAGAATATCAGCCACACAGTACAGATATTAAACAGGAATTACGTGGTGTGTGATGCTGTAATGCTTTCGTGTCAGGTCTGGCTCCTGAACTAGTTTGGCTCTTTACATGGCTGCAGACCAGCCTGCAGCATGCAGAGCTCCCAGACTGTGAACAGCAAATGGATGTTGTTATCTGTGGGCTCTGCCACCTGATAACCCTGCTTCAGCACAGGAAGCAGACTCACATAGTCAACAACAAGTTCCTCCTCCTGGTCCTCCCCCCGCAGCTTCCTCACAATCATCTGGATGAAGTCCTGAAAGCTGGTGGCCATATACACGTCCTCGTTCTGCAACTCCACCTCTGCACACTTCTGTTTGATCTCCTCTACCAGCCTGGACAGGCGTCACGTGGAGACAAACACGGTCATGCCACACTGCCACACACTCACAGTCATGGTCATTGCATCATTTTCATTACTGTTTACATGCACACGCTTTGCACAGACAGCCATTGTGCTCATAGCCATAGTGTGGGTATAGACATAGCTGGGTCTACGTAATGCAAGCTCATAGTGACCTGTAGGTATACCTGCAGCCCTAATTTATCAATTATTTTAGTAATCAAACATTCTACCGATTATTCCATTGATTAATTGAGGAATCGGATAAAAAATGATTTTGCTTTGTTAAAGAGCATAAGACGAGTAATGCGTAGACTGGATGTTTTCTGCTGAGATGCTGAAACATCGCCGTTGTGCTACTGTGATATGCTAATTCAGTTTTACAACAGACACACTGTACAGTTTTCTTCTTTTTTCATCTTGAAGTGATCCAAAACTTTGGATGCTTTCTGTGGTTTTCTCTGGCCAGCACAATGTTCCATGTGGAACTGTGAACTGTCAGTGTATCAATTAATGAAGCTTCAATGCAAAGATTTTGCATTGCCACTTTTTACTAATCAAATTACTCAAGTTTCTCCAGGAATCGCTTCAGCACTAGTTCACATTATGACATTGTTGGGCACAGAATGCAGGACAAAATGTTTAATGTGTATCATTACAGTACATTCAGTAACTGGTGTTGTAACATTCACAGGCTAATGGGGACAAAGTGTGTCTTCTGAACACTGGCATATGGGAAGGGCCTGCAGTGTGTGAGGACCCCAGTGTGATATGGGCCCCAGCCTCTGATTAAATATGTTTTATAATATAAGATTATTTTTTACCTTTATACAGCATTGAAAACTGCAGGTGTCAAGAGGACAAAAGACTTTTCTAAAATGATCAACGTCATTAGCCATTGATGGACTGTGTGTTGCATAAAGTCAAATTACTATTGGCTCCTGAAATTTGTGCTTATAAGCAGAGACCAAAAATGTGTGCCATTATCAAAAGTAGTAATCAAAATTATACTGACCGGACAACATCCATGGATGCTGCTCCTGATTTGAAGAAGTCTGTGGTGTCCTCAATTTTTTGAACGTTGCTCAAAATCCCTTTCCAAATGCCCTGCAAAACAATGTAAATGTGGATATTATGAGCAAACGTGCCCATGCATTGTAAATATAAATTATTGTGTTTAAACTACAACAATAAGACAAAGAAATAATTCTCTTCAAATATGAATTTTATCACTTTTTATTTAAAAGCTGCTTAAAAGTTTAAATTTATACTTTTTTAAGTCTACAGATGGAGTATTTTGCTTAGGTCCATCCTATGATATTGAACAGAAATTACAAATTAATACTAGTACACTAATGGGTTAATAAAGTTCATTGGCAAAAATGTATCTGTCTCAGGGCGCATATCATACCCGAATCTCCTCTGCCAGTTTCTTCTCCTCTTCTGTAAGGTCCAAGCTGGCACTTTCCCCAGAAGAGAAGTACTTTGAGGCTGGGATCATCTTACCGTCTTCATACTGCAAGTTCTTCACGAGAACCTGAGGTGAGTGAGATGGCACAGGCTTTTCATTCAGTGTTTTGCTGATCAGGCCACCAACATTCACCACTTTGTTGGACTTGTTAAGGACACGGATGTCCTTTGAAGAACTGGATCTTACTGTTTTCCCATCTGAGCCATACAGGACCAGGCCCTTGCTTGTGATGAGCCCAGGCTGGGAGGCTCCGTCAATCTCCAGGGGCTGACCCTCTGGGACAGCACCAGCGAGCATCGACGACCCGTACAGGGTGATGTTCTGCAGAAAGACGCAAACATGCTACCGGGGGCACGACCGGACTGGGCGTGTGGCACTGATACTGTGGTTACACTGACTGTTTCAGGAGCCCGTGGGTGTGTGCCCACTGTCAGTGTATAGTATTTACCTGTCTGCCAATGACTGCCCAGGCACCTGGCACTTTGTCATGCCCCCGAATCCAGTTGTGTATAACCTCCGCTGGCTGGGCCAGATTACACTGAAAGGACAGAAACATGAAGAAGATGAATAGTTTGCTATTCACTGCCTTTTCCAGGAATTACTTGAGCTGTTCTGAGAATACTGTAGCATCTAACAGCTGCTGAACAACTCTCAAGCCAAGATCTTAAATGTCACTCTTCTCCTGGACGTTGGCATAACTTTACTTTGCTGACCATCTTAGCACAAGCTAACCCAGATATTCACATTTCAGTTTTTCCTCTATTTAAGGTGTTTGTAATGCATTCCAACGTTTGTGAAATTACCTCCAGTATAGTTCATAAACATGTCTTTAACGATACTAATTTCAGTTGTTCTTTTTTTGCTCTGAGCTCTCTGTGACGACTGATCTTTGGTCCTCACAGCAGCGAGCTGAAACCGCAGCTCACGTGGAGCTGTCGTGACTTGTTCACCTTGGCGTTGCTCTTCTTCTGTATCCCTTCATAACTAGCCCCCTCCTCAGACTGCGGAATGCGAGGAGCCTTCCCATCTGCAATGAGCTGGACAGCTTCTACCTGCACCAAACAGAGACAGAAAGAAAGGGCTAACAAATTGGAGGTCTGTCTACATCTGAGGACAACCTCAACGCGTACTCTCAATGAAAGCATCAACTGGTGCAAAATCTTCATCATCAGAACATCATCATGCAGAGCATCATGATGCTCAAAAGCCAAAATAATTACAACAGTGTGGGTTTTGCCAGCATAAAGAAAAACAAAGTACCATGGCTTTGATGCCTTCTGGGAAGAGGAACCGGTTGTACAGGGAATCCACTGTATCGTTGGGTTCCACCATGCACTCCTTCTGCAGCAAGATGGGCCCTGTGTCCAGCCCATCATCAGCCCAGAAGATGGTGAACCCGGCCTTCTTGTCGCCATGAATCAGAGTCCTGACAGTGCACAGAAAAGAGACGATGTGAAAGATATGAAAGGTGCCTCAGGAGAAAATTGCATTTGTGATTCCCTGCATTGTGTTGCCAGTGACACCTGAAAAAGCTCATAGCCTTGTTTGTGTCAAGATGTTGCTTGGTGTCTGGGTGACCTCGCCCATGGTTATTTCCCGGTTTGTGCAGTAACTCTGTCTTAATCCTTCATCTTCAGCCCTCCGTCATCATTCTTCTATATTACATACCAAGTTGTGTACTCCTGCTGGACAAACCCTTGCCACCTCCCCATTAAGAATAAAACTACATCCCTTACAGTGATGAGTTCAACAGACAAACAAGTGAACAGCCACACTGACCCAACCCCCTGCCCCACTCACCAGTTGATAGCAGAGGCCCCGCGGTGCAGCGGCAGGATGGAAGGGTGGTAGATGATGGAGCCGTGCCTGGGGTGGTCGATGACGCTCATGGGGATAAACTGGCTGCAGAAGGGCATGACGTTGAGCTCGGCGCCTACATCCTTGTACGCCTCCACCACTTCTGGGATGGGCTTCCCTTTGACCCGCCACCGTGGGAACTTAAACACCGGTGTGCCATCCTTCTCTGCCACCACAGCTGCGGGTGGAGGGGGGAGGGAGTTCAAGGGAAGAGTCAACACAGCGTGAGCAGGTCCAAGTCAAAGACTGTGGGCTCAGATGACCACACATTCTGCCTTGTCTACCAGAAATTAACATGATAATCATCATTAAATCAGTGTCCACATTTAACTACCTTAATAAAAGCCGTCTGGGTCCAGCCCTTGGTTATGTTGCATGGCTTAAAAAACACTATGTTGAACATGCTACTTTTGTATATTTGTTTAATTTAATGTGGATTGGAGGCCTTGATAAGATAAGATAAGAATTTATAGGCTTTACGTGAGTTGGCCTTGTATCTATCAGGGCATGGCCATCTGTCATGGTGCTTAAAGATGAAACCTGAAGACTGTCCACCTGTTGCTCCCAAATCACTCACTCTCACACACACACACACACACACACACACACACAAGGTTTGTTTATGGAACAGAAAGCATTTGGAAAGGCACCAATTTGGCTGACCGGGCGAATGAACCTTAGAAATCCTTCATTCAGATGTGGGAGAAAAGTTTGCAAGGTGTGTATATCATTCAAAATGAAAAGGAAAAATTATATTATTTGCAAACCATGAGCAACAAAATAAACAAAAACTGATTTATAATGTTTAGGTTAAACAGCACTTTTACACTAATGGGGTTATGGGCCATAAATCTAGTTAACAGACCATAAATTACTTCATAATCTAATACTCTCTAATACTTTTAAACAACCCATGCTGTTTTTAACTTTAACATCCAACTGATCACTGTTTCTATTATAGGTAATAAGATGCAGACAAAAAGACATAAATTACCATATGTATGTGAACAAAACAATTAAGTGATTTTAACAAAGATGCCACAACAACTGGTTCACATATTGAGTGTTCTGTTTTGTTAATATTTGCATGTGACTCATGTCCTTAAGCCAACTGCAGTGAATGTATTGTTAGAAGTGTCAAGCAGAGAGATTCACTCCTCACTAAATTCACCAAATAAAAACCAAATTCATTTACAGCTTCGGTAACACCACAATAAGGTCATTATGAGGCCTCAGTAACTGTTTTTCTTTGTGGATCTTAGAACATCAACGCAGCCCCCTCTTTCTCATGCCTCTCTGTACCACGTGCTGAGTGCTCCTGCACTCCAAAAATACCACATAAAAAATGAAAGGGCCTGTCTGCTCACAGCTACAACTCCAGAAGCTTCAGGAATGGGCTCAGTTATGTTGTGGATGCAGTAGATTAATGTCCTACTATGTGTAACAGATGTGAAAGTGTTGCCGTGTGAATCCCCTGTAGTAAGGACAAGAACGCGATTAGTCCTCCCAGCAGGACAGTTTGGTCTTCAGCTTAGCGTGGTTAATCGTCTTGTCTGGTAACTGTGCAGGCTGTGAGGTTGTGAGTTCGGCCATGGCTGCCCCTGTGACACATGCAGGTGTAGTACAGTTGTTCACTGCCACACACACTGCATTTGTGCAGTGGCTTGGCTGCTGTGTCGTGTAATAATCCCTAAAAGGGTTCGTCTGCTGTACCCTTTATAACGGCTCAATCCGAAATGTAACAAAGTGCAAAGGTGATTTATAGTAAACAAGTTTTGCACAATTAAGTAAGCACAACACCACATGACACAATACGTATTACTCCACCTGCCCTGCTGCAACTTGCAAGGACTTTCACCACGTGTCTCTGAATGACCAGAGTTCTCATGTGAAAGCTGTTCCTCAGTTGCTCCACCCCACAATGCCTCTGGCAAAATGCTACTCAGCAAATCTGGTTTAGGAAGCGATCAGATGGTCTCCCTTTTGCCTCTCACTCACCCAGCGGGTCTGCCTTGCCATCCTTATCAGGAACTGTGAACACGCCCACCACTTTGTGGCCCTGCTTGCGCAGACTGGTGTACACCTCTTGTCCGAAAAGGCTCTGGCCAATCAGGGCAAGCTTCAGCCTGTTTTGGTAGTGTGCCTTCGATTGAGGGTTAAGGAGAGAAATATAACGATGAGCTGAAGTTAAAGACGTGTCTTCAGGTGTAACACACGTTCCCTGCTCTTGCTGCTGTAGCATACAAACACTCTTATCATAACATGCTGCTGTTAATTTGACTGTCAAGCTCAGCACCTATTTAAAAAAATAAAAAAATTAAAAATAAATAAATAAATAAATAAATAAATAAATATTACAGGCCTGCGTGCGGGCGCTATGGACAAAATCATATGCACCTACTGAGCGCGTGAAATTAACAAAACTATTAACACGGGCGCAATACAGTTCAATAAAATGCACAAGATACCTTTTAGAGATAAACACTGATTTTTTTTTTTTTTTACTTCCACAACAAATGAATGCGACTACGACCTGTTTCCAAATAAGGGCTGTACCGTTACGTGCACTTTAAGACCAGTAAAAGGCAGATGCGACTCCAGCCCGGGGCAGGACGCCATCAGCCGCAGGCACGCGCACTGCTCGGTGAGGACAGCAGCCGGACACGCATGCATGAACACATGGAAGCACATCTCCAGGGGCGATAAAGGAGTACAGTTCAGCTATCTCACCGTGACACCCACACTATCATTAGGACGTTAAAGAAAAGCCCTTCTCAACTAACACATTCCAAGAATTAAGATGATCAAGTCAAAACCAAATCAGACAGTGCCCATCAAAAATTCTCCAGTTACTGAATTCTGATAACAAAACTACATAAATTTAATTTCACGATAGAACAGCTGTTAATCGTACCATACCCCGTGTGAACCGGACTCCCTCTCCAGTGTTAAACGTCTCAGCACGTCTCTGTCTGCTGTCACAGACAGCGCAGTAAAGCTCTCAGTGTTTAGTGCTGTGCAACGTGGCGATGGAGCCACACCGATGTCAACGTGTGTTACCCCAGAGTCCTCGCATTGTAAAACCGTGCGAAGAACATAACGTTTTCAGTACGAACAGCTCCTACAAAGTACATCGTGCAGACGCGCAATAGTTCAATTAACATGCATTCACCATGTTAATATTTGCACCCTTTTACAGGAAACGCGTGTCTTAACTGTTCCTAAATGACAATTAATAGAAATGCAGACTGCACATAAGATGAAATGGAGAAAAAACAATGGATATGTAAATACTCACAGAACTGGTGGAGAATTTCCTAATGACCTGGTTAGCTGCCCACAGCATGTTGCCGAATATAAGTGTTAGAATTAAGAGTGGATAATTTGTTACACGGCGACAGTGGCCGTGCACCCCTCGTTGTGTACACCTGTCTGCCAACGAAAGAGTGACAATGTTGCAGTACTTGAAGTTGCCACTGCATATGCCGGAGACTCAGCAACATAGACATCGTATAACACTAGACACGATGGTCCCACTGCACTTCCGGCAGAAATGGCCACGCCATATTGAAGGGTGGTCAATCTGTACAGAAAGAACAGCAGTTAATTACCGGTTGAGATAGGGGTCTGATCAGTAATGCTGCAGATGTACTACCCAGATTTGCACTGTAAGTCATGTTAGTGGTTCGCTTTAAAAATATTTAAGTTCCTCACGTTACAATTGACAACATGTAGTAAATCCGCATCAGTGACAACAGTAGCTGAAGAAGCTACCTGGATGAGTAGTGAAACATTCCTATCAAAAATAAAGAAGTCTGGGTGATAAGATTCAACTTCCAGAGAGTTGCACCTGGATGACTGAGAATCTTCATATGTGTACGTCTATCCTTGAATCATTAATTTGGTGTAGTTAAGGGTTATTCAGACCTGCGTTTCAGTTTATGTTTTTGTTAATGTCATGCTTTTATATGTGTAGTTATGCGTGATATATTTGTAATTAAAACCACTGCAGAAGTCTTTTAAAATTAAATTGTAATTTTCATTTTACAGTATCACTTGCAATAATGTGTCAAACACATTCAGGGAACGATGACAAACTCAAACATTTACAAACTGTTTTATTTTTGTGAAATGTAATGCCTTTTCCTTACCAGTAGCTGTTGCTGTAGTGACATCATTTGACTGCAAACACTGGGAGCCTTTTAAGCCTGATACTGACATAAAAGCAACCTGTTCACTAACAGTGAAAGTAGCACATTTCAATATGGCGCCGCCGTTGGGCGCTAATGCAGCAAGCTTTCAGTGTCCTGTCTAGGGTTATATGATGTCTATGCCCGAGAATGTGCTTGCTTGCGTACACGCTGACGATTTCCTTTTCGTTACCATGTGCCTGGCCGCCCCTATTTATCGTCTAGTGAACTGATAAATTGTATTCGTGTGCAGCATACTGTTAAAATGCAAGAACATTGTATTGTTTAGTCCTTATAGTTTCCCAGTGATATCGTACAAAACATTACTCTAGTATATGTCGGTCAATTAACTTTTCAGAAATGCGATAAAATATGTATCTTAGCAACGATTAGAGGCGATTGGTTTACATTGTAAACCACGGAAGCGACGCCAGTTTACGTATATGGCTCGACGCGAAGGTTATGGAATGTGCGCTAGGCCCCCCCCAAAGCTTCTGATGCAAGCTAGTGAGAACTTACAACATGTAGAGTGCTTTAGCTATTAAGTCTAGTGCTGTTGGACACGCCGGTTATAATATTATGCAGTTTCATTAAAATAGAGAAAGAAATTTATTCATTAAAATATTTTGCAGCCGGCATCCACTTAATACTTTAAAAGGTTCCCATCAGAATAAGGAACTAAATAAAAGCACAAAACAATGGTGATTTATCAGTCTTAAGTGAAAATTAATTCTTAATTAATTCATGAATAACAGTAGTAAAAAAAGTAAGGTAATCGGGAGCTGAGGACGATGATGAAAACGAATATATAAATAAACATTTGTGCAAATTTCAAGCAATACGTATTAAAGAGTACCTAGAAATGTGCATTTTAGTTTAGTAATTTGCGAAAATAAATTTGACATTTTCTACGTTAATCAATGCTAGAAACACTGCTCTGCATGTAGTGCGTAATAATAGTCCTGTTATATTTATTGTCAACATACAGGAAAATGAAAGATAAATTTTATGTCCAAATATGTCATTAACTGGTTGAGTTTTTAGTACAAAACTGCAAATGAACAGAATGCAGTTATCACAGTTATCTACCTAAGCACCTAGACTAAAGAACGTTAGGAAAAACCGTTAACCAGTTTGATTTGTATTGATAACGTATCACAAGACGCCCCACTTTTCTCTTTAATCTCGATTTACTTAATTTATATTCATAGTATTAGTGTTGCATTTGTTTTTATCTTATTTTGACTTTACCCTTGATATTAGCCATATTATTTTGTCATTCCAACGTAATATTTTTGAGACATAATGTGATATTTTGCGCATAAATTTGCCCCTAAGAAAAAGTATGTAATCTAAGTGTATCACAGATTTTTAAAAATTGTATTATTTTATTTTTATTGTAAAATCTAGATTGATCATTTATTTTACAGATTTTACATGCTCACCTAAAGCCACAAATTATCTGCTAAGCAGTTGCCTGAAACTGCATACTGGCCATAAGATGTTTGTGAACAAAAAAAAGCTTAAAAACTACATCTCCCACCTAATCGGAACCGGAAATCATGAGGTCAATCACGGGATCTGCATCCCCTTCGCGTTCGCTTTTACTTGCCATTCTCGATGTTACAACTGACAGTCGGAGGGGTTTGTTGTGATGGCGGTGGAGACATTAACTCCAGATTGGGAATTTGATCGCTTTGACGATGGGTCTACAAGTGAGTTCTTCGATGCTGGTTTTATTGTTGATTTTATTCTCATTGATGCAGGATTTTTCTCTTATGTTCAGATTTACCACTCTGCGTTTACCCGACAAACGCAACACAGCTAAAATAGCTCAATCCAAGTGTTTTGTTTTTTAAAATTTTACTCGTAAGGAGTCGTGTTTTTTGTAGCAGTTCCCGATCAGAGCATTTTACGTAAAGAATTTAACATATTGCTTGCTAGCCAAGATTAATAACAATATAAATATTGCATGAACGTTGTCCCGCTGAAGACAGGCAGTTATGAGAAGTCATGGTAAATTAGTGAATAATCTTTCTACGCAGACCGCTTAATAATGTACTTGGTAGCCCTTCACTTGTTCCACTCTTGAAAATTTCATTATTCAGGGGTCTGCCATAGGCGTATTTGCACGTCACCCTATTTGACTGCAAAGTACATGGCACTGTTATACCGTCATTCAGATTTAGTGATTTTTCTCGTCTCAGAGATGACAGTGTTCAGTATGCACCCGTTGCTCTTTAAATCATTTCCACGTTTAGTTTGTGGAACATGTCCTGAAAGCCCATGGTAGCATCATGTCCTTCTCGATTTCTGTGCTCCCAGAAATTCACACTGAAGTGCAGTTGAAGAACTATGTGAAGTTTCTGGAGGACTACACGTCCCAGCTTAAGGGCATTGAAGATGCGCTAGACGACTCGATAGGAGAAGTTTGGGACTTCACTTTGGATCCTGTAGCACTAAAGGTATAATTTGTGACTGGTTTAATAAATTTTCATTAATCTAAATAGATTACTTTTCAGTTACTTAGACTCTTGTAACCTAGGCAGTATTACATTGATATACAGCAGTTAAACAAACACTGGTTTACTATACCAACTTTCTTTGAAGGACCACTTATAGTTGAGATTAGTTTTTTTGTATTTTAGTGAAAACATTGAACCAGCACTTTTGTAAAAGTAGCATTTGTAAATGGTCTTCGTGCAGTATCATGGAGGAAACGAAACTGGACTATTTTGTATGCTTCAGTTAAAGCATATGAAAGTGTTTGAATTCAGAATCTATTTATTAATGCTAGACTGGCTAATTGATAGTTTTTGTTTGTGAAGATGGTTAAACACAACAGCAACACCCTGTATTGCTGTGTACTTTTGAACAAGGCCTGTGGTCTGTCACTTCATGTCTACTTAATGGACACTGACTTGTTTAATGTTGTTTCAGCTTCTTCCCTATGAGCAGTCATCTTTACTGGAGCTGATCAAAACAGAAAATAAGGTACGGAATGAGAGGATGAATGTGCTGCCTGCCATTCACCATGGCAACCCCTAACGGTTCAGCTTTGTACAAGAATATGGGTGCACTTCCTCATGAAAGGCCTTTTGTTTGCTTACACTCATTTTTAACAGTGTTTTTCTCTTAGGTTCTAAACAAAGTCATCACGGTCTACGCAGCACTCTGCAGCGAGGTTAAAAAGCTTAAGTATGAGGTGAGAATTTGAGAGGTTTTACATCTCGTTCTTTTTTGGAATTCAGTTCCATGAAAAGCCGTCTGTGGCGTCCTGTTGCTGTGAAGCAAATAAGTTTTATTCTTGAAATATCCTGCTTCAAGGCTGTCCTTTGTGAGAGGTTTCTTTAGACTCTGTGCATGAAATGTATGTATTTTTTAGCACAGCTCTAAACATTGTCTCTTTGTGGTTGCTTACAAGTGGGTAGTGGGTTTTTTTAACAGTAAGCCTTTATTTACTATCTAGGCAGAAACAAAGTTCTACAATGGTCTGCTGTACTATGGAGAAGGAGGTGAGTGCAGACCTACCTCATGGTTTCCATGTTAAAGTCAGACCCAGAGAAGGTCACAGAATGGTTTACTTTTATAAAATCCAAAATACATTTACTGAGCATTGCCAATTTATGTACTTTAATTAATTTTTTGCCATGATAGTCCTAGTTACACGTAAGGGGGAAAAAGGTTTTCCAGGTTATAATGCACACAAATTCAATGTGTTTATACCATTACCTTTAGCTGACAGTATGTGTACTGGTCTCTACTCTTTGTATAAACGTTAATACTGTCCAGCAGTTGATGTAACCTTTAGTATCCAGAAATCTTTTGTTGATTTATTCTAGTGGCAGATACCAGTACGTCAGAGGGAGAGTCTCAGATTCAGATGGGCCGATTTATTTCTTTCCTACAGGTAAGCTCCTCTCATGAGCTGTCAGTAACCTTATAACATCCACTGTACAGTATAGTTGTAGTTTACTCTCAGAGTGAACACAGACAGTGTGAAGGTTTATACAGTCAACTGTGAAAGTTTGTATCAGCAGTTTAAGTTTTGCTTGTGCTTATACAAATTGCTTTTACAGTTTCTTGTCATTCATGGTCTTTTTTTTCTTGCAAATGTACTTGGTTGGAGGGAGCAGCATCTGAACTCCAGCTTTACCATGGAACATTCTTTCTTGTACTAAGATGCCCAGCTATGTCAAGAGACACTGAAAACGGTTCTCCTTTTCTGACGCTTTTTATCTTTTTATGAATGGGTGAATTTCAGGACCTGTCCTGCTTTGTGACACGCTGCTATGAAGTCGTGGTTAACGTGGTCCATCAGCTGGCTTCAATCTACAACAGCAGCAAGTAAGCACGTGTTAGGACACTGGTGATGTGTGCCAAGGGCACAGGGTCATCATCAGTATTTGTCAGGAGTTATTGCTACACATGGTGCTGCAACTTTTGTCTGGTGTTGCCATGGCCACATGTGAGCATTGTAGTTGTATGCTGTTTAGTCAGGTTTCATCAGTTGTTAAACTATGGATTGCCACCCATACTGGGTTGCAGATTTGCTTGTGATGGGTTGCCAAACTAATTAGTAAATAGAATAAAAATATAAATGTTTACCTTATTGGCACCTGTGATGGGTCCCAACATTTTCATTTGAGTCTTTAAGTACTTGATCTAAGCAGTCACTTCATTTGTTTACATTATTATGTGAGAAATGCAAATAATTTATTTGTCTTATGTTGTTTGCTGTTGTAGGAATGCCACAAAAATCATTGAGTCATCTGGAGTTCATTTTCAGGTAGATATAAATGAATTTTTAAAACTATAAATGACTCGATTAGCTGATTGCTTGTTTTGTATAGTCGGTGCATCCCGTCCTGGTATAATAGTCATGTGACTTCTGACTCCGCCTTGTTTCCACGTTAGCAGCAGGATTTCTGCAGGGTTTTCCTTGCTCCTGATCCCTTTGTAAATGCATGTCTCCGCCGGGCTGTCTCTGCAGATTGTGTATGAGCACCTTGGCGAGCTGCTCGTGGTTTTGCTGACGCTGGATGAAATCATGGGGAACCACGGTACGCTGAAGGAACACTGGAAAATGTACAAGAGGTGAGGCTATCAAATGGGTGTTTCTCTTTCAGAAACCATGAAGATCACACAAGGAGAGGGTGATATGGCCAAAGTGTCGTATGATATTTTTGGATCGAGTCACGAGTCACGATTCAGCTTTTTGTTTATGAAATGACTTTAACATAAAACAATTTTTGTCGTAGTTCTGTTGTAGTTTCTGAACATGTAGGGATCTCATGATAGGTGCTTTATAATTTGTGCTGTAGCTGCAATTAAGTTTGGAGTTGTATAATTTTTCATGTGTAACTCTCAAAGCTGCAAGGACGGACATGTTCTCATCATTGTCATGGCACTGTTGTGTCTATGCTCAGGTTACTGAAGTCGGTCCACCACAACCCCTCCAAGTTTGAAATCCCTGAGGAGAAGCTGAAGCCCTTTGAGAAGCTGCTACTGAAACTGGAGGGCCAACTGCTAGACGGCATGATCTTCCAGGTGGGGCAACCTGTTGGACATGGTAGGAGAGGGTGTGAATGCAGAAAGGAATTTTTATTTCTTTCTGTAGAATTTGTTGCGTTTTAGTCTGTGGCTGGAAATTGCAAAACTTAATTTTTTAAATTGCTGTTTTGATGCATTTATTCCTTCTGCAATTTTTAATAATGTACTTTTTCAAAAGTTGCCTTCCATCTAAAACAATGTGATTATATGTTAGTACACAATGCATGTCGTTAGGCCAGATCACAAAAAAAATTAGATCGTTCAAATGAGTTTTGTTCAGGAAAAACTGATCTCTTACTAGTTGGATCATTCTATTTTGCTTCAAGGCCAGTGGCAAAATGCAAAGGTCACCAAAATTCTGTCTTTCAGGCTTGTGTGGAGCAAAGGTTTGACGATCCAGGGGAGGGCGTGGCTGTGTCAAAGAACAGCGCTTTTGCAGAGGAGTTCGCCTACAATATACGCACGATCTTCACGAACGTGGAGTCCAAGATTGGTGTGCCAACCTTTTATAGACCTAACGAAAATTTGACGTGCTGTGTAATATGAGTGTAATGGCGGATCGGGGATTCCACTGTGCTGGGTGGGTTGTATGAAAGGTGGTTTGATTGTGTGATCCAATTTTTTTTATGCTACAAGGGAAGATTAATGCTAGCTGCTTGTATACATAAAATATTATTATAGATCTACAGTTTAAAGGTTTTGAGTCTGGGTTTATTGTGTTTGTAATTGCTTGGACCAGGTCTGACTGTTGTACCTTTCAGGTGAGCCGTCTGAGATTGACCAGAGGGACAGGTACGCCGGTGTCTGTGGCCTGTTTGTGTTGCATTTCCACATCTTTCGCACGATTGACAAGAAGCTGTATAAATCCCTGCTGGATGTCTGCAAGAAGGTGAGTGCTGGATTTGAGTCCACTGTGTTGCCTAGTCTCATTACAAGGGGCATCTCTGACATTGGGAATGTCAGCACTGGCTCATTCTGCTGTTTTTCAGTGCTGAACATTCAAGAATTCCTGCTTAATCAAAGTAATTTGTTAAAACTGTCGATAGCATTAAGAAACCAACTAAAGCTTCACATGCGGGAAGACATGGTCAGTTGGTGTGGCAAATCCAGTCCCATTCCTGGCGTGGTCTTGACGTTTCTCCCAAATCTCCCGCAGGTCCCAGCCGTGACCCTGACCGCTAACATTGTGTGGTTCTCGGACTCCTTCCTCGTGAGCAAGGTGCCGGCAGCCGCCAAGCTGATGGACAAGAAGGGTTTGCAGCTCCTGCGCTCCCAGCGGGAGGCCTTCCTGCAGCAGCGGGCACAGACTCTCACCAAGTGGGTCTCCCCGCTGGGCTGCCCCTCGGTCCCGTCCCTCCCCGCCCAATCAGCTCCGCGCTGTTGGAGCTGCTTCCTGTTTTCATCTGTCCTTTGTCCCAGCTTCACTTGCTTTGCCTCACCCTAGCCCTCACTCAGTTCTCTTCCTTTGCTGCCTGTGTCTTCTGTCCACATGGGGCCCAGACCCCCTTAGATCAATGCTCTTCCCCATCCCCTCCCTGCCAAATTCGGAAGTGTCTTCTTTGTCGTCCTGCTGTCAGACCAAACTGGCTCCCTGCAGGGAGGGGGCACATACAGAGGGGCCTTTGTGCAGCTTGCCTCTGGAACACCTCCAGAGGATTTAGCCTGTCCTGCTGGACAAAGAAAGCAGGGATTCATTCTGTTCACTCACTGTGTTCAAAACGCTGCGGTTGGCTGCTGTAATAATGCATTCAGCTCACGGCCTGATAACAATATGATATGTATATAATGACTGATTACAGCTAATTAAATTGGTCTTGGTAATTAACTCATACCTTCTTGTTGTAGAATAGCTCGGAGTATATAATTAATTTTGGAACTAAATGCTTCCCAAAATACTGAAACTCTAACACAGTCGTCACATTAACAAATTCTATTTATAGAAAAAAGGCTGATATGCAACAGTTGTATTTTCTGATAATTTTTGTGTTCATTTTGTTAAATGTTACATTTTTGCTGCTTTTGTCACATTATGCTACGTTAAAGTATAATTAATACCCAGATACTCTCCCCTACACTACGTATATGTACTGGTCGTATGGTGCATTGTCCAAATGGCACTGCAAGCTGACCAGTCAGAGTACAATAGTTGACTCACTGAAGGGTTACTTCCTGTCTGATAATGTGTACCACTGGTGTTTTCTGTGCAGGGATGTCCAATCTTTCTACTTGTTTGTCTCATCCTGGATGATGAAAATGGAGTCCATGCTGTCCAGAGAACAGAACGACACGTTCCCTGAGGACCTGAGCAGTCGATGTAATGTTTTTGTGCAGGTAATAAGAATCAGAATAAGTACGGTGTTTTATAAAGTACATTTGACTGTATAACCACTGTGATTGGCAGGCCAATTTGAGACTAGACTTGCATTTCAGCCCAATAAGGCCAGCAGAGATCAATAACCACCAAGAAGATATAGAATTTAAATAATTCGTTTTACTTCACCAGCAGATAGATTGGACAGGATTAAAAATTAGCATATTAGGGGGACAGCACAGGTAGGACGGTTTGGAGACAAAGTGAGAGAGGC
>JABJVR010000052.1:10443630-10469362 GCA_025773905.1 Chitala chitala
ATGGATGTAGTGAGGGAGGACATGAAAGAGGTTGGGGTGACAGAGGAAGCTGCAGAGAACAGGTTGGCATGGAGAAGACTTCACCAGCAGATGTTTTGTGCTGTGGAAGAAATTCTGACACTGATCAGTAATGTGGTTTGTACCACCTGTATAACAGACCATGTACATGTGTTGTCCTTTGCTCAGAGTATGATAACAGTCCATCTCGTTAACATCTCGTTTCCTTCAGGGTATTCTGTATGCCTACAGCATCAGCACCATCATCAAGACCACCATGAACCTTCACATGTCCATGCAGAAGCCTATGACTAAGGCGTCCGTCAAGTCGCTGTGCAGGCTGGTGGAACTGCTGAAGGTGGGCGTCTTCAGAGCTCGCGTGGCCGCATGCGCTGTGCCTGTCCGCGTGACTCAGCAATGCTGTGTTTACACCTTTGCAGGCGGTGGAGCACACGTTTCACCGTCGTTCCATGGTGGTGGCCGACTCCGTGTATCACATCGCGCAACAGCTGCACTTGCAGGCACTAGCTGCCATCGCCACGGCGAAGGTGAGTTTCCACGTTACACCCGAGGGCTGGCTGACCTCAGGGAGGTGCCTGGACACAATGCTGCCTCCTGCTGGCCCAGCTGACACTACTAAGAAAGAGTGTTGAATCCAGGGTGAATTCTTACTAATGGTGTCGGAAAGACGTTATCTGCAACCTCTCAGCAAAACAAATCGTTACGCAAAATCATTTGTTCCTTCAGCTATTAAATTGCTGAATGCTGAGTGGTCAGACTGAATTTTCTATCACAGGAGAATGCATTGTGTATCTGTCGCACTTGGCACCTTGCAGTTTGCCTTTGTACAACATGCTGGTTGCTTGTTCTGATTTGTGTTGTGTGAATGTAGCCAATGGACTGTAGGAACTGAATTGCCCTTCGGGGATAAATTAAGTTTTCTGAACTGAGCTGAACTGTATATGCTTTAATTTAGAGAGTTGGAAGAAATAATAAAATAAATCACATCGATGATCTTGTCAGTGGAGAAATCAGTTAAACTCAATGATGTAGATCTGGCTTTTCGTTTGCTAGTTTGACGGTCTGAAGCACTTATTATCTGCACATTGAATCCAGCTAAGTGCTTTCAAGGCCTTCAATGTTCGTGTACATTTTACTAACTAAAGTTGTACATTTACACCAGTTGTGACTCAATGTCCCACTACTGACTGAAAAACCTGAGCAGAAAAATAACCAAACTATATGAAAAAGTATGGTGAGAAATAAAGAAAAAAATTTACTTTAACAGACTTTTATTTAATGGCCTTTACTAATAGAATTTACAGCTTATATGCAAGTTCGTGTCCAATGTTTTCTGTCTAAATTTCAGCACACAAGAACAGAGAGAGTGTAGCTAATATTTGGCTGGTATTATATGTACTTCATCAGCCAAGTCTTATCCCATTGATTTTTCTGTTGCAAATTACATTTGTGTTGTCCTTTACTAATAAATATCCTGTAAGCACATAGCTTTTTCCTTGTGTAGCTTGTGTTATCTAAAGGACCTGGATTCATATGCACATTATTTCATGGACACTTGTATTTAACGGAAATTTGACAGTATTATAACTATATAATTAACATTCTGTTGATCTGTTTAATTTGTTAAATAGTAACCCGGTGTTTGTTTGCTCCCTGCAGAAGAGGGTGATCTCAGACAAGAAGTACAGCGAACAGCGCCTGGATGTGCTGTCGGCACTGGTGATGGTGGAGAACGCCCTGAACGGACCCAGCACGAAGGAGCGCCGGCTGGTGGTGTCCCTGGCTCTCAGTGTGGGCACACAGATGGTGAGTCGCACAGTGTGAGGGCAGGATGACACGGTGTTTTAGGGCACAACTGTGCTCTTATTGCTCCCAGTGTCAGAGCAGAGAACTCCAGCCATGGGCTGGTCTTTAGGTTCAGCACCTGTGCAGCTAAGCTTTTAAACAAATTTTTTTTTTTTTTCCCCACGGCTTCTTGCTTGCAGAAAACATTCAAGGACGAGGAGCTGCTGCCCCTGCAGTTGGTTCTGAGGAAGCTGGACCTGATTAGTGAGCTCAGAGAGAGGTGACCCGGTGCTTTTTTGTGGATCTGTGAAAACTCAACCCAATGCGTTTTGAATGTGCATGTACAATATCACACGTAAGGAACTGGACTTCTGTGTGAAATGGACTGTGTCTGCCTGCCCTTAACCAAAGTACGTCCTTGTCAATAAAAATCAAGCATAACAGTGGATGAACAAACAACAGTGGATGAATAAACTTTAGACAAAATCTAAAGTTTATACTTTCTTCTTTGGCCAAAAGGGTTTGTGAGAGAGGTCAATGAAAGCAAGGTGCTGCTTTGATGTGTGGTTTTACCAAGATGGCAGCATGCACTGAAGCTGTAAGGCTGCTCCTTTTTTGTCCTCAGGGTAAAGGTTCAGTGTGACTGCAGTTTTCTGTATTGGCACCGTGCTGTCTTCCCCATCTACCTGGATGACGTGTACGACCACGCTGTGGACGCAGCACGAATACACGTGAGCCCCTTCGCCTCCCTTCTCATTTCCCACCAGCTGTAAGACACCCGTATCTCATTGGCTGGTGACCTCTTTTACTTGGTGGTAATTGGTTGGGCTTCCTGCCAATGACCTCTCTTATCCCCCCAAGTACATGTTCAGCGCTCTGAGGGACTGTGTCCCCACTATGCCGCATGCCAGGCACCTGGACAGCTGTGACCTGCTGCTGGAGAGCTATGACAAAGAGATCATGGATGTCTTTAATGAGGTAAAGGGAAGATATGGTGCTTAATGGCCACTAAGAATGTGCTATTTTTGTGTCTTTTGTATAAGAATGGTATGTAACAGGAGAAATGTAATTTTGTTCCCTTTTGTCTCTTGTGCACCTCTTTCTGTTTGTCAGCACCTATTGGATAAGTTGTGTAAGGAGATTGAGAAGGACCTACGTCTGTCTGTCCACACACACCTCAAGCTGGATGACAGGAATCCGTTCAAAGTTGGCATGAAGGACCTGGCCCACTTCTTCTCCCTCAAGCCAATCCGCTTCTTCAACCGCTTCATTGACATCAAAGGTGTGTCTTTCCACATCACTGTGCTCCACACATGCAACCCTAACACCGTGAAGCTTTTCAGCAGAATTTTATGTAGAGTTTTATGTCTGACATGGCTTTGCGAAAAAACTTTTGTTTTCTCACCAGTACAAACTGAATTTTCCTGGTTGTGGGCTGGGTGGTTGACTTTACAGTTTGACAGTAGGGGCCTTGCAGTGACTGTGTGTGTGTGTGTGTGTGTGTGTGTGTGTGTGTGTGTGTGTGTGTGTGTGTGTGTGTGTGTGTGTGTGTGTGTACTCGGCAGCCTATGTAACTCACTATCTGGACAAGACCTTCTATAACCTGACCACTGTGGCACTGCACGACTGGGCCACATACAGCGAGATGCGGAGCCTGGCCAGCCAGCGCTACAGCCTGACCATGACTGAAGCTCACCTGCCCAGCCAAACCTTGGAACAGGTGAGCTTGTATGTGCAGGTGTGCATGCGTTGCACCTCGTGCTTTTGAGGTGCAATAGATCTCTAAGTGATAGGATATTGTTAGTAATGGTCTGGCAACCTTTGCTGTAGGTTCTAACTCGTGGTGCGGTTGTTGTGGAATGACAAACTCGCTTTGTTATTTTCAGGGTCTGGATGTTCTGGAGATAATGAGGAACATCCACGTTTTCGTCTCACGCTACCTGTACAACCTCAACAACCAGGTGTGTCTCTGTCTGTTAGGCATAACATCTGGTTACGTGTCACAGCCCGTGTTCCCTGAACTGCAGGCCTGTTTGCATCAGCTTTATTTATGGTATGCTCCTGTGATAGATTTTCATCGAGAAGACCAGCAACAATAAACACCTGAACACCATCAACATACGCCACATTGCTAACTCCATCCGTACCCATGGAACAGGAATCATGAACACCACCGTAAGTTCTTGGGGAATGGGGGCGGTGGGGGTGGAGGAAACTACATGCAGGTGGTGTCTAAGGGTGGAGGAAAAGTAGGAACCTGCCAGGACATTCAGCTCAGGAAGAACGTGGTGTCTTATTGGGAGAATATAAAACGTACAGATTGTACTGTGGATGTCTCGTCAGTTTGCATAAGGCTGCCAAATTTGATTAACTCCAGTCTGAAGATCTTTTTGTGTGTTGTGCCAACAGGTGAACTTTACCTACCAGTTTTTGCGGAAGAAGTTCTACATATTCAGCCAGTTCATGTATGACGAACATATAAAGTCGAGGTTGATCAAGGACATCCGCTTTTTCAGGGAGACAAAGGACCAGTCTGACCAAAAGGTTGGAAATGCAGTGTTCCCTACCCTTTCCAGTTCATGCGATCGGTTATTGCTTGAGGGTATGCCATTCAGTTTGAACTTGTAGTATTGCCAAGCCCTGTTGTTTAAACATGTAAACGTTAGTCCTTTTGAGGGGAGTGTGATGGCTTATAGGTTAGTGCTGTTGCCTTGCGCTTCCAAGGCTAGGAGTTTGAATTCCGCCTCCGCTGTGCGTGTGCGTGTGCACGTGTGTTTTCCTTGTGCTTCATAAGTTTCCTCCCATAGTCAAAAAACGTACGTTGTAGGCTGACTGATGTTTTCAAATTGCCCCTAGTGTGTACACGTGTGTGTACACGTGTGCGTGTGCACTGGTCCCGTGATTGGTCGGCACACTGAGCAGGGTGTACTGTGCCTCGTGCCCTATGATAGGCTCCAGCTGCCCCGGGACCCTGCATAGGTTTGGATGGATGGTCTGTCCTTTTGAGTTGAGCTCTGTAATTTTACTGATCTCAGACTGTGGTTCCAGAGAACTATTTCATCTGTTACGTGGGTTGCGAAATACCAGTTCCAAATACCTGCTGTAAGAAAGGTGTTTAGAGGACATTGGTATAAAAGTATTAAAAAGTTTAATACATTCTTAAAATCATACATACAGTAACTGTAGGATGCCACTAGTTTAGCTGGTACGCTGGTGCTTTTTGTTTGTGATTGGTTTTTTAAATTGTCTGCTTGTCCACAGTAAATTGTCTGCTTGTCCACAGTAAATTGTCTGCTTGTCCACAGTAAATTGTCTGCTTGTCCACAGTACCCCTTTGAGAGGGCAGAGAAGTTCAACAGGGGGATCAGAAAGTTGGGGCTCACTCCCGATGGGCAGAGTTACCTGGACCAGTTCCGACAGCTAATTAGTCAGATTGGTATGTGTCACTCATCTTAAGTTATTGATCTTTCTCTTTCTTCTGGGGGCTTGAGTGGGGGGTCAGTATGTTGTTTTTTTTCCTTTAATTTCTTTCTTCTTGTATAAGAAAGTTAGTTAATCCTGACTAGATCTTAAAATTGTGGAACATTTTATACAGGTTAAAGTTGACACTCATCACCAAGAATGGTTTAACACCCCAGGGTGTTCTCAAACCTGTTGTTCGTTTGCACTAGTCCAAAACAGTGGACTTATTTGCATTTTTGGTCCGTTTTCTCCATGGTTCGGTTTCTGATCACACGGGAAAAATCCAAGCGGACCAAAATGTATCGCTGCCAGTCATGTGACTGTTCTCTCCACTCATTAGTTAAAAGAGTCTGAGGAAGGAATGAGAAAGAATATCCATGTTCTGTACTGGTGAATAGTCCTATGACAGAAATGGACATGGAGAAACAGCACAATTTGGCATTTTCTCATAACAGCAGTAATTATCTGTACTGCCTCAGCTTTTTCACTTTTACGCAGCACTGTTCAGCAGACCGTACAAACCCCTTCTTCTTAAGCAGCTGACTCAACATTTTGAACACTTCAGTGTTTTATGAGCTGTTTGTAGGTGTTGACAGATGTTCTCATCTTCCCAAATATCAAGAAGGCAACACACCTCATCACTTGTCCTGGTCAGACCACAATTCATTGCCCTGCTTACTGCTAGTGCTAGAGGTTTCAATGGTTCACATTAGCTCTGCCACATGCTAACATGCTAAATGAACCACTCCAGAGTTCGATTTGGACCAGACCGAGACCACCTCCAGTAAAGGGTCTCGATGCAGTTGTTTTAGTCTGCACACAAGTGCAATTGCTGTGTTCAGACCTGCCCAGACTAATTGCATCAACATGGAAAACAAACCAGTTAGATTCAACCAAACTAAACAAGACAGGTGCGAAAGCACCCTAAACGAGTCACTAGAACTTGTGGATATACATTGATTTTGTGTGCCAAGCTATTTGTTTTGTTGAGAAGGACAGTGATTAAAGGTTTAAGTAGCACCTATTATTAATTAGGTGGATTTACAAGGGAAAAGCCCCCCCTCCCCCATATTTTTCTAACATTGTTTCTCCTACTCCATGTCTTGGTCTATACAGGCAATGCCATGGGTTATGTGCGGATGATTCGGTCAGGAGGCCTTCACTGCTGCAGCAATGCCATCAGGTTCGCCTAGTCCAATTAGTTCTGGCTTTACATCAGTGTGCCAACATCTGCTAACGGGCAGCTGTCGGCTTCCTGTTAGAGTGACAAAAGTGATCAGGAAGTGTGAGAGCTTCTTCTGCTCTTTGGTACACGCTTATTGAAGACGTGCTCTCTCTCTTTCTCTCTCTCTCCCCCAGGTTTGTCCCCGATCTGGAGGACATTGTGAACTTTGAGGAGCTGGTGAGAGAGGAAGGCTTGTCTGAGGAGACACAGAAGGCAGCCAGGTAGTGCCCCTGCTCTTCTGCAGCTGGTCCACAAGACTACCACTTCAGCAGACATAGACAGCTGGTGCTCAGCTCAGAGAAGTCATCCTTTCCCAGAGAAATGTTAATTTTGACTGTGGGGTCACTTCTGTTCTCGACTTAAAGCGTAAATTTGATTTCATGAAAATAAAGCTACAAATAGAATTGTCTTTAAAATTTACTTGTTTGACATTGGAAACAAATCATAGACTTTCTTGGTTTATGTATTTTGTTTTGTTATTGTGATGTAGTGTCCTAGATTCAGTCCTCAGTGATTTGACCAGTAACTCGGCTGAGGGGACGGAGTACTTCAAGATGCTGGTTGGCGTATTCGCCCCTGAGTTCTGCAGCATTAAAAATATGCATCTCAGGAACTTCTACATGATTGTGCCACCTTTGGTAAGAAGTGATATGACTCCTGGCCATTTTAATTAAACCATGTACCCTTTTTCTCCACATTGCATGTCCCTTGAAGTCTGACAGAACTTTTTGAAGTCCTGTACCTTCGTTGATTTTTCTCCACGCTTTAGACCGTGAACTTTGTAGAACATTCTATCGGCTGTAAGGAAAAGCTGAACAAGAAAAACAAGGGAGGAGCAGCGTTCACTGATGATGGCTTCGCTATGGGTGAGTTGGAAGGGAGGGTACAAATTTTGTCTCATCTTGTGTCGTAGATGATCACGAATTATGTACTGTGCATAACTAAACAGTGTAATGTTCTGATATGATGGAGGAAAATATTGCTTTAAAGTTTTGAACGAGTAATTTCTAGTAGGATGGTGAACTACAAAGGCAATAAGGTGAAATAAGAGACCCCCCCCCATCCAGGTATTGTCTTAGATAATGTGTTGGTCTTGTTTTCATGAAAAACCTTGTAGTTTAATGATGGTGTTTGTGTTTCCACCATACACACGTGTCACAGGAGTGGCCTATATTCTGAAGCTGCTGGATCAGTATCAGGAGTTTGACTCGCTGCACTGGTTCCAATCTGTGAGAGAGAAGTACATGAAGGAGATGAATGCCGTGGCCAAGGAGCAGAACCTGCAGACCTCCAGCCAGGACGAGAAGCTGATGCAGACCATGAACCTCACACAAAAAAGGCTAGATGTGTACCTGCAGGCATGTACATGCTGCGCCTTGTTCTGTTGTCACCCTGTAGCTGAAATTTCCACAGGCTGTTTCATTGGCTGGTTTTAATGTCAATTCTTGGTTAAATGTTGTTGTTCGACTCCGAATGTGATCATGTGATGTCTTCTGTAGCGAAGTATTCCTTTGTTGGAGTAATCAGTAATCAGCTCAGCTTTGTTCGAATTTTTGTGTTTGCAGGCATGCTTAGCGTGTGCTTCTGTGCTCGTGTGCCCCTCTAATTCTGGCTACAACATGGAAGCAAAATGTTAGTTTCATTATCAAATGCTCATTCTTTGACTCTTTTTGACTTCCAGGAGTTTGAGCTGCTTTACTTCTCCCTCAGTAGTGCACGAATCTTCTTCAGGGCTGACAAGACAGCCGCTGAGGAGATTCAAGAGAAGAAGGACAAAGGTACGTGGTAAGACATGCCAGGGGGTCATGGGTTTGAGTCCCAGATGTAACACTGCTGATGTACCTATCCATCCTGTATGTGGAGGTTGAACATCTGCACATGTTGAGTCTGCAAAATACTTGACCCCACTTGAGGCTGCTCAGGTGTAGAATGTTTTGAGGCATTGTGCTCTTGAAAGCAACCATCTTCTTCTTTGTGTCCTTTCATCTTCTCAGAAGAAGCCAGCAAATCAGAAACGAGTGCGGCTCAGAGTGGCTCTGCTGCCTCCTCTGACCCTGTCCTGAAGTAAAACACAATAGGCGTGGTCTGTATCAGGCCTGCCCAGGAGAGATTGGAGGAACAAGTATCAATGGAGGCTTACTGGTTGAGTCCACACACAGAAAGTCACTTTCTGAGGACACTGAAGGGGAGAGAAAGTGTGTGGCACAAGCTTTGCAAAATGGACAGTGGTCCTTTTTCCTCAAAATCTGAAGAGTGAAGGACTCCTGACCATGATGCCTTGTCTTAAATGACAGATGACGGATAAGAACGTATGTGCCTGGGACAAGGATGCTGGCATTCTCCTAGGACTTAAAGTCAGGACTCTGGAGTCAAGGTTTTTGGGGTGGTCATTCCAGATGACCCTAGTTCTCAGTGCTGCTCTTGCCAAACTGCAGAGTCAGAATACACATTCCCTGCTTAGCATTCACAGTGTTTTTAGCAAACACATCCATAGCACATCTTTTTCTCTGTCTGGTTACTTAATCATTGCGATGTGCTGTTGAGGTCAGTAGACAGAGTTGTACTTTTTAAACATATCATTAAATTGGTTAAAGAGAGCCAGACAATGCCTCTTGTATTCACATTTAATTGACATTTCCTGTATTTGTAAGGTTTTTCTTTTATTTGTGATCATGTGGAGATGAGTTGGCTGATTATTGCGGATGTGGTGGTAATCTAGGGGAGATAGTTTTCTTTCACAAGGATGTCTTCATTTTAAATGTGCACTTTAAAATTGTGTACATTGGTAGGCACCACATGGAAATTCAATAGTGTGGACTTCTAGAAATGTGGTTCTTGCAAGAAGCTGTCAGAAAACTAGGTGTGACTCAATGTTACAAGATGTTACAATTTCTGAAATTCTGAATTTTCTTTGTAGGTTTCTGCTGTGACTGAGTTTTTGTCCTGTAATGACATTCACACATTTCCCCTTTGTGTGATTCTGTATGCCACATTCAAGTGCCTACTGAAGATAATGGTGTTCTAAAGTGATCCAACACTATGCTACAGTGGGCTCACAGGTCAGATAAAAATGATTTTCAGACATGTCAAGACTTAAACTATATGCAACTTTAATTTCCAAACTACTCAGATAACAGAACTGAACTAATGAAGTCTGCATTGGGTAAGGAGCATCTGCCAGTGATCTGAGATGCAGTGGTGAGATATGTCAGACTTTTTGGATGCCATTTTTCAATTAAATGCAGCAGCAAATTCTGGAGAAAAATTTGACATTTAAGTTGGTGTCTTGTTTCATTTCTTGATTTTCATCCCAGGTACAACTCTACGTCAAAATATCTTTGCTTAATTCATAGTTGTTTAAAAAAACATGTTGCTTAATCATGCAGTGAGTTTGCCAGGAGGAAACAATGTGAGGTTACAGTCCAGGCAGCATGATACAGAATGACTGCTGGAATTTAATTTTCTTGCTTAATTGTAAATGAGCCCAGAGGTCATCAGCACGAGGAAACTGCACAAGAAAGGTCCTGGTATTCTGTACCTAGCACTGGTACTGCTGACACTGGCAACCTGCTTTTTTCCATGCCTATATTTCTGTGGCACATTCCATGAGTTGTCCGAGTTTTTTTTTTTTTAAAGCAGAATTTGTTCATTAGTCATATGTACCAGTAGAGACAATGTAATAAACATGGATATTAATAAAATCATTTTTAACAAATCAAATGTCCACCTTGCAATGTAATACATTTTTAAATGTATAAATTAAATATCCTTTACAGAACTTGAAATTTGGCCTTCAGAGAACATAAAAAAAAAAAGACAAATTGAAATTGGCTAATGCCACATCCTTTATTTCGGCATAATACTTCACTCTTTAAAGGACTTGGAACACTCTAGTTACTTTTACAGTTTTGCATCACCCACAGTGGACAGAAGTACAAATGTGAATGTGGTGCCAACTGGAAAGTACTGGTGCTGTGGAATAATTGCCAAAGTGTTCTAGGGTCTATTAATGGAGTGACTCACTCTGTGCACCAGGGGAACTGTCAGCACATCTCACAATACAACACAGCAGACCAAGAGTCATCACAGGAACCGAATCCCAGCTCCAAACTGGACACCGTCGCATATCCTGCGGGAAAAAAAAGGAACCATATTTTTGCAATATCAGGGTAAAGTTTCCCGTTGATCCAGTGTAGTTTACTTTGGACTTTTGTAACATGTAAATAAAGGAAGTGCAAGTGTAAAGACAATAACAAATGGATAGTTAATTTAATTATATTAGACATCTGCGTGAGCTGGAACATGCGCGTTTAAAATTTTGAAAAATTTCCATTAAAAGCTGAGCGCGAAAGAGAGAGAAGCACGAGAGCGGCTGGAGATTTACTGGCTTCCAATGTTTCAGTTGGAACAGTGCAGATGTCTGTTTTATTGGAGGGGACAGAAAGTGTTGATTTGTAATTGTTTTACACTTTATTGAAAGCAAGAATATTTTTTCGAAATCAGTATTATTTATAATACTTGGCTGTTTTATTTGCATTTTTATAAAGGACTTTTTTTTGATGGAACATCGAATGGTCAGCTTACCCGTTTTCAGTTTGGTATATATTTATTATTTTTTTATTTTTATTTTATTTTTTTTGCTTGCATTGTTCCCCAACACAGAATACATCGAGTAATTTATGAAACTGATGTAATTTTGCGACCAGGGAGAATTTATTGGATGCAAGGCAACTAATCTTTCCACAGATGTGGTAAGACTGGACAAGCATTTCTGTACATTTGATGAGCCGGTTTGAATTACGTAATTTTTTTCCCTTAGAGTCCAACAACAAATCAACATTGTAAAAACCATTTGGAAATAGTACCATATTTGTTTAAATTAATCCGTGACTGCAACTTCGAAAACAAATTCGTAAATGTTAAGGTTCACTGTTTTGTTGTCATGTTCACATAGTACAGTATATTGTATTAATTTTACTTAATAGACTAGACTGCGTTGACTTTTTTACTTGGGGGAAAAAAAAGTGTAAATAAATTTAAATTTACACCATAAACTGAGTTACATTACAAAGTCGTTTATATCATTCAATCACTCCAATTTTCCTAAAATGTTCTGTTCAATGTATTTGACACTCAAATGATCAGCTGTGGTTTGTCACCTGTATGCAGGGGGCTAAGGTCCAGTTTCACACCTTCCTTTTACTAGCCAGATGAAAGAAAACTCGGTGTGTTTCTCTGGGTTAATTATTTCCTCTTTTAACCCTTAAAATGTTCTCTTATGAAACAGATGAGGTGTTTTGCTTGTTACCTGTCTCCGCTCTGGACTCCCATTGGAATGCAGTAGTTCAGCTCCAGGCGGGCTATGTTCCCCAGACGTAGCACAATACCTGTGCCATATGACCAGCGGAGGCACTCTGCCAGCCTCTTCAGGTGAGCCTGTGGCCCCTCACCTTTGGTAATGGTGCAGGGGAGGGTATGAGTCAGAACACAAGCATCTCTTTTTGTTTGAATAAGATTTGATCCTCAAACTTACCGTAGTTGAGGTTGCATAAGTTGCCTGCATTGAGAAAGAAGTGCATTCTGAAGAGGTCGCCAAACCCGCCTCTACCCGGACGAAAGGGGAGAGGCGTGTACAGGTGGACCCCACCAGCCCAGTAGGCCTCCCCACCCAGGTAATCACCTGTGACATCAGAAGAAGTAAATATCACTGACCAGTTATGAGTTGTTTAAAGAAAAAGAAAAAAAAAAAAGGTTTAACTTTTACCTATACAAAAGGTATGTATAATAGAATACAGGATCACACTTACAAATATCAAAATATTTAGTAAAATCCTATTAAAAGTTCAACTCCCATCAACCCACCTATGGCACACAATGAGGATGTAACTGCAGAAATTATGTCTAAATGTCTTCACTATTTACCTCTAAATGTAATCTTGTTAAAATTTGAAGAAAAACAGGATACACCAACTTTTACTACGTACCTGAGAGAGATATTAAAATTTATACACTAAGAAAAAAATTAGACAGTATGAAAGGCAATACCACAAGTTTATAGCATAGCTGGAAGCTGGTTTTGGACTTTTAATCCAAATTTAAAGATAAATAATTCAAACGCCACCGTATAGAACTAAGACCTCGTCATGTATTCGCCCTAGACACTGGCCCTCAAGCTCGCTGTCAGTGAGTTAAACCTTTCATGAAAACATGCTAATGGTGTCTCAGTTTGGTTCTCGTGATCTGGACTTTCTTCATTTTATTAATTCAGGTCCTTACTCTGAACACTGAAAACAAAGCATCCTTGATGTACAGATTATTTACATATCAATATTTTGAAGAAAGCTTACCATCACTCTGAGGTCCAATGCTATACATACTGAATCCCCTAATGCTGGTGGGGCCACCAAGATAGAACCTAAAATAGAGATATTGCAACAAGCTAAATAAGCTTTCCAGCTACTCATACTATTTAAAGACAGAGGTTATACAAGACCAACAGCTGTATTCTAACAAACACCAACCCCCCTTGAAGAACACCTTGGAGCAAATACAATAACTTCTACCAATGCTATACAGAGGATACTGAAGGTAAATTACCTGTCTGCGATTGAGCTGGGCTTGTCCCCAATGGGCAGAAGTACACCCCCCCACAAAGAGGCTGACAGAACCTAACACACACAAACAGTGTTTTAGAGGGTCCCCAACACAGTGAGTCCTCCCTTGTGAGTGTAACAGGTCATGAAGAAAGCTGGCGATTTGGTCATTGACCTGCTTTGACCTGAGCAATTTAAATCTGTCAAAGTACATGGCAATTCTTCGAGCCGTGTCAGTAATGTAAAATGAAACGGTACACTTTCAACTGACAAAGACATCATGTATGAAAATGCCTGATTCAGAATGGCACGTAAGCATATCACATTTTTAAAAGAGTATTGAAAGTGAGCCCTGTATTTGTGTTGTGTTTTGGGAAATGCCTACCGAATCCCAAAAGAGTCGCTTGTTCAGCTGGAACTCAAAATCCTCCTTCAGGAAGCTGACATCACCCCCTGTGTAGCCAGCCAGCTCCTAAAAAAATGCATCATTAACTATGCCCACCTTCTATGCGGCTTGCTGGTCTGACTGCGTTACCTGATTTGTAAAAACAGTTTTACCTGGTTAATCTTGACTAAGGCACCTCTTCTTGGAAGAATAGCAGAGTTCCTGGTATCGATTACCATTGCGTGCTGGGGGGAAAGAAACACCTGGATTTTAATATGATAATGACTTACTATAATAATACCAGAAATAAATTTAGGTATTTCAGCTTTAAAAGGTGAACTACAGTTTTATTTAACTTGTTAGGCATTTTTCTTGTCGTGGACGAGGATGCGAGTGGCCTGGATACTGTGTCAGCCAGAATATGGCAAAAGGCAAGGCAAAATCTAGATGTGCCAACCACAATGACAGACCAAAATTTAAAGGTAGTGTTAACACAGAAAATAATGTGTTTCTTTCTACTGGAAAGATGTTGATGAGTTAATGACCAGGCTGAGGGATTCACACCGAGAGGGAAGATTTGAGAGAGTGGCCGCTCTCTTCACGAACAGCAAAGGACGCAGTACGGGCCAGGCAGCCCAGCTCCCGCCACACACCTTCCCACTTGAGCGTGTGGTTAGTCTTCCAAATAGGGAACTAGGAACAAAAGAAGTGGGACGTTGGTCAAAATTACACCTCAAGATGCATGGGCAGCCAGGACATTGATATATTGCTGCTGGCAAAAATAACCAGTGAAAACAGGCTTAGGGCATTACGTTGAACTCTGTAGAAATGCCACGATCGGTCTCTCTCAGTGAACTCCATGGGAACTGTCCTGTGACTTTATACAGGTTGACAGAGAAACTGGGAAAAAAAGAAAAGTAATTAGGTCTGATAAAGGAAAAGAAAAAAAAACTCAGCAGAATTTAAAAAACATGACTGAGAAATTGTATTTGTTAAAATATGTAACCTGTTTATTCTTGTAAAAACTTTAATATCAGGGTTTGTGTTTATGCATGCAATTTCAGCTAAAACTATAAAAAAGAATATATAAAGTTAGATCCAATCCACAACTATAACTGAAAAATCCTTTGTTGTCTTGTCATTTTCCTGTCTAGTAATGCTGCTGCTCTTTGAGATTTGGCATACTTGCGGTCAAAATGTCCTGGCTGGGGCTTGAAGAAGGACAGCCCATAGGAAGTCTCTTTGGTACCATACGAAAACTGGAAGGTCAGCTTTTCTGCACGGCCAAGAATGTTGGGCAGCTTAATCCCTAGCACCTAGAAGGCACAGGAATATTGATAAACAGCCCATTTGATACTTAAGGTGAGGTGTATCCTAGTGTAGTGGTAAGATTTTTAATAGGTTCAAGCTCTTACCATGCTCCCTTCGTTGTTGCCAACCATGGTGTTGTAGCTTCCGGTCAATCTCCGCAACTCTGTGACTTCAAAGGTCACGTCTAAACCATTTGGTAGAGCATCTTCCCCTTTGTGAACAGTTGTAGGGTAATTTAGAATATTCTAACAGGCTCAAAATGCTCTTAAGCACTGAAATCATGCAGATCTTTAGACTTTAGCATAGAGAACACTCATCTCCAGCAACATTTAAATTATATATATATAGGCACTTATTCTACCTTCTGATGTATCAATGACTACTTCCACTTTCCTGAAGATTCCCAGACGCAGGAGTTTCTCTCTAGCTTCATGGGATTTCTTCATTACCTGCATCACACAAAGTACATTGTTCATACGCAAATTATTTTCTGGTGACTGTAATGCTTCGTGATGTTGCAGAGGAATTGCTGAATAGAATTAAACTTACATCGATCAGATTTTTTGCTGCAAAAACCTCAGCAATTTCATAACCCAGGATGTCCTCCTTTGTTCTTCCCAAGCCATCTATGTGGACTCGCTGGACTACAACCTATAAATAAACCATACACTATTTAAAATTTATATTTGCATACAAAATACTGTAAATTCTTAAGCTTAATAACAAGCTCACATCTTTGTTTTCAAGAACTTCTTGCTTTGTCTCTGGCTCCACTTCAACGAGGTCTACATCATCGGCAGTAACACCCAGCTCTGGTCCTTGCATCGGCAGGGGATCCAGGCTCTGAATAAAAGCAAATACATCTTCTTTAAGTCACCTGGTGGCTCAATGGGTAGATCATCAGGCTAGGATGCGAAAGTCTTCTGGTTTAAATTCTAACCCAGACAGTTGTGTCCCTAAGCAAGACGCTCAGTATTAGCTTCCCAGGTGCTGAAGAATGGCTGCCCACTGCTCCCCCAGGGGATAAGCTAAATGCAGAGATGTAATTACCCTCTGGGATTAATACAGTACTGTAAAATAATATTAAAGAATTAACATAAAATTATACGTTAAAGCACCCACAACCCAAAGGAGTTTGCCCAGCGATAAACGTGACATTTTCTAGCACGTTTTCCTTTTCGGTCCTTATAATTCAACAGATGATCAGGGCTTTATAATTACAGGCTTTGATTATGTATTTACCATTCTAACACCATTACAACGTCATTTGACTGGCCAGAGTTGCGCGACATTATATCATTGTCGTAATATCTTAAACTGAATTCACAATGTTGGAGTTTTCACTTTTTACATTTTAAACAATGCTATCCTTCATATTCGTGCATACTGAAAGTGTCATCTAACATAACATGAATCGGGCCTATCTATACTTTAAAACAAGGTAGCAAGTTGGCTAAAGCAATCAGAGGTCATGCATAATGCGATATTTTTTCTATATTTAATACACGTTTACCCTCGCGTGGACAGTCCCCATGTCGTACTCTGGATCTCAGTTTATATGTCCCTTTCTGGACGTGGTACAATACCACAGTGTCAGTTACAAGGCAACTTCAAATGTTTACTTCTCGCTATGTCAAAATTCGTCCAAGGTGGACGCCATGACACTTAAGAACCCGCCTTACTATCACATGATTGGATGGGTGCACAACCAATCAGGGTTGGGTTTATGCTGCACCCAGAATCTATGATATGAATCACCGTGGGATCGCTTCATGCAGTTTTTTGTACGTTATTATAATGCGACTATTTTCGTTAGGTACAGACAGAGAAGCTTATGGAAACAACAATTAGTACAAAAAATGACGTAAAAATCCTGAATTTTGTGTTCTGAGAACATCCATAACTACACGTACGAATAATGAATACAAGTAAACAGTATGCTATTAGCCTTAATTATATATTGTCCGCGTCATTAAAGAAACAGGTTTAGTGAATAATAATAGTGATTACATTTTAGATGTAATTATTTTCTACATGCCGCATTATGTACAAAATTTATGCCTAATAGGGTCAGCTGATCGAACTTTAGTTAGTATACGTTTTTTTTCTATGCGCGCTATTTTCCGGACCGCTAGGGGACCCCATACGCGTATGATGGTTAGAAGAAGAGTTCAAATGCTCACTGAACAGCTGTGTGTAATTTCTTACTGCAGTATGTACGGTTGTAGCCTTCTTAAAAAACGCTGTTCTTGCTGTTACCGATAAGAGGATTGATTGGCCTTTTGTATAATTTAATATTTCTTATCTCCAAGATGGGTTTAGGCTCTAGGATTTAATTGTTTGAAGTAAATTAACCTCTTTGAAAAATATTTGCTTTTCATTTGGCTTTGAATCCTTCTGTGTAAATGGGGTTTTAAAATATAAATAATTCAATATCAACTTGAACGGTCGAGTCGCAAGAGTAATTTGAGTGATGTACACTTGAAACCCAAATTGCTCTAATGAAAATAATCCAGCTGTGCAAATAGCTAACATTGTAAATTAATTCAGAAACTATCATGGTGGCCTGAACTACACAAATATTTGAAATTACCCTGCATTGTCATTTTGAGCGAATACTTAGCTATATGGTGCAATGCACATACAACTCTAAAATCTTAAATACTAATGCAAAAACGTGTTCACAGATTATTGTGTAGGATAATAAAAACGGTAATTATTAAAGTTCCTGTTCTACCAAAATAGTATTTTGAGATTTATTTTTTAATTGAAAAGTATTTTGAAATAAATACACTTAAAAGTTTTACAAAAGTGCACATTGTATTGTTGGGGGGGGGGGGACGGACGGACGGACGTAGCAGCTCTGAACTAGTTTTGAATACCAGAAGAGGGCGTTCAGTACTGTATTTACTGAAAACGGGCGGTTCAGGAGATTTACGGGTAATGCCATTAATTTTATTGCTTAGTGTGATGTTGAAGCACTTAATTAAAATGTGTGATTTTTCATAGTGAAACATACACACCTTGTGCGTATGTGTGTTTTCAGTGTACATTGAAAACATACAGATTCATCAAGTGATACATTGATGCAATTAGTGGACTTTCATTTTACTACTAAATAAAAGTAATTAACAGGAATTTTTTTCGTCTTTGTAAAAATGATTGTTAAGGGTCACGGATTTGATTTTCGTGAGAAATGTCACAGGGAAAATGACGTAATTACTCGGTGGCTACTGAGGCGTTGTTAAGGGCTCTTTTTTTCTTAATGATGAGTTCGGGCGGATCTGAAGAATTGGTGGTACCGCCCATTGATAATCAATAGAACTGGCTTTCCCTTTTCCTCTCTCTCCCTCTCCCCCGCACCTCTTTATCTCCTCCTTAAATTGTGCTGGAGCCAATCAGAGCGCGGCGGGCGGCTCGTGAGTCTCGCCGTTCCCTCTCGCTGCCAGTACCAAAACGGTTCTCTTATCAAAGAAACATAACCAAAAACTGCATTCAATCACCGCTTTTAACATGGGGACTGCTTGTTTTTCTTTGGACTTCTGTTTGTTTTTCGTCCTCATAAACACTTGTGTTGTGACGGGAAACGTTGGACTTGCAGGTACGGTCTTCACTTCTCCTCTTCCCAGTCAATGTCTGGTATATAATTTAAAAAATATATGACATAGCTATATTTTCCTTTGAAAGTATTTATTTAATGTATTTTATTGCCAGTCACTGTGTTATTATTCCACTCATAATCAGATTTATGTAATGTATGTTTACTATAAGGATAAATAATTTAAACTGTAATTTATTTATTATATATAATTAACTTTTAGATTTTTTAGGACTTTGACAAACATTAGTAAAAATTAAGAAGTAATTTTGTTGTCACTCATGGCAACGATTATACTGAGAAAGGAATTAACTTTGTAGTACTATAACACAAATGTTTTTTACGTACAATTTACGTTTTACTGAACTTAAAAGTGAAGCACAATATCAGAAAGTGTATGTATTGTATATATTTAGGGAATTTAGGTAAGGTTTGCTCTTTAGAGGTGCATCAATTTCATACAAAACTAAATTATTTTTGCCAGTTATATACAATCAAAGAAACATTCATGAGTGTTTTAAGTTTAAGCAAGTTTTTTGCGCCCCCCATTTTACTCATGTTATGAGTAAATTATGGCTGATCCGTCTCACATCCGTGAGAAAAATAGTTGATGCTGAATGTCGGCACCGCTTATGAGTTACCTCAGCTGTCAGGTCGCTAAGTCTGTGAGCTAATGTGCTAGTAAATAAGTCAAAATATGACAAGGCACATTCTCCCGTTGATATGTTCAAAGGATTCGTGTCTGTGTGATGAGTAGATAAAAGCGCATCTTCATCCGCCTCGCCCTGAAAATCCCCGTGGATGAAGCTGAGCTGGACAATGAATGATCAGTTAGGTCTTGTAGGTGCCAACTGACTGGGGTATCGACCGCTTACGCGTACTTATTTCTCCCATCACCCAATATCGTCGGCAAAAATGAATTATTTAGAAGAACATATAATCCACACAGACTAGCTGTGTCATTATTTTATCCGTTTTCCAAATTTATTTTTAAAAAATCAGGAATACACCATGAAGCGCTGGATTTAAAGTTATATTAAACTTAGAAGGTCATAGCGACATTTTCAACAATTTCATTCCATTGTGTTTTCATGTTCACGTTATTGCGCTTTTTTTTTCCAATTGACATTTTTTGTATAATTTTATACAATGTAATCATTAACTATGATATAAGGAGATGTTAAATTTAGTATACGTAATTATGAGTTTTGGAGAAACATCTTCAGTAAGCGAATGTCTTGTCTAGCAAAAACATGATTTATTGGCATGACTTGAAAACCACAGTAGTTCGGCCCATGCGTATCACATATGAAATAAAACAATCCCGTCTTTATTTTTTTTGTAAAACGTTTAATCAAATTTTTAGCACGTTATCTTATTGTTGCACCCAGGCCACTAGGCAAAACTCAGTCATGCTGTAAGTGATGGCTGAAGACAGGCAAAGATAATTTCCTACGAAGAAATAAACCCCGGGTGTTACTGCTTAAAGTCTGTTCTGTGAGTGTTTTTATACTGATGCCTGACCAGGAGAGTATCGTAACTTGTGCTCCAACACAAACGAGTGACCAGTAAATTAATAAAAAAGGAAGCTTTTTGCTTCTCTGGGAGACAAAATCCCTGCTTTCTTACCAATTAAAACCGCGAATGAGATGGTATTAAGTTGTCGGTGCCATCGGATTAGTCCCAGATGTGACTGGCTCCCTTAACAATGGCTGGATCAATTAGGGGCCGATATACAGAAACGACTGGTGTGATATTGAAAAAGAAGGGGGTGGGGTGCGCGCTCGAGCTGTTTTTAAGGTTGTTTCTTTTGCACATTTTCACGTTAAAATTTTCATGTTCGATTATGGAGATCGATTTTTTTTTTTATTTTAACTGGTTCTCGCAGAGGCATTGTAATTTCTAATTTGTGATATAGTTTGTCTTTGCGATGGGTAGTTACATTTTGTTAAACAGTTTTAGAAAACAAAGTAAAAAAACTGGAACCTTGCAGTTAATATTTTTACAGTATTTATAAAATAACGAGAAACCCAACTGAAAACAAATCGAGAGTAAAATACGTTTATTCGCTGGACAGGAATGTGCAGCCATTCAAATGTCCATTTAATTTTACACCGGGACTTGATCGTCTGATCGTTCTTTTTGTTTGTTTATTAATTGCACATGTGAAGAAAGCTTTTTCCCCCCAGTGTTTCATTTAATGAATAGGCAAAACTAAAAATCATATTAACCTATAACAAAAAAACATGTGTGTTGTCCATAGAAAGAATTTCAGAAAAATTATGAATTGTGGTCTTTTGTTTATGCCCTGTAATTACATATAATGAAAGTCACATTATTAAGCATTCCTAGGGTGCTTTTGGCTGCTTTTTTTGTTGATGGTTCCGCTGACTGTCTACCCCCAGATGTGGACGAGTGTTCTGAATCCACAGACGACTGTCATATTGATGCCCTGTGCCAGAACACACCCAAGTCCTTCAAGTGCATCTGCAAACCAGGCTACAAAGGTGATGGAAAGCACTGTGAAGGTGAGAGTTGCACTGCAAACCCCGCCCACCCCATCGTCAACACTCAGTATAGCCCCTTAAAGCATGAAGCAATGGACTGCAGTGTGGTGTGTCCCCCCCTCCATCCAACCCATATCCCGCCCTTACAGCCTAGTCTAATTAATCAGGAGGAAGTAAGTGGCTTTATGAAGAAGGCGTGAGATTGATGTGCAATGACACCTGGTTATGGGTTCACACCTCAGAATCCTGCCTGAAAACCTCCCAGCAGTCAGGGTTAATACACATATCACTCATTCCTTCTCAGTCTTACCTTGACAGGTTTACGCTAATGAGGTTTTTATTTCTTGCGATAGTTTGCAATTTTGTAGTCTTACTGAGTATCAGGTTTTACCAGCTTTTGTTGGTATGTGTGTATTTGTGTTACAGAAAAAGAGATGCAGTTAGTGCAGCCGCTGTGTTGTTAGGTTTTCTCCTTTGTCACGTTAAAAAACGCAGTTTGCTCAGAGTTTATATTTGAAGTGTCTTCTGCTTCTTCAGAATTTGTCTTCGTCGTGAAATAGGTATAGGGATAGGGGATGAGGTGCATGCCAATGTTTGGAGAGGATCGAATTATCGTGTTACCTTTAATCATATGGCAGCCTTGTGGCTCAATGGGTAGAGCACCAGGCTGAGATGCAGAAGCCTCCCAGCTCGAATCCCAACCCAGCCACCAGGTGTGTCCTTGAGCAAGATGCTCTGTGCTAGCTCATTGTAACATGCATGTGAAATTATGTAAATTGCTTTGGATAAATGCATCTGCTAAATGAAAAATGTAAATGTATGGATCAAATGTCCTAAGTAGTGTGTATGAGTCCTTGATCTCACATGGTGCATGATCTATGATCATGGGGAGGTCCATTGCTTTTCTGTGATTTTTTTCATTGATGGGTCCAGTTTTTTTTTGGGTCCAGTTTTTTTTTGGTTCCTCACCATCCTTCCACAACACACTCATGGTATGTAGGATATTCTAAGGATAATGGTAAGAACATGACAGATTACCTGCATTTAATAATGTAAATAATCTAAATTGTGTGTTCTGTTTATTCAGGACAGTCTTGAAAAAGAAATTGCTAATTTCAAGGGATTTCATTTCATATACACTCTGCAGGTCTTCATAATGCACACTCCTACTTTGGCTAAACTTTGCTTTTAAGCTGCAATTTGTTAGTTTTGCTTCCTGTTGCCAAAGGATGCCATTTAGTTTCATTTTGATCGACCTTGCTGCAGACATGTAATTCTGTTAATGTACAAGTAACATGGTTGGCCCTTAATCAGATGTTCTTGGTCATACTGATTGGTGTGAAATGACATGAGGCCACTTTAGACAAATGAAAATGGCTGAAAATTTTGACAAAGCTGTATTGTCTAACATCAGAGTTGCCTCAGTAGGTTGATTTTTTTTTTTTTTTCGCTTTGAGTGCATAAGATCACAATTAAGAGTACAATGTACTGTGCTGAAATGACTACAAGTGACTCTTGCTGATTTACCTGCTGACACTTCTGATGCTGAGATAGCCTCTCACCATTTATTTTTATGATCCCATCAGCTGAGCTTGGGTGCGTACGTGTGTGTATGTGCGTGTGTGTGTGTGTGTGTGTGTGTGTGTGTGTGTGTGAGAGCATGCATTGCTTCTACTAAAGCAACAGCCAGTTTGTTCCTCCCCTGCCTTGTCCACATCACACAGTTTATTACAGTACATCCTACTTTGTAATTATGGCCCTGAATTTAATTGTTCTGCATTTGATGGATAATAAGCGAGTACTCCTTCTCCCATCTTGTTTTTTGTTTACAATAAAGTGTTCTTTGTTTTATAACTTCAGACAAAGAGAACTTGTCGATTCGCTTGTCTTCAGTAATGTTTAAATGTATGGCAGCTGTAGATTGTTCACCCAACATGCTGTTACTTCCAATAATCCTGTGAGTTTGAAAAGGGTCAGGGCTGTTTAGGTAAATTGGAATAACATCTAGAAAGAGTTTGTGGTGGAGAGAGGTCTGATTGTGAATATAAGCAGGATTTTATGAGAAGAGTTTGAACATCATGCATTGCATTGTGACAGGACTTCATTTTAAAACTGAGGCTTAAATACATTTCATTAAGTGTGCAACCATATAGCAGCTGTTGTGTATGTTGTCTAAGAGAATCTCACCAGCCTGATATGTGCTGCTCGTATGCAGACCTACACTCTCTTATCGACTTAGATCACCGAATTAAAACACAGAGTTCTAGAGCCATTCAAAGACTGTTTTCAGTGTTTCGTGTCACAGCCAAGCATTGCCCTGCTGCCGCTGCAGCTGAGCTGACGCTAACTGTTAGCTGACCTGCTTCTCGGAGAGAGAGAGAGAGAGAGATAGAGAGAGGTGGCAGACAATTATTAGGCCATTGTCTGCCTGGTGTCTCTGTCTCCGTCACAGCCTGGGAGCTCTTCTCACTGGCTGGAGCCCCTGGATATCCTCCCCACAACTACCATCACTGTTCCCCCACCCTCAAGATATAACTACACCTCAGGGAACAGGTCAGTCTCAACTCCTGAAGACTCAGAGCTTTATATAGCAATTTGAGAAATCCAGACAGACTAGGAAATGGAAAGGTAAGGTTGGGCAGACATTTATTACAACAGTTCCTTGTGTTTCTTTTCACCTAGGCAGAGTGACACAATGTTGGCCTTGCTCTGTTTAACCATCCCAGCAAGTACACAGGCCGATGGGTTTCTCTCTCATACAACGCCCCCTTTTGAGATTCCAGGGCGGGTGTGCAAAAGAACAAGTTCTTCTTAGTCAGTACAGCTTGGTGTGCAGGGAAATGAGATTTTTCTACAGAGCCCAGAGATGGTTATATTCCAGCCCTCAAGCATTTTCTTGTGTAATTGTGCCTGACGCTTTACAGGTTTAGCAATAACGTTTGGATTATTTCTGGTTAAGTATTGTTGTCTATCCTGAGTAAACACACATGGTTGTATTTTCCACAAGATGGAGAGGGAGGGGAAGTGAGACTGTAGCACTCATGAGACTGAAACACAGCTATGCTGCAGAGAATAAAAAAATATATTATTGTGTCAATAAATAGATTTAAAGTGGGCTTTTAGACAGTGAGTGCTAGGATTATGCACACTGACATCCTATGTTCTGGAGGCCAGTGAAATGGGGCCAGTTGTTATAAGTGTACAAAAGAAAACAATAATACACTGCTATAATAGTTGATTCAGCTTTCACATGGAAATCTAAAAGTGTAGGTTGAAACCACAAAAGACTTAGTTTGACCTTCATATGCAAGTAGATGGTGGATAGCTGACCTGAGCCTGGATTTCTCCGAGGGTACAAAATGAACACAACCTCATGTTAGTTTAGAGGAAATGCACACGTGTGTATTTGGCCGTGCCAGCAAGGATCGATGTGATGAATTACCAAGATGTGGGCAAAAGTATGTGTAGGGATGTTGCTGTGGTTTGTTTGCATGGCATGCTTTATTTTTATTATTTTGCACATTTGTTTTGCAAAATATACGTCTGGGGTACTGGTTGTTTAAAGTCCAAAATCTCCCCCCCTACTGTCATTTCCATCAGATAAGGTGCCTAGGTGCCTAATTCTGCTGATTGGGTGTTGGGGGGTGAAACATTCACTCTTAGATAAGTGCTTTGTGAGCAACTTCTGAGGCTGTCAGGAAGCCAATGTGGGATGTCAACAACAGCTCTGGAAGGGCAGGAAGTGATCCAGCTGGGGACTAACCAGAGGCTGCTCCCCAGGGCTGTCCTGCTTAACTCTTGCCTCATACCTGTGCTGTCACACAACTATTGCCACTTTTTGCTAATTGCTTTTCATGATGTGCCAATTAAGGATGGCAGGGTTTATTTTTACATCTTTTTTTTGGTCAGTAAAAAGTCAGCAAGAGTTGTGACGTTCTAAGACGACAGATCAATAAAAAAACGACTTTGTTATCATTGTGTATTTATTTGGGTGTCCCTACAAGAGTGCCTTATAGTCTGTGAGCTAAAGCAGTTCCTTATGTCTTGAAATAGCTGTGTCCCGACAGCACCTTGATAAGAGCAAAAATATTATTATTTTTATTTATTTGCAAATGCCTAAATGATATTTAAACATATTTTTAAAACAATACTGGTGGCTGAGTATTGTAGAGTCTAAATTATGTGAAATTTTTTTTCCTTTTAATATGTAGGTCTCTTTAATGTATACCATTTTCTTGTTCACACTTATGATTTCAATTACATGTTTGTGACTCAAAGAATTTGTGTTTCCCTTTTCTTTAAACTTAATGTGGAGTTTCCTTGAAGAGGAGAACACGTTGTTAAGATGCAGTTACTAAAATATTAAAGGGGAACAACTGTTGACTTTGAGGTTCCAGGTGTCAGAGGTAAAGGTTTATTCATAAACATTCCATCTTATGCAGGACAATTTTATGAGGTGAATAAAAGTCAGTCTGTCTCACATTAATACAGAGCTATAGGTTTTAGAAAAATACCCATAGCCAAATGGATGAAGAATCTGAGTTCTTAGATGCTTCTACATCTTTCCTTGGGTTTTGAAAATCTTAACTCTGATAGTGGATAGATAGCAGCCCATCAGTGTCAGTGAACCATTCATTTCTGACTATTCAGTAGAGCAGTTTGCCCTTGAGTTCTGTCTTGTATCCACATAAAAAATTGACACACAAAGCATCTACTAAGAGGTAAGAAGTTGTCTTTGCCTGGCACCAACCGCTGCTGGAAAATGGTGTACAGTGTGCCAACATTCCAGACAGAGCAGGATTCAGGGAATTCTTTCAGGGAGGAGCGGGACAAACATTAGGCAGATAC
>JABJVR010000052.1:10485841-10525464 GCA_025773905.1 Chitala chitala
GGAAAGAAGCTGCTACACAGTCTGGCCATGTGGACCTGGATGTACCTTTTGCCAGATGGCAGCAGACCGAATAGTTTGTGTGACTGGTGCGTGGGGTAACCCATAATGCTGGTGGCCTTGTGGGTCCAGCTTGTGGTGTAAATGTCCTTGATAGATGGAAGAGAGACCACAATGATCTTCTTAGCTGTCCTCATTACCTGCTGCAGGTTCTTGCGATTTGATGTGGTGCAATTTCTAAACCAGTCAGTGATGCAGCTGCACAGGATGTTCTCAGTAGTCCTTCTGTAAAACATGGTGAGGGTGAGTAGACCGAGATGGGCTTTCCTTAGCTTCCTCAGGAAGTAGAGCCGTTGTTGAGCCTTCTTTACGATGGAACTTGTGTTGAGGGACCTAGAGAAGTTCTCCACCAGGTGGACAGATTTTGGTGTTCTTTACAATTTCCACAGCCATCAATGATCAGTGGAGAATAACCGTTCTTCACTCTCCTAAAGTCCACAACCATCTCTTTCATTTTATCCACATTCAGAGACAGGTCTTTGGCTCTGCACCAGCTCGTTAGTCATTGCACCTTCTCTCTATAGGCTGCCTGTTGTTGTTGCTTATGAGACCCACCACAGTTGATAATACTTGATAATGTAGTTTCAGCTTTGCGTAGTCACACAGTTGTGAGTCAGCAATCTGACTGCAATGTTTTTGCCAGTCCAGTTTTTATCCAGTGAATTCACTTCAGAAATTATGGTTAAATTGACTTGAGTATTACAAATATTTCTGTGTTCAGCAAATAAAATTTTACAACCAGAACAAACTGATAAAGAGTAAACATTTGTTAACCCTTCCTGTTGCTGTTTAAGTTATCCCAATGGTATAGTCACACAGAGAGATTACATGGACAGTTTTAGTGTTGTGTTTTTGAGTGTGTATATCTATATTCTGAAAAAATGCAAACTTTTTGGCATGTTGTGGGTGGAGAGGCCAAGGAAAAAGATGGATGGATATGGAGCCCTTGTCAGGCAGTCCAGCTTTGTCCCGCCCAGGTAATTTTACGAGCTCCCGCCTGTGGGGTTAATAAATTGTTTGAGTGTCATTTGTCCTTTCTGGGCCATGACAAGCCATTTATCAGATGCTGATCCAAAACGGTGCAAACAGCGAGTTTATGTCCTCTAATTTTAAGTCCCAAAGTCATGATCCTGTCACCACTGTTAGTGGCCTTGGTGTTCCTGTGGGGTCCCATTCAGGAGAACCCTCTCACAATGCTGGTAGGATGGGAATGGGGACTTAATCTTTCAGTTAAAGTTGATGCTTTCATGTTCTAAACTGTTTTTCTGTGAGGAGTGACCTTCATGTTTGCTCATAGTTATGCAAGCCCTCCCAAACTATCATAGTTCTTATTTGTGCTCTAGTAAAGCCTTGGATGTCACTGTTGTGTTTTGATACAAAATTCACAGTTTCAATCAAGGTTTTGTTTTAGGGAGCTTTGCATGCACTTAAATGCTATGCTGTTGATAACATTTTCCAGTCTCTGCAATTACCTCAGGGTGTTTCAGCTCTGACTTTACAGATTATGTTGAGCCGTGACTCACATTAACTTGTCCTTGGTCCTTCCTTCTTCTTCTCACACTGCAGAAAGCTGCGGATGTTCTTAAAATCAGTTCCGCCCAAACCTCTGACATTTTCCAAGTATGCTATAAAAGTTAGCTGATTTACAGCAGTATCAGATCTGAAAACAGAGCAACTCCTGGTCACAGCATTTTTTATTAGTGTGATTGGCTACTTTTTCCAAGTTGTGTGCCACAGCAGCAACAGTCAATTCAACATATCCTCATAAACTATTAACCAACTGACCTGGAATAGTCAATTCATTACTTGTAAAACTTTCGAATTCTTTTTAGATTATTTGCCTCCATCTGCTACCTAATGTTAGTTGCAGCCCAAAGACATTAGCAGGGGGTTTCAGCCCTTAAAAGACGTCTAGGTAACAGTAGCTCTCTTTACTGGTGTGTGTTGCTATGGCAACAGTACACACATATCCCCAGGAAAGCAAGTGGATGGTGGGATGAGCACATTCTCTGAGGGCTCTCTTATTGTCATGTGGTCTGCCCTGCAGGTCATGTTGAGTACTGGAGCTTTGAGGTCAGAGGTTAGACTGAAAGGGCTCTTAGTGAAAGAGTATGTTGGGTGTAGTAGGCAGGGTGTTTGTTAAACTCTTCAGCCTTTTTTGCAGAGAAAACTGAAAGTTCATCCTGTCCAATGCTGCTCAGAGTAGAATTTTAGAAGGTACATGAATGACACCAGATAATCTCAGCTAAGGGTTTATGCTTAAGCAGAAATATCCTACAGGACAAATGAGATTTTAATTTTTCTTTCTAAATGAGAACCAGCTGTGACGAATGTGTCCTGATAAAGACAAAAGAATCGAGTTGCCCCATAGACCAGGGGAATATTACTACAGGCTTTCCGGGCTATGTCATTGTAGACAGTCATTTACAGTTTGTTGCTAATGGTGAGCTGCAAGCTTAAGTATAATGATCAAATGTTTGTTTAACAGTGGGGAGGACCAAAACAAACTGTTAAGCAAGTTCACAGGACATCAGTTGGTACTGTGGTGAGACATGGCCAGAGTTTACAGAACATGGAAAAAGTGCTATGCTTTGTCTGCGACTTTAGTGTGGGCTCTTTCCTGCACTGCGACTATGATTTACATCTACGCATGAGTATCCTGCCATCTCTGACACAATCACTTCAACATAAAGTCTTACATGTGATCACATAGAACCTGATAAATGTCCATTAACCTGCACTGAAAGATGGGATGTTTTGTTCCAGCTCTGTGACAGGCACTTTAATGTAAGCATAGTTTTATTGTAAGTTTCAAGTGGGTCCCAAGCAAGTGCGTATGTGGGTTGGGGAGGGGTGATTCTGAAATGCTTCCAGATGTGTGATTAGAAGGAACATCTGCTCTCTGGGGGCCTTGGATGACTTATGTCTCCACGCTTTCTGAGCACAGACCACTGGCCTCTTAGGTGAGAATCAGGCCTTGGCACCTGAGACAGGTCAGAACTAGTCCACATTCCTGGCTCTGCCGGCCCCAGCACAGACAGGACAGCAATGCTGTCTCATCTAACGGTGGGGTTGGACTGTGTCCGCCCCCCTCTGTGTTTCGATACTTTAAAATAATTTTTCTGTTTACCTCTCACTGTCTTTGAAAATTAATTTTCATTGTTGAGGTAGTAACATCAGTTTTCATTGATGTCTAGGTTTAAGGCCTAGTGCTGTTGCTCCATTGGATCTGTATGCCTGTGGGTCTATATGTCACTGGACTCTAGGATGAGATTTTTCTTGCCCTGTTTTCGTCTCGTTCTGTAGATTTGTTGATGTAACAGTAGTTTGCATGGAAGACTGCTCTTGATGAATGTTCCCAGTGGGACCAGAGATTGCTTTGTGCTCACCTTTAGCTGTCAAAAGCTATGAGAGTTAATTTGTGTTTATCACAGTTAGATCGCCAGTGCAATGTTCCTCCCATGGGCTTTTATATTAGTCAGTTTATCCAGATGCCTTCACAAAGCAGGTTTCCCTTTCTGTCATGTGTCACGCCTTGCTGCAGGATTAATTCTTTTACCTGCTTTGTTCAATGTTTGGCAGAAGTCGAGTCTGTCCAGCCCAGATCATCAGATAGAGCCCCAGTTATTACATGGCAGGGCACCTAAAAGTAATAAAAGTGCTGGATTCCCTTAAAAAATGCAGAAGGAACTGCACGATCAGCTCTGGGCTCACTGACGAGAATGATCCACAAAGACTTTGCTTTTATGAAACACATATCCTTTCCTACATTTGAATTATTTGTAGAGTTTCAGGTGTCTGCAAATGTATTACTTTATATTACTTTTTTGCCTAAAATATTTTTTTGAAATCCGGTCATGTTGCTGTACCACAGAGAAGAACGAAGCTGGCCCTTGTTTTTGGCCTGACTTGATGTTCCTCTCCTTGTCACTGGTTAGGATGTCTGAGGTGTACGCGCTCACCCCTCTGCCTCTGAGCCACATGAAGCTTGTACAGTAAGTGCTTCCTGGGCTCACGTCGCTTTCTCGGGGTATCACCAAATAAATGCTGTACATTGCACAGTTGCTATTGATTTTCTCTACGGCAGAAAGTAGCCAGGCAATTGGAGCTATTATTTCTTGTTGTTTTTTTTTTTTATTATTTGCTAGTATTTACTTCACAAAATCTTAATTCAGTAAAGGCTTTGCTCCATGTTGATTTTTGCATGATGATTGCCTGTCTTTGTAAAGCATACTGCACCTGCCTCTGAGGATATGCCGTAAGATGTTAAGCTGGTGGTTCTTCTTTAATATGTAGTGTCAACTAGCAGCTCTGAGCCTTCTTTCTCATTTAATGCTGTCATTCACCGTTTCAGCAATGTGTGTGTTTCCTAATGTGGTGGGAAGTGTTTATTTATCTATTTATTTATTTATTGTTCATAGTCCAAAACTGACAAATTGACCTTTTTGTTCATTATATCAGTATCCTGTCTGTGTAGTCTGATATTTTTAAACTTTATATGAAAGTGCCGTGCAGTTGCCATGTTCAGTGGTTTTTGGCTGATGATGGTAAATAGATTCCATGTGGCCTTTTGGCATGTTGACATTCTTAGCTGGGGTGGTTCGATAGCATGTAATACATGGATAATAGCTGATTGCATTGATGTCAGTGAGATATATATAGTTCTATTGATTGCTCTGAGCAGGGGGTGGGGCGCAGGCAAAGATCGATCAGCTGCAGGACTGTGTGTCAGAAGCACCGGGGGTGGGGGGCCCTGAGGGGGGCCCTGAAGGGCTAAGAGACTAGCAGAGGACATTCATGATTTCCTCTCGCCTTCCTGAAGCATGCGACCTCTTCCATGTGATCCCTAGGTGCATGCGATGCACTCACGTGGTCGCATGCACTTTCCCGCTGTGAGAAACATTTAGATCATAATGTTAAGTGCTGCTTGGATATTTATTTAATTTCATATTTACTGGTAGTTGCTTTGTGGTTCTTCATTGGTTGCTTTATGCAGTCAGTGTTCCTGATGATCCTCGGGTGCCTGACAGGTCAAACTAGGACATGTACATGAGAGAAACTGGACTGGCTATTTCATTCCTCTTCACACTGCTGTGAATGCTACTACTGACCACACCAAAAAAAATCCTCACCTGCTAACATTTCCCAGCAGGCTGTACTCAGCATTCCTGTTCAGGCTGTAGCAAAACCCCACCATGAATGTTGTACAGCTTTACACTGATGTGGTCTGTGGTGCTCACAGATGCCCCAAATGCTACAACAGGCAGTAAACACATAAGCATTGTTTTCATAACTGTACCAGGCTCTCTCTACACTGCATCAGTTTTTGAACCACAGTCTATGAGTGTGAAATAAGAGAGGAACAGCAGCCTGTTCATGTTTCTCTTCCTTTTCTCTGTCTTCTGCTATGCCTTACCTACTCCCTTGCCAGTGTTACCTTGTATTATTGGCAGAGTTTCTCTTCTTCACATGGTCAGGGGTATGTTGCAGCATATGCACATGGGATGCTTAATTAAAATAGCCTTGTTAAAAGAAAAGCATTCTGCATGGCTCTTGTTTATGTGGTTAAGCATAATCACCAAGCTTCTGGCAGTCCACATCGTGTTCATGAAAGAATTGAAAGGCTGAATAACCTGTGAGGAAGCCTTTCTTTTATTACTTGGCTTCTTAGCACATTCTTCTTTTAATAGATATGGATGGTCGACTGATTTCTCCGTCATAAACTTGGAAGCTCTGGATCCTTGTGGAGCAGGAACTGTACCTTGTCTGAGGGCTTAGTTGTTGTTTTCTGGGTTTCCTGCCTGTGGTCATTGAAAGTTATTTAGACCTGCTTGCTGAGTTCGTGTCCAGGGATAAACTGTGTAGAGATCACAGCCATGTTTGAGGTCAGGACTGACACTCCAGGAGCACGTGTGGAAATGAACAATGTGTTAGAAAGTGTCTCTGGCAAATAGCATAATGTGTAGACTCAAGTCTGTTGAAAAATGACAATGTAGTGAACTGTCTCTAAATGGGGGCGGGACCAAAATGCAATGAGCCAGGTTTGAGCTGACTCAGGGCAGAGCTGACTCTGTGGTGGGGAGACACTACCTCTAAAGTAGAAACCCATGTCTCTGAACCCTGTCTATGGTCCACTGGTGTGTCTGTGCTGATGAAAGATGTCTGTGGTGCAGATCTATGTCTGTGGTGGTCAGATCCATGTCTGTGGTGCAGTGGAATGTTTGTAGTGCAGAGCCGTCTCTGTGGCGGTCAGACCTTTTTATGTACTGTCATTCATATTATGTTGCTACAGGAAGTTTTCACTCTGCCGTAAACACACATTAATCCAGAGGCCTCGATCAGATGTCTACTGGCAGCTTGTCAGTGTGGCGAGGCTCTGTAACACGGCATTGGGCTTCCAAGTCAGATGAAGTAGGAGTTTGCCGTTTGGGAATGTCCTGGACACAGAAGAGTATTGACTTTCGGTAGTCTGCAATTCTTTTTCCCTTCCCGAGTTTATCATTTCAAGATGTTAAAACACTTAACTTATTTATTTAAGCTTAAAACAGTCCATTAAGGCCAGTATAATACCACACCACTCTGCATTATTATCCTGGTTTTTCCAAGGTAGTAATTAAGGAGGCACCAATACAAGGATGTGTGAGAATGCCCGTGGGTCATTGGTCATGAGTTTTTTGTGCATGGATGGTAGTGTCTGCAGCAGCAAGCAGTCAAGGGCATAATAATTCATTTGTTAGGCTTCACAGGATTTATGGGATGGATTGTTGCTCAGATTTGGAGCCAGCCGAAGAGCCTACATGACCTGCAAGCATATGCAGGTGTGAGAGGTGTGCAGGATCACAGCCAGCCTGCCCCTCCTCCAATCCAGCCACTACCAGCACTCAACATGTTTGTCCCGTGGCCGAGGAAGAGCATTTTTTCTCATCTTGTTGAACACGAATAGGAAGTGTTACCCAGAAATGCATCTGATTGATGTTATGCATCTGAGGATTTTTTTGCCATGTAAACTAAGCCAGGAAAACATGCAGTACAAATGGACAGTGTAGGGAAACAGCAGCGTCTGTCAGTTGAGCATCAAGTTAAAGGTGAGGGATCAAAGGATCATCAGCTGGGGCTGCGCATACTGGTAAGGACGCTTATCCTGCAGTGTTGTTATGGAAATGTCTGGAAAATGCAAGGTGTGATGGGGCAAAGATGAAGTTGTAAAACCAGTGTTAATGGATTAGACAGAGAAGCGTTTTGACCTTTGTGAGCACACGGTGACTGGCAGACACCCTCACTTTTGATGTGTCAGACCAGTGGTGTGCTTAAAGGTTAGCAGGTCGTGAGATGCCAGGATAAGTGGGGGGTGGTTATTAAATGCACAGGTTCATGTGTTGTGGGGTTGAGCAAGCCTTAGCAGGCCCCTCTACAGACTGTGAAAGGTGCATGGTGGACATCAATCAGTTTGTAGCTTTAGCTCTGCTTTTTTCAGAGGTGCTCAGTATGGGGTATAACACAAGACTACTTTTCTGGTCATGTGCAGCTTCTGAGATGTATACTGTAGAAATTCTCATTCCTCAAAGTGGACATCACATGCGCTTTGACAAGGGCCCACTGTCTCTTGGCATCCTGTATGTAACATATAACAATAGATCTGCCTTCATACATCACATTTGGTGACACTGGGATCTCAGAATAACAGGCAAATGTCAAACTTCACATTGGGCCGAGAAAGAAATCATATTGTGTTCCTCACTTTTCTATGACAGACAAGGTTTTGGTAAGATTCATTTTGTAGTTATTTTGCAGGTTTGTCTTCACATTGAAATAGCTCAAGGAGCATGTGTGTGTGTTCTTTTCATTGCTTACTTGTAAATTTCTGATATACATTGCTAGCCTAATGCTTCATAACAACAGCATACTGGTGCGTTTTGAAGTGCCGGGTTCACAGATTGGACTTGGTTCATTGCATCATTTATACGTTGGACCAACTGAGATTTCAGGTCCTTCCCATATTTCTGTAGGTGTCACTCCTCTTATGATGTGAATACACTACACTGGACAGGCCTCTGGAGTCACTGTGCCTGCTGTAGTAGCAGAAGGACTTGTTTCTCATCTTATCTCATGGGATACTGTCTCCCCCCTGACTAGTTCTCAACCTCAGGCTGGTGTTAGATGCCTGTTAAGTACATTTACTGATCCGATGTTGTATTTGTTTGTTTTTTTTGTTTTGCTTGCTCTTGGGTCAAAGGTATTAATGCTTCTTTTCCTCAGCTCGATTTCCCATGTCTAAGGTAATGTCATGTGATACCAGGTATTGATCCAGGTGCAGTACAAAGTCCAGAGAGGCAGAGAGGATCCTGATCTTATATTAATTCTGATCATTCGGTATTGATTGGTTGTTATACCTTGTCCGGTTGGGTTACTGTCACCCATAAATGTAGGTCATTCCAGAGAGGGACAGTGTAAGGTTGGGGAGGGGCCTTTGTCTCAAGAATAGCATCCTGCCACTAAAGGACCATCAATGTAAATAGAACGCAGGAAGAAAAAGCGTTATTAATGCAAGAGTGACCTTGTTTTTAATATGCACATGTACTCTTACTCATTTCTAAGTTTCTTTGGTCAAAGGTATCTGCTAAATTAATAAATGTAAATGGAAAGTATATTTCTATGTGCATTTGTCATCCTTTGTTTGGCCTGCCCTTTTTTTTAACATTGGGTAGTTATTGATTGCCCCTTACAAGGTGGTCCAAAGGGAGCTGTGATCATGCTTGTTTAAGTGCAGATGAGCCCATAGCATGAAAAAAATCATCATTTGCCTGGTCAAATACAGGAACCACAAGACCACAGGTGCTGTCCCTGGTTCCTTTGGTGTCTTGGATCTCAGTGGGGCATGGGTTTCTGATCCCTGACAGGACCAGTCATTGGAGTTTTGTTCTCTTGTTTACTTCCCCACCAACATTCTTTGTGTTTTCAGGACATGGAAGAAAAACGTTAGGAATAAAAAAGTAGAAAAGGGGCTTAAGGCCAAAAGGTAGTCATAGCATTGCTTTTTAAGAGACGACATCGAAAACGTAAGGAAATTATTAAGCCACAGATGGAAAAAAGTCAGCCTCTTTCTGATATGGGCATTACTTGGACCTCTGTCATTAGTCAGTATTTTCTGTCTTGAAATTTGTTGGACTCATGGTTTTCCGTTATGTTAATGTACTGCCTTTGCAGGAGTGCAGGGATACGTTGTGCCACACTTCCATGTGTGCACTTGTGTGTCATGAGTTTATGTATACACCTTTAAGTGTATTTTTATATAAACATGCTTTCATGTTTTGCCTGTGTGCTTGCGCACTGATGTGCGTGTATGTCTGGCCTGCTTATAGACGGTCTTGTAAAAGCAGGCACATGTGGCCACACACGCTCCCAGTTCTCTGAAAGGCATCTTTTGCTTCTTCTGTGGTGTTTTCTTTCAACTTTAACCAGAAGCTGTTGTTTTGCGGACAGTATGTGCTGGCTGAACACCGTGTCTTGCCCAGACGTGGAGTCGTTCTTATAATAGAGTCGCTGACACTCTCTTTATTACCTAAGTTTTCTATCATTCATTTCTACTTTGTATTGTTGCATTTCTTTGTGACAGTCATGCTCACAGTTCCCAGTGAGGTCTTCAGCATGGAATCTCCTCATTCCTATGGAACTTAAAACCTTTCTGTCTGTTACCATTTGGACTTGTTTGTTTTTGTCACTGGACCTGAAGTGCCAGACCCTTTAATACAATAAGCTGTTTTTTGTTCCCTTTAAATAGCATAGCTATAAAAAGAACTGCAGCAGCAAAAGCGTAATGAGGGTAACATTCACTCATTTAGACACATGACCTTATGTTGTTCTCTGCAGACATTGATGAGTGCCAGGAGAACAACGGCGGCTGTGACCACTTCTGCAGGAACACAGTGGGCAGCTTCGAGTGCAGCTGCCAGAAAGGTTACAAGCTGTTGACGGACGAGCGCAGCTGCCAGGGTAAGTGTGATGCCCCTGACGCCACAGACAGGCCGCGTGTATCGGTGTGTGATAAAGCGACGCAGGCTAAAGTTTAATGCTGGTGGGCGTGTTTGTGCTAAGCGACGGTTAGGCTACGTTTGCCTCCTGGTCACATGCCTTCGAGCTGATGGACTCCATGAAACTGACAATGTTTCTTTAGTAGCTCTGTGTCTTGTTATGGATCCGCTTCACTCACGTTAAGCCTGTGAACTTGTGAAAAACATGGAACAAGATGGCTACGTGACAATGATTGTTTTATCTGTAATAAACATTTCAAGAGTTCCAATGAGAGGTGTGCAACTCACACTAAATAACTTTATTAAAACAACCATTCCCAACTATTTTTTCACCATAAAAAACAGAAACTAAATAATTAACTGTTCTTAGTCTCACCCACGACATGCACCAGTTTCGTGTTTTGGTGCGGTATTGTGTGAATTTAGTGACATACAGCACCAAGAGTCTTTGCAGTATGTGACACTATCAATGAAAGCTGTACTTTGCTGCCTCATAGCAAGCGTGTTTTCACGTGTCTAAAAGACAGAAAGCACAGTCTAGCAGCGCGTGGCAGGGACAGCGCGTGGCAGGGACAGAGGGCCACGAGTCGTGCTGTGCCTTCACTGTGTGTCTGAAACTTCCTCTGTGTGGTCACATTCTTGCTGCAGTTACCACGAAGTGTCGTGTGGTTTGGCAGCCAAATGCTCTCCTGGCTACTTCAGCTCCACACTCCTGAACAATAAAACAAATGTTTGCAGACATCTAGGAAGAATATAATGGTCTGGTTCCTTTTTTGATAATTGTACAGGAATTGATGACTTTTTGCATTTATGTACATCTGAAGATAAATGCTGACCGCTCATGCTGATATCTGTTCACACTAACTTGACATATAACTGCCATAACTTGGGCTGTGGGCCTGTGATAATTACAAAGGCAGCAATGATGGGTTAATGTTCTGTGGATTTAGTTTTATTGCCATGGCTATTCAGTGTAGTCACTCTGATACAGTTTTTATAGAAAATTCTATACAAATACAAGGTCGTGAGATCAACTAGCAAATGAGGGGAGGTCTAGCAGAAGTTTGTCAGCTCTGAGAGCCTCTTGTTACATAGCGAACGTGTTAGCCTTTTCTGAAATTTGAATTGGGAACATGGTGGAAAGTAATTCCCCAAGAGCACCGCCTGTGCTCCAGGGTCCATTCCTCTTTTCCTGTGGCTGTTCCATTTAAGCTTTTGTTGTTGTCATAAAATGTCTGACAGCTCTGAGAAATCAGGCATCAAAATGTAGCTGCAATTATTCAGTAGTCCTGAAACTGCTCAACTCCGCAACCCAGAAACATGTGGCAGTATTAAGGAGTCAAGACCCATGGTTGTGGGAATGTTCTGCCAGCATTACCAAGTTCATTGCCTTCAGTCCTCCCACGTCAAACACTACCAGCCTCTTGCCAGCCATCTCCCCTGACACGCGTACTTCTCGCCTTGCAACACGTGCAGGTTCCGTGCTGGCGAGCGCACGAGTTCCCCCAGGGGAAACAGCTTCCGGACAGATGTCTCTGAGGAGAGCTGCCAGAATGCGCGTGGGGGGGAGGGGTGGGTTTAATTAACCTGGCCTGGTGCCTGCTCGCAGCACAGTTCAGGGATTTAATTCCACCTACCACACTGCCCGTGCCAGCATAGTGGATAATGGTCTGTAGCTCTTTAGCAGAATTGATTGCTGTCTGTGTAAATGGTATTAAATACTGTACCGGGGATACTGGGTGTGTTGTGTAGGAGAGGCCTGAGCTGTGAAAATTACATTAATGGTTTTGTGTTTACATTTATCTGGAAGATCACAGTCTTTAAATTTTTTTATTATTCATAATTTGCATTAGAGCTTCTGAGGAGTTGTTGAGGCAGAGGGCGAACACCATTAACCTATTTGGCAAGCTGCCTCACTGCACTCACTGCACTCACTGCACTCACTGCCTCCAGGACACCTGTTCATTTCATGTGTGGACACAAACTGTACTACTGCAAACCAGAACAGTTTTCACACCAAGCATCCAAATAATAGACCTTGAGGCAGATAACAGAGTGAGATGATGAAGTCAGAGTTGGTCATGTTAACTTGACCAGATAGTTTACATGTTTCGCTTGTTTTGTCACTTTGTGTTCAGTACATGTGCTGAGCTCTTGAATCTCTTTTATGAGTGACACAGTAGTTCATTAGGTACTAATGTTGTCTCGTGCGCATCTTATTGTCTTCTGCACATCTTGGTTTTGCCAAGTGACTTGTGTTCCAGGTGGCATGGTGGAGTGGGGTTAGTACCATCGCCTCGCACCTCTGGGCCTGGGGTTCGAATCCTGCCTTGGGTCTGTGCACGTGGAGTTTTCACATTCTGCCCATGCTTGGTGGGTTTTCTCCAGGTTGTCTGGTTTCTTCCCACAGTTGAAAGGCATGCAGGCTAGGTTGATTAGTGTTTACAAATTGCCTATAGTGTGTGCACCCTGTGGTGGGTTTGGCACCCCACCCAGGGTGTCCCCTGCCCTGTGCTTCCTGGGATGGGCTCCAGGATTCCTGAAACCCTGAATTGGATAAGTGGTATAGAGAATGGTTAGATGGCCTTGTGTTCCTGAAAATATTAGGAAATATCCCTGCACAGTTTTTATTCTGACTCGCAGTGGGATTATGGTCATGGTTTGGAGATTAAGAAACACCCCTTAAAATTGACAGTTTAATTCCCTCCACACATTATGTTAATTCAAGAACAGTAGTCACTTGGTGAAATCAGGGCATGATTTCTCTCTTACCTGTAGGGCTGGGCATTTTTTACGTTGTTTGCATAGTCTACTCCTCCTTCATATGTAGGTTTACTCTCGATGCCCCAGTTTCCTCCAGAAGTCCCACTAGTTATGTGGATTGGCTGTGCTAACTTGTCCTTAATGCATTTGTACAGGCTCCAGGCCGCTCACCATCCCTGTGTAAGATAAGCAGTTAGAGAATGAACAAGCACCTTTTACATACTCTGTTGTTGCTTATTAGCTATGTGACTAGGTACTGGATGGTCTTCACATTTGTGACTTTAGTTGAAGTAGCATATTTAAAAGCAAATGCCTTAGTAGAAAGCTGCTTTGTAATTATGATGATTTTTGTTTAAACAATACCATTAACATATTGCTGAAGTGGTTTAGTCAACTTGAAGACTTAATGTTTACGGTCAGCATGTTGACTTACAGCAGACACTCTCTGAAGTCAGTTTTATTGCACATCTGTGGCACATCAAACAGTAGAGGATATTGTTCAAGATTATGAACCAGCCGACATGTACTGGTATATTGTTTTGCTTTAACTAGGCAGAAATTAGGTAAAAAGTATGTAGTTGCCTGGTATCTATTAAATTTTGTTTACTCAAATTAGATATTTTTCAATGCAGCATCACTGAGTCTGTTTGGACGGACAAGATGGAAACCATTTTCATGTCTTAATCTGAATGTTGCTGTAATGAACTGTGTTGGAGGAGGCAGTGTGTTAAAAAATGGTACTTTAATAGGAAACTTTGGTATAAATCCAGATGGTCCTGTAGCCAAGTGTAAAGCAGTCTCTAATTATCTCATTGAGGGAAATGTTCTTGGATCTGATGCATGAGACATTTTGATTCATTGTCTGGTAACGGTGTTTTTTGCTGGTCTGGTGTAATGGGATTTGTGGTGAGCATGGCGATCCAGTGGTACGGTGATAATTTTAAGTCATGAGGTCGGTGAGAGGAGTCCCTCACCTCATTCCTCCTGCCCCCCTCTCCCTCAGAACAACAGAGCCCGTAGCAGCCCCAGTTCTACCCCATGGAGTGGCAGATGTAAGCTACAGTCCTCACTGCTGTGTTTAGTGGAGTGACTGGCCACACACTCAGTGTGTCTTTATATTAGCATTCAACATCATTCACAATTTTTTTGTGAGGAATGTGAAGTTAACTATGTTCAGTTTTATAATTTTTTTTCAGTGGCAATGTCTTGCTGTTATTAATTTAAATGCATACATTTTTCTAGTAAATATGATCTGTGTCTCTGAGAGAAGAGCATATGTGCAGGACTGATTCCACTACAGACTGCTAGAGCTATTAATCAATATAATAGAAGAAACTTGGACAAGGAGAGAGTTTCAGACTAGCACAAGAAGTTTAATCTGCATGTAGTTTTTTTTTTTGAGTCAATCGGCCAGATGGCGAGAAGTTAAAGGTATCTATTTAACCTAACATTGTCAGGGTATTCCCAAGCTTGTGGAACTGTCACTTAACATGAGATTTTGCTTTGGGTCTTTGTGGCCTTGGGGATTTGCAGTAGTTCTGTAATGTTTACTGCCATTTTTTTTGGGGATTGATCATAGTGGGGGATTAAGATTTTTCGTTGGATCCGTGCAGCCCATGGGGAAAAAAAAACGGATTTTGTTTACCTCATCCCTCAGGTTTGAACCTATGGCCTGATCATACTGTGGAGAACAAGTAAAAGGGCGTGGAATGGAATGTACAGGCGTGGACACACAAACAGACCTCATTGCTTATGGCCATTCTGCTTTGTGTACGTAAAAGCACAATACAAACTCTTTAATCTATCAGGTGCTCTTGTGTGTTTTACTTCCTTGGGATGTTTTGCTCCAGTTTTGGAAACTGTGCTAATTGCTGAAGAGGTAAAAAGAAGCAAGTGAGGACTTGATCAGTGTCCATGTTCAGTGAGGCCAGCGTGCAAAGGGACACTGTGGTGATCCTCGGCACATGCTCTGGTCCTTCATGTATAACACATACATGGCCACAGGCTGGAACTGCCTTCTTCTGTTTGGTCCTGAGCACAAGAACCCATCACATGCAGTAGGTTCCACAGTACCCAGGTGCACAAGTCATGCCTTGTTAAAGAACCTGTAGAGTCTGCCCTATTAACTGCATCACTGAACAGTGAGAAGGGGCGTGGCTATGAGGTGTACTGCTCTCATTGGTCAGATTCATGTAAGTGCTGATTACATCACCCAGTCAATGCTTTGACATTATGTGACCTCTGTTTCTACTAGTACCAACTCCTGGAAGAAATCTCAATTTCATCCCCTACTCCATCAGTCTTGTACAATGGCAAGGATTCAAGTTTGTTTGCTGAAGCATATTTAGTAGTTCAGTGGATGTTCTACAATTTGTACTTTTCCCTTTTGTACAGCTGGGTGTTTTTTAAGTTAAGTATATGCCTTAGGATGCACTAGCAAAACGCCTACAGGTATGTGACTGGCTAACTTTCAGTCGTGTGTCCAGGTCCTTAGCCGTTGTGTGATTTGCTGTTCAGTTCTGCATGTAGTGGCTGAGCATTCTGGATAATGCTTGCGACGTTCATAAATCTGGATTCTTGCAAACTTCCAAAGCAGAGAACAGAAGAGAGGGGGGGAAATTGGGAACTGCTATACACAAGTATGTGTCATTGTTGTCTGCCAAGAAAGTGTGTTAAGCAAGTCATAACTTAATACGGTTATTTGAACAGCATAGAGAGTTCTCACTTCACAAATGAGATGTTGGTGTAGGTGTAAGGCAGAAATTCCTGCTCCTTTTTCCTTTTTGTCTAAAGCTGTCAATGACTGAATTTATGTATTACCATATTAAAGCTTCAACTTTATCATCTGCTTTCTAGAGTTGTAGTATCAGCTGTTATAGGTATAAAAAACAATGGTCCTTTGTTATCCTATGAAAGTGCTGCTGGGTGTAGTGGCCATTGTATCAGTGTTCTAACATTATACTGTAGTTAATATTCTGTAAGTACATATGGAGATTACTTAAACTGATTATTTAAAAAAACGTGTAATTTACCCAAGGGCTGGCTTCATGTTCATTTTGAGCATTACCATGCACTGCAATACTGTCAATGTATTCAGAATGATATAAAATATAAAAATATGCAATGATAAAGCGAAGCAGATCAGATTCGATGTCAAATCTCCCAGCTACAAGATGCAGCTAAAGCCTAACACAGGGGCAACAGCTACTGTGTGTGTAAACAGTTTTATTATTAGGATATGTTTAGTCCATCACTGTATTTAAGAGACGGGGGACATTTGGACGCTATGAGTGTTCAGAGCTTCGCTCCTTTAGGTGGACACTCTCACATCAACATGCAGCTACAGAAGTCCCAGTCAGTTAATGACAATCATTGACAAAACAGTCACTTGTCTAAATGCTTCACTGTCTGAGAAGTGGATGAACAGTGGGGAAGGGAGGTAACAGTTGTCATACCAAGGCCTTTTGATTTGAATATCTCCTGATATTCGAAAAGCTTTCATTCCATTGGATGCTCACTAATGCCATTCAGCAATTTCATACTTCACAAAGTCTTTGGAGAAAAGTGTAAGACTATATACCAGGCATGTTACTTTGGATGAAAGTGTTGGCTGTGTGCTTTGTCAGTAAAATGGTGTTGGCCCAATTCAATTCACTATATTTTTATATAGCCCCTTTCACAACAACGTGCCTCAAAGCCCAACATAACAGCACCTGCAAAACAGCACAGATTAAACAGTCATGTCTCTGGTTTTGCATCTGTGCCTGGCCCTTGTCATCTGTCTGACATCTTCACTATTATAGTCTTTGTTATGTGTTACAAAGTTCCTCATACACATAATTGCTTAACAGACACTGTTAATTAAAATAATGAACATTGTTTTGCCTATTTGTGCAGTGCAGTATCCATCCCCACGATGACCCAAGATCCTGCAGTTTGCAGACCTGGAGACAGTGTCACTAACATCCTGTTCTATGGGATGTCCCTTGTCCCACTGCAGTTAAAAAGTCATTTTCCCATACTAGCAATTTCTATCATCTATCAACTTTAATTTCCAGAAGTACATGTAGTACTGCAATTTAAGTTTAAGAAAATTATTCCCAACTGTGAAACTAAGTACCAAAGGAATTGTCAAGTTGTGTACTTATGCCACGTATTTCATAAATGGATAGCATAGTGCAATTGAATGTGACAGAAGGTGTTTTACTTTCAACATCACCTTTGATGTCTCAGGGAGTCCTATTGTATTTTACTCACACTGCAACCATTTGCATTAGTGTTTTATCATTTCGGCTCAGTGTGAGCAAAGTCTTTATTGCCAATGAGCATTCTGGACTTGGTCACTGTTAGACTATAATTTGCAGGAAGCCATGGACATAATTACACAATACATAGCCGGCCTCTGTTTGTATTGTAGTTAATTGCATATTGCAATTGATTAGTTCATTCATCAAAAATGAAGGTAACTTTGTTATGTACCTCGATGGATCATTTTGCCCTTACAGCAGTACAGAATAAATTGTAAAGTGCTCGTTTTGTTTTTTTGCTGTGGTGGTACTAAATACAGCTTTTGTCACCATTGTTAAACTGTTGCTCACCGTGTCTTTGGACATGGACCCACACGTCAGTGACGCCGGTTGCTCGTGCTGTAAGTGAGATCAATGTGTTGCACGTCCTGCTATGTGAAAGATGAGTTTTGTGTTTTTTTGGGATACATTTTTGGCAGCATGAGGCATAGTGATTTAAGGACTGAAATATATAAAGTGTTTCTGGATGAACCTACAAAGTGGTCTCCCTGTCTGATCTCAAGAAAAGATTTTTAACCTTATTTATGTTAATAAAATATTCTGCATGTTTATTTCCAGCAATATATAGGAAGCAGATTGAGCTACTTTCAAGTGTATGCCAAGCTGGTCAATCGTTCAGTATAAATCATTAGAATATGCTCTTGCACCATTAAATTATTAGGCAGGTGGCTTGGGACACAGATCCCAGTGGCAAACAGTGACTGTTTATTTTTCATAGGCCTCAATGTCCGGGGAAAGATTTAACTTAAGTATTTGTTCGGCCTGCAATGATCATAGGAAAAGCAAATGTTATAATTAGTTATAACAATCAATGGAGTCATTCTCAGATGAATGATTTTGTTCATAGTTAATGTTTTCGTTGCTGTGTCTGCTTATCTAGACTTTTGAAAATCATCTTAAAATATAAGAAACGTAAAATGAAGTAAGAGAGCTTGTACTGCAAAATACATCAGGTCCTGCAAGTTACTGAAAAGACAGGACAGGGCTATGTACTGTGACAAGCCCCTGAGGAGGGAATAAACAGACAGTTTTTAGCTGGATCTCTAGAACATTTGCCTGACAATGAGGGTCTCTTCACATAGGAATGATTGTCATTTACAAACGATTGGTCCTGAGAAAATGAGGGGTTTTTCTTTTTTTCTTCCAATGTGGGCCTTGGGACAAGCCCACCGTAGCTCTTGCCTCCCTCCTAACAAGCTCCAGGCTGCTCGGCTGGCAATGTGGACCTCCCAAGTCCACCTCCGTGGATGGAGAACGGCCTCCTTCATTCCCTGTGACAGCTCCTACGTGTCTGCACTGACCCCTATTTCCTCTAATTAGCATCTCCTTGAAAAAGAGACGGTGCAGTTATGCTGCCCATATCCGTGGCTGTCCTTGTGTTTTTCGTCATTCTTCTCTCTTTTTCCTCAGATTAAGGCATAATCAACAAGCAAGGAACCTGATGTAAAAGTGTATGACATGTAAAGCATTCCACCATTTGTTAAAGCTACATTTAATTGTGAAGCGATTAATTTCCATTGTCATCTTCGAAATGAGGCCAAATATATTTATAATAAGATAGAATGGTCTTACATAAACTGCCAAATGACTAAGTTTCACTTCCAGTAAGATGTATGAATTCATTTTATGATTTTTTTCCCAAATGTGTTTTAGCACTTGCGTAAATTGGTTAATTATGATGTCATCATTGTTCACTAGACAAAGCTGTCGCTCGTTTCTTCTCATGTAGAGGGAGTGTTCTTTATCTGCCCTGTTGTTTGGCTCTGGCTCCTCTTTGTCTTTCAGATGTCACTTTCTGACTGCATTGTTATGTCACTCACCTTCTTTCAGGGATCATTGTCACATGGAAGGTCAGCAGCGGTCATCAGAATTCTTGGCAAGGAGTGAAACCAAATTTAACACTAGTATACAATAATTTTTGCAACACTGATATTACTGTTTTCTCAATAAATACTTCAGTATTTTACCGTGGATATGTTTGATATTTCTTAAACGTTACACTGTAAATTGCCATTAACAAACTAAATCTAATTCTAAATCAGTTGTTAAGAAAGGGAAACATAAAAACATACATTCATATTTCTACACTCTGGTGCACTTGCTGACTGTCATCTATTCTGTGCATTCTCATTACCAAACTAAGATTAACTAACCTTCATAAATCAAATGCTGAAGGAATTAAAGGACCATAGACAAGGTCCTGTGTTGTCTTCATTTTTATGTAATGAACTGTTTATGAATGCTGTTTATGTTCATAGCATCTACTGTGCAATATGGTGCATACTGTTTTAGCTGAAGCGTTTGTTGTCACTGTGATTCAGTATGTTATAGACATACTGATAAAATTATACATGCTTCCAGTATGAGCTAGCAACTTGTCCGTGGTCCAGAGGATAAGAGAATGAGTGTGCTGTCAGTGGACTATCATGAGTACTGAAATGAAGAAGACAGCCAATATGATCTCAGTTAAATAATCTCAGATGTGTCCATTTATCTCTATATTATTAATAGGAAGAATACTTAAAATTCTGTATATTATGTGTAAGGAATTTGGCTATGATGTAGGGCATTGCTATGAGCATCAATGTATTTTCCTGCATATGTGGTCACGGAGAACTTGTGTTTGTATTCAGACATGGTGTAAACAACACTTAGTACTGAATGGCACTGTAATCAGTCCTGATTGCAAGGCTTCCAGGACTGGACTTCATCACATTTTTCCACTGAAGATAGAGACAGTCATTATAACTGAGAGATGGGCTCTGACTCAGGGCCTACATCTGTAAACTAACCCAATTGTCTGTGTATGAATACAGGAAGATTTGATTACTGAAGTTTACAGGTTATACGCAGTCATGGTCTCTTTTGGTTTGTGTGTGTGTGTGTGTGTCTTTGTAAATGTTTCTCCTGCCTCTCCTGTTTGTGTTTCTCTGTCTCTACCTGAATGTGTGTCTCTCTCTTTTCCTCTTTCTGTCTCTGTTTGTGAATATGCCGTCCCTCTGTCTCCATCTCCACCTCTGGTTAGGGACATATATACACTTTCTTCTGTTGTCGACAATAGAAAGAATATTATCTGAAAGAAAAACAAACAAAAGTAAAATGTTCATATCATTTAAGCATGTGTTTATGACCTCTTGACCCATGTTAAGACAACCATGCATGTGATGTGTTTGTGTTATTTCTGTTGTAGATATTGACGAGTGTTCATTTGAGAGGACGTGTGACCACACGTGCATCAACTACCCAGGCAGCTTTGAGTGTGTCTGTCATAAAGGCTACACACTCTATGGTCTCACTCACTGTGGAGGTAAGAAATGTGGAAATGCTTGGATTTAGCAAAACATGTCTTTATAAGACATATTAACACATACATTTATATATATGAATGTATGTGTTAATATATCTTGTTTTTGTGTATCTGAAAATCTGGATAACCTTGTGAGGAATTAAGAAATGTTGTTCACAAAAAATACGTAAGAGAAAATGCTGGGTCCTTTAAGGTGTGGTTTTGCTCAGTTTGGTTAAATTCAAACTTGGTACAGTTCGATCTTCTATCGGTATCTGTCCACACAAAGAGAGAGAGCAGACTGAGTTAGACGATTTTGGAGCAGAAAAGTGGAGTAAGTGATGGGGGTATTGAGTAAGCGCACAGCCAGCTGATAGCACACGAGGGACAGGAAGTGTTGCTGAGTGACATGGCACAATCGGAACGGATGATGCGTATGATTCCATGTGAATGCATACAGTGATGGTGCATAGAGATATAATGCACTGAACAGGACACATCACCAAGTGACTGAATTCTGCAAACAGGCAGCTCATTTTGTCAAATGATTGATTACAGTACCTACACAGGTTTTTATGTCTGATGAGTGGCTACAGGCTGCTGACAGGTTATAATGGTTGATGACTGAGTACAGCGCACAGACAGGCCATGATGGCTGGTTATTGGGTACAGGTCACAGACACGTGATTGGGTGCAGTTTGCCGGATTATTGGGCATGTCTCTGTTACGAGGTAACTGTCTGCAGTACACAGCTTTGCTTGCCACACTGCTCATTTCAGTCCAGTGCACCTGAATAGGCTGCTCCCTTTGTCTGGCACTCATCTTGGCATTTACCTGTCACACCCGCAGAGGTGAAACAGCCCGTATGATGACTGACTGTTTGGAAAGACTACCCTGCCATGCTCTGTGCCCATGTGAGATTCAATTTGCTTCACCCAGCACCTGAGACTGATACCCATGGCATGCTAGTGTAGACTAAACATGCTGTGTCTAGTGGTTCATTGAGTTCAAACTGTGCCACACTGCCTGGCCACACACAGCCCATAATGCCCAGGGCTGCTGTTCTCGCCCCTGCTCTGCTGGAAGCTTCTTTCACTCTCCTGTTACGCTTGGGTTCAAAACCATTTTGTGTTGCTATTTGTGCTATTTCCCACCTCATCATCTGGTTCTAGTGAAGAGTTCTTGGAAACAGGACAAGGACGCAGCCTTAAGCGCATGTATTACATGAAATCCGTTTTGAGTAAGGCATTCGATTCACTCAAAAATGCCTTTTGGTTCTCGATCTTTTGAGCCCTTTTAATGCTGTAATGTCCATTACAGTGGCTGTTTTTGAAGTGCCTTTTGTCGTGATGGGAGTAAAACCAGGTCTTGCTTAGAACTTCTGTGCAGTATATTTTTGAGAAAAGCTATTATTTTCTGAGAAAAACAGGTTACCTGCAGCCATGGTACCTGCAAATTAGCTGGTTGGTGAACAGTACAGAGACTGATCAGGGGAATGGTGGTGATCAGCTGGCTGTTACAAGGCAGCAGGGTGAAACGACTTGTGAAAGGAAAGCAGTGTGTTCTTATGAACTTAGAAATGCATTGATGAAGCAGTTTTTGATTGGGCTACATCAAGAACTACCTTCCTGAGACAGAAGAATATGAAGGAGATATGAGGTGACCATCTAAGAGGATATTTCTGTGGCAAGACAACACCAATGAGTACTGTTTTCAGTTTGTCCAACAGTGGGAAAGTACTGGAAATAAACTGTGGCGAGTGCCTGCTAAATTATAGAATATTTTTCTGAGCAGTAGTTTAAAGAACAGATCTTGAGAAGTTACTTTAGGTTTGTTTGAGGCGTGCCCTGCAATTGTGTAAAATTGTTGTATTTCTTAGCTAAACTGTTGTGTGTGTAATAACGTGACTGTAGTGTGTGGAGACACTCGGGTGTGTGCTTGTGTGTTCTAGACATTGACGAGTGCAGTATCAACAGCGGGAGCTGCGAACACAGCTGTGTGAACACACTGGGCAGCTACGAGTGTGTGTGTCCACCCGGACACAAGCTGCACTGGAACAAGAAGGACTGTGTTGGTAAGTAGTGCAGCACAGATAAGAGAAGCTCAGTGAGTGTTTGTGTGAGCGAGCGATCACCAGCCTCTTGGGCACCCTGGGGTCAGGGGTTTCAGGGGGCTTGTGGTCACCATGGTAACATAAACCTCGGTCCTCCTCAGAGGCGGTGAAGTGTCTCCCCAACGGAAAGCCCGCCCCCAAAGCCCAGCTGAGCTGTGTGAAGATGGGGGGCATGGAGATGTGCTCGCTCTCCTGCCCTTCCAATGCCCTCTTTGTTGCAGGTGAGTTTCAGAAAGGTTTTCAAGGTACTCTCTAGGGCAATCCACATGCTTGTACAGACTGCAGATGTTTTAAGGCTCTGGTGCTGGGCTCAGAGTTCTTCTCTAACTCTACCAGTCCCTGTTAGTGACACTATTGTTACCGAGGTGAATGGATTTCCTGCTATACCCTGCCCTTTAATGGCCTCTAGTGGTTAAAAAATGTCATTACAGAGTTGTCAAACATTTCACTGTGAGGATTTGATTTCAAAATTTGATCAGATTACACTCAATTAGATGTTACTAATATTATTTGCGGAAAATTTCTTGGTGGCAGATACTAAGAAAGTGCTGTTGAAAAGCATGTTCTTCTTGAAAGAAATACTTAAGGTAATTTTCTATGAAACAAATGTTGTATAATTACATGTAGTTTGTTTATAGTCCTAGACCTTTTCAAATTAATTCCAGGACTTTTGAAATGATCCACAGCCAGAATCAGCCACATTTTCCTTTCAGATACACTTAATGTGTCTATAATGAATTAAATAAACTCTGGCCACATTTTTCTTGGCTGCAAATTCACTTAGACTGATGGACTGCTCTTAAGTATGAATTGAAATATTTGCTTTTATATCTTTTGGAGAGTGTCACTTTTTAAAAAGTGTAAAAAAATGTATTCCAACGGTCTGGCATGAGTTTTGTTTCCTTAAAAGAGTGTATTTTCCCTTATTTAATCATCGCTCTTTTTGATATTTAGTGTTCTTTGTTTCAGACTTTGTTTCGTATGGCCGACTCTTTTCTCTCGAGCTTCTCGGCCTCTTAAATAATCAGGGAATAGGAAGGCAATATAAAACCACTTTTAATCCCTCAAACCCCAAGGCCTCAAGTTGCAGGCCAAAAGAAACAGGGGAGCTGCTGCAGGAGCATTGGTGGGAGGGTAGACAAGGTCAGAGCTCCCCATCCCCCCCCCCTTGGCCCACCAAAAAGCACTCTGTCACCCTGACACCCTCCCTGTGTCCATATGAGGGGAGGTGAAAAAAATATTTAGGTCTGTCCATTATGCTTCTTAAGTGAAATACCCAGTTGCTCAGTGGCATCTGCGTCCAGTCAGGATAGTCTTAGTCAGTGTTGTAGTGCTCTATCTCTCAGTACCTGTGAGATTCACAGTCTCTGGTCTCCGTTGGTTAGCACGGTGTCAGAGAACATGTCGGAGGCTGCGCAGTTGGACGCGCCCCCCCCCCGGAACAGTTTCTTTCACGTGATTCATCACTGTGCACATCCTTCTTCACAGACTCAGAGAACAGCTACTCTCTCAGCTGTGGTGTCCCTGTGCAACCTGGGAAAGCGCTGCAGAAGAGGAACGTGACATCGGCCGTCCAGAGCTGTGCAGGTACACTCCATTATAGGAATCGTGCCAGCTGCTACACTGGGATGTTAATAGGAAGGGATGTTAGGCCAGCAACAGTCACTGTACATCTCACCATGACTGACTAGGTAAAGGGTCATGGGGAGGGGGGTCACCATCACTCCCATACTGCTTGCCCAGAGTTAGAGTCTGGCTACTGGAGGACACCCCAACTGAATTAGCACTTCCCAGTACATCTCATTCCTCTGGCCTTATAGTTTTCAGTGTCCTCAGCACTTTGCTCTGACGCCTTGGCTATGCGGTCAGGACGAATCCAGAATACGTCTGCGGTTCCTTCTGTTTTAAAGGTTCCTTCCTGTCCATGTTCCTTTACAAAACAAATTGGTGTTGTGTAGCACATTTTTCATCGCACTGTGTTTTTTGGAATATGAACATGATTCACACCAGAGAAAAATGCTTCAGCTTTCTGTAACTGGGGACTGGGATAGAGTGCTGGGGTGGGGGAGGGGCAAAACATAGCCTTGGCTGCATGGGTGAAGTGAGGTCCACTATTAATTTGCCTGGGGATAACTGTAGGGTCATCTGTGTCTGGCCCAGCTCTGTAGCCTGTTTGTAGCAATGAGTTTCATCTGTCTGTGTTTCCTAACAGCCCAATTAAAGACAGCATTATTAGAAACTGTGTCCAACACAATTCAACAAACCCATTGCTTCAGAATCTGGAGCATAAAACCCTTTTTCAGAACTTGGCTAGCTGTTGAGTCTGGGGAACTGACACAGTCAGGGCTCTGCTTGGATTCTGGACACATGAGGTCAACACTGTTACGTGTGTTTTCATAAGTGAGATTGAAATTCTAGTGTGGCATATTCTAATCCTAATTGTCTTCAAATGACCATGTTACTTATTTAAGGAATTACACACAAAAGCCAGATCTACCTGGTATTTTAATAATTCACCAAAGAGAACCAAGGCTGCAAGCAGAAGACAGCATAGACAAAAACACAGGTCACAGACCAAGATACTGACAAACAGTGAAGTGCTTTGTTTATACAGGATGTAACCAGATAGTAGGCTAGCTGAATAGAAATCCAGCATTTCAAACCCATTTAAATGTATGAGAGATTAGTGAGGAGAGAATACTTTAAAAACCTGAAAAACTTTTCTGTAGAGCTCTTAATTTGTGCCATTTCAATGTGTAGCTCCCAGCGCAATGAAGCAAGTCTACAAAACAATTTAGTCACTATGAATTGTTCTAAGAGATGTTCATTGGACTTTAGTTTGTATGGATTTAGACCAGTCCAGCCCAGACACAAAGACTTACTTCTGTTGTTTCAATTTACAGTCATCTCTCCAGTTCAAGAAATCTGAAAGCCAGTAAGTAAAACACAAACCAAACATGTTTCTGTGCTCATTGTTCTCTGTTAGAAACTTTGGCCCCTCCAATCAAGCAGAAGGCTCGATTTAAGATTAAGGATGCCAAATGTCACCTGAGACCTCGCAACAAGGAGAAGTTCAAAGATTCCTCCAAGCAGACCCTACAAGGTAGATAGCCTTCCTGTAGCTACTGTCTGTACTACAGAAGCACAAAGGCAGCCCAAGGATCCTGCAAGGTTGAGCTTGGCTTCATCCCGCAATAACACCAAAAACTGAAACTGTGTGGTGTGCTGACCTTACATTGTTTTTAGAAACAGTATTTGATCCATTATATTTTCCCAGTTTGGTTTTCACTGTCACCATTCCATTTATTGCTTTTTCCACAAAGGGGGCCAGTTCCCCTGCACAGATGACTGCCAGGTCACCTTTGTCAACCTCAAGTGTGACTCGTCCAAAAAGCGCCGGCGAGGTCGCAAATCTCCGTCTAAGGAGGTGTCACACATCACGGCAGAATTTGAGATGGAGATGAAGGAAGAGGAGGCCTCAGGTCAGTCTTCACAGGGTAAAGGTCAAAGCTTATTAAGACTAGACCTGCTCTTAGATGAAGCAAGTCACCTGTCATAGTCATTTCAGTAGAAATGTATTATTTCCCATTCCACTTAAGAAATAATGTAGCACTGTTTGAGGGACAGGGATAACAGTACTGAGAGTGGGCCCAAGAATTGTAAGATGAAGTGTGCTTGTCTACCTTTGTGGGGGGTGGGGGTTTGCAGAATCATGCAACATGGACTGCGTGAGGGAGAAGATGAAACAAAGGCTCCATATGGCCATGAGGACCCTCAGGAAGTCCATCAACAAGCAGCAGTTCTACATCCACTTCTCAGGCACTGAATATGAGGTGGCTCAGAAGTCTGCCAAGCTGGCAGAGGGCCAGGAGACTTGCAGCACAGGCCAGGTGCTACGTGATGGCAAGTGTGGTGAGTCAGGAGCATGGAATTCTGGGATACAGGCTCACAAAGCTGATGGCAGTGTGGTGAATTAGGCAGGGTGTGATACACAGAGCAGGACTAACAGTGCATTGGTGCCACCCCAATGTGTCCCCCAGTCAGCTGCAGTGTCGGGACCTTCTATAGTGGCGAGCAGGAGCGGTGTGTCCCGTGTCCACCTGGAACGTATCAGGACACCCCTGGGCAGCTGTCCTGCGAGCCCTGCCCCAGCACTGTGGGTCAGGGCGTGGTTGGTGCCAAGAACGTGTCCGAGTGTGGAGGTGGGTGCATGCACCTCACCTGACTGTCAGCGCGGTGGTGGCAGCAGAACCATCACGATGAATGTCAGAGCAAACACTCGATATTCCAGACACATGCACAGCTTGCATATTGTCAGTTGCTTTTTTTTTTGCTGTGTGATATATTTGCTAATCGTGTTCAGATTTTTCTCACTAAATTCCAAAGCCCCCCCCCCCCCCCAACTCCAGCTCATCCCCACTGATTACAAGGGAGTTCTGAGTATGCTGAAATTAACACCTTGATTGCTGCTCTGCATTCAGGGAAGCCTCTGAGTTAGCGTTTATTCAGCCTATGATCAGTATTCACGTTTTTGAAAGACGGCAAATTATCACAGAGTGTGAGAATCCCCACTGTGAGAGCAGGAAAAATAATGCAGTTAAAGCTGTCAAAACAAACTTGAAATTACAATTATCCTCACAACTGATTTCGTTTAAATTCCTCTAACGCACAGTTAATTAGCGCCATCTACTGGACTTTAGACGAAGTGATAAGTAAGAAAACTCAGGAATAACTTCTGCTTATTCTTTATGTATTATTTTAAATACTTTTTTTTTCATGTTCAGTTCGTTAACTGTGCATTTATTAAACTATGATAAACATTATGTATGTACTGGATTCCCTTCGGTGCTTTGAGTGTACTGTTGCACCTGCTGCTAATTGTATCATCTTTTGTATAATTTAAAATCCCTGCACATTTACATGTCTTTAATCTCTCTCTAGAAAACAAGAGCAAATAAATCTATTTAAAAATTACCAATACGGTTTGACAGATTTTAACCGAATTATAATTTTTTCCTCATTGTTTTTTAAGTTTATATTTCTTGTTTGAAAAACTGAAGAAAGCCTGCTATGTAAGCAGAGAACTGATAATGATAATGTGCCTGTTACAGGTCAGTGTCCGCCAGGGCAGTTCTCCTCAGATGGGTTCCAGCCCTGCCAGCCTTGTCCTCTAGGCACGTTCCAGCCTGAGCCTGGACGGGTCCTGTGTTTCCCCTGTGGGGGGGGCCTCATGACCAAGTATGAGGGGGCTGTGTCCTTCAGGGACTGTGAAGCAAAAGGTAGGCCTGAGTCACAGTGCAAGGTGATGTACAGCATCAGAGTACAAGTGGACCCTGAAAGGGGTCTAGTGTTTTTACTTTTTATTTTGAGTTTTTACAGGTGTGTGTGTGTGTGTGTGTGTGTCTTACAGTGCACTGTGCTCCCGGACACCACTACAACTCCACCACTCACCGCTGCATTCGCTGCCCGGCTGGAACTTACCAGTCCGAATTTGGTCAAAACTATTGTATCACCTGTCCTGGAAACACTACTACAGACTTCGATGGGGCAACCAATGTGTCACACTGCAAAAGTAAGATTTTTTTTGTTGGTAAAATCTCTGTGGTATTTCAAAAATAAATTAAAGACCTATCATTGTTTACAGTTCAAAATGAAAACAGAAGGAATTCAACCATAAGTGGAGTTTGTGGAGGGGGCTAACCTCTGACTGTCTGTAGATCAGGTCTGTGGAGGTGAGCTGGGGGAGTACACAGGCTACATTGAATCACCAAACTACCCTGGCGACTACCCCTCCAATGTGGACTGCGTCTGGAACATCAACCCCCCACCCAAGAGGCGCATTCTCATTGTTGTGCCAGAGATCTTTCTGCCCATCGAGGATGAGTGCGGTGATGTGCTGGTCATGAGGAAAAGTGGTACGGCGTAAACATGCACACCAGTCACTCTGTCCATCAAACAATCTGTCAGTTTATCTGCTTGCTTCTGCAGGGGCAGAAATGAACACAAATTTAAAATTTCACACATGAACAAATCATGAGCTTTGTTAAAAACCCGTCATAAAAACCATCTCCATAGAAACTGCAAATGTATTATCAGAAAGGACAGACAAAAGGTTGGGATGGAATAATTTGCAGTGTAGATCACAACTGAATACCCTAGAACTGAACGTTTCCCCTACTGGTCTTGAAAGTCAGAACACAGGATCTAAGGGTCAGTATATAACTCTGGTTTTTAAGTGAGATGGACTTCCTGACACCCACATGTTCCTACCCCCACCCTCACCTTTCCACAGCTCTCCCCACCTCCATCACAACCTACGAAACATGCCAAACCTACGAGAGGCCCATTGCTTTCACATCTCGCTCGCGCAAACTGTGGATCCAGTTCAAGTCCAATGAGGGCAACAGTGGCAAAGGCTTTCAGGTGCCTTATGTCACATACGATGGTAAGGAGCAACTCCCTTCATTCAAGCCTGTTTTTTCACAGGAGTAATTGTGCCTGCGTGCACACTCAATACCTCTAGGGGGCAGCAGCTACCAAATCCATCCATCCATCCATTATTTTAACTGCTTATTTCTGGTGAGGGTCGCGGGGAAGCCTGGAGCCCATCCCAGAGCACATAGGGCACAGGGCAGGGGACACCCAGGGCGGGGCGCCAACCCACCACAGGCTACGAAATCTGTTAAGGAAATGGACTTGCAGCCTGTACTGAACCAGTTCCTGTTTTATTAAATGGTATTCTGTTGAGCAAGCAGCTTAATTTAAATAGCTTCATATATTTGTCCATAAAAATGAGCAATAAAAAGCATTTCTAGTGGGTTAGGAGCCCTTAATAAACATGCATGGTAAGATCATAAACCTTCTCAGAAGCTGTCATTGTAAATCTGCTTTGATGTGCAATTTGTGCTCGTCTCCAGTAATATTCTCTACTTAATTTTCCACATTTTTGAACAATTGATGCTTTGCTACAGAGGACTATCAGCAGCTGATAGAAGATATTGTTCGAGATGGGAGGCTGTATGCATCAGAGAATCACCAAGAAATATTAAAAGTATGTGTTTTTTAAGTATATCTTTTCCTTTAAGGCAGATTGCTTTCTTCTGTGTGAAATGTGAGTAATTCTAAGGTTCAAAAGTCTTGTGTACATTATATTTTTATTTTTAGTTTATATTTGCAGTTCTAATATGGAATATGTCAAGCTTTGACATCTATGAACATACCTACTGTCTGGGTTTGCTAGGTCAGCTCTCAGCCCTGCCAAGTTTCTCTGACTCACTAACTTCAGACCTTAACACACTTAACACAAAGCCTTCTTCTGACCCCCCCCCCCCCAAATCAGGACAAGAAGCTCATCAAAGCCCTGTTTGATGTCCTCGCGCACCCGCAGAACTACTTCAAGTACACAGCCCAGGAGTCCAAGGAGATGTTCCCCCGATCCTTCATCAAGCTGCTCCGCTCCAAAGTGTCCAGGTTCCTACGGCCTTACAAGTAGAGCAACACCGCTTGCCTGTTTGCCTCGCCTGAACGCCAGGTCCCCTGAGAAACAGTAAACGCTGGCGTGGACCCTCCTCCCACATTACCTTCTCAGTCCTCGTTTTGGCTTTAATCATATCCCATGTACTCAATTTTTGCCAAGGAATATTTATATGTACTAGATCTTGCAAAAGCCTGCATCATGGATGTTCCATATGTACAGTATATGTGTGTACATATATGTATGTGTTTGAATGGACATATGCCACATGCATGTGTACATTTTATGCATATATATATATATATATATATAAGAATATATTTTTTTTATAAGACCCCCTAATGTGCCCAAAATTGAGGTTGTAAAATGATTAGTGCCATTAGTTTTTTTTTTTTTTTTTTTTTTTTTTTTTAGTTTTTCAAAATATTTTAATATATGTAATTAAATCATAACTCCAGAACCATTACAGTACTGCGCTTTCTAACTGAAAGGACAGTGAAAATACATGGCTGTGTTAAAAAAGTCAATCTAGGAGATTAAAATTAAAAAACAAGATTTTTAAAAACTACCTTCAAGTAACAGATGTTACAGTAGAAATAAATGTATGTGGCGTTACTAATATTTGGAACTTTAATTGCACTTGAATTTTATATTGTTAAATGTAGGGGAAAGAAATCTAAATTACATTTTCCTAATGTTTGTGCTGTATAGAAATATATTTCCTTGGTTGTAGAAAAGGGAGAAAATGGAAAGTCATTGCCTGTCAGTTGTTCACAGTGACACACATCATTCCTGGTTTGTCCTGGTTTTACAGACAGGTGTGATAACCCAGGGCCTGGTGCGGAGCTGTAGCCCCTGAGGTAAACAAAAGCCCACCATGTCCCTTTCAGTGTTGCAATATCATTCTTCTCTGATGGCTACTTTGAGGAAAGGCTACTTTGTTTTCTTTTTTGGGCAGATGGTAAAGGAATATGTGTCAAATTAAATGAGGGATTTTCTCCCCTGTAGCCTTTCATTGCAATGGTCCCTGTATACAATATACTGTCCAACATTGCTCTACCTAATGCCAATGAACGAAGGGGGCACTCTGGGCAGATGCACTACGTATTGAACCCTCTCAATCAAAATCATTTTATGAATGGACATGAAACAGTATTTGTGATTTAAGGGCAAATTATTATTTTTTTACTTCCACTGTGTGGTGATGGTGAGTCACCTTATCAGATTATTCAGGTTGTTTCAGTAGGTGGAGCAATTTATTATACCGGAAAAGAAGGGATTGATCCTGTAGTCGTCTTAGAATGTTTATCCAGAAGAAGAGCATTTCGACATTTTAAAGTCCTTTCTCATTTACACCAGCTAGAACCTGACAAATGTTAAAATGCATTGAGTTGCTATCAGTATCGGCAGAATATGATAAATTCTCTCTGAGAATGTATAGCGCGAATACATTTTGGAATGGTTTGTGCATGTAACTACATTTGTTTGGGCATGAAAGGTTTAGAAAGAGCATGTGTGTGTATGACAGAAAAGGAAGAAGTGAGAATTAATGTTTGTTTGAGTCACTGGTGTTAAGCTTGCCTGCTAATGACTGATAGTAATGTTTGTGTTGACTTGGTTTTGTACCCAAAGAGAGTTTACATCCAAAGTGCTGCAGCAGTGTTCGAGATAGTATGATGTAGAGAACAGCAGGATGGAAAAGAGAGGGGAGTATTTTTACAGTATTGATGTCCTGTGGGCATCATTTCCAAGCTGAAATGCTTAGCCTACTTTGTTACTCTTAGTTTCTCCCTCATATCCCTACACGTTTGTTTTAAACTATGCTGTTTAGCAAGTTCGTGGTGTGTATTTTGCAGTAAAATTTAGGTTTTGGTTAACATCAGATTGGAAAGAGTTTTATGTTCCTGGTTTGAATCCCAGGTTCCTTCTCTACCTTCTCACATGTCCTTGTGTACATTTTCTTACTACTGGGATAGCGGGACACCTCTGGGATAAAGATCAACGAGTTTGTGTGACATGTTATGATATGGCTAACTAAAACCTTTAAGCATTTCGACACAGCGCAAGAGACACCATCAGTTACCATAGGAATCCTGGCTATTTTTCCAACATCAGAGCACTCACAGCCTCCAGTGCTGTGATAATATTTTTGGAGCCAATACGGGAGGCTCTGTTTGTGGTCTCTGTTCTGAAAGCAGAAGAGCAAGAAAAGGTCTGAGGGTGGTAAAATCAAATGTGTGGCCCAGACCAGGCTGTCACTTGTTCCAAAAAGTATTGCAAATATAATACATTTCCCTGAGTGTAGAGTTTCACTACCATCAGGTTTAGTTAATCAATTATCACCTTTCACTCAGGAGAGAGAAATGCAGGGGCTTTAATAGGCTTTGTAGTCTGGGGAGGCAGAATAGTGATTAGACATGTTTAAAATTTTTTTTTATACCGAGCACTTACCATTTATGCACTCCGTGTGTGTGTTATTGGATCTTCAATATCCCCAGTGTTGTGTCTTCAAATCGAACTTATAAGATCAGAAAGGGTTAGTTTTATATCCTGCAGACCAAAGACCAACAAACCAGGCTGTCAAAACCTGGCCTTTCTGTACCGTCTTGTTTTCATTTAGTTCAAGGAAATATACAACTGCTTTTTGTCAATGTCTACAGCTCATAAATTTGTGTGACAGTGTTATGTTTGTCAGCCTGTTGAAGGGTTCCCTTTTTTAATGTTTAGACTGCTTTCTACAACCATGTTAAGCATGTAGGCTTGTGAAATTAGACTACACTTACTTAAGGCTTGAGGTTCTTCTTGTTCCATGTATTCCAGTACATACACCATTACAACAACCACTGACATAAACTTCAGCTGTGTGCTGGTTACAGTGCAAAAGCACTGTAGGGAAACGCTCATGTACGCACCTTTGTAGTTGACGTGTCACTGTACGTGCCCCCGAGTTTGTTTGTATTCCGTCAAATAGAATGCAATGCTCAGATAGAAGTGTGTCAAATGTGTAAATGTGTTCCAGTCAAAAAAATATATATATATCTGTGTGTGTGTGTGTGTGCAACATGTGTTTTCCAGTATAGCTGAGTGTCAAAACCCAAATATGTTTTCTTAGTGGAACTGGATTGAATCACTCTTCAGAAATAGTCCTGCCCCCATCCCTTTGTAGTGAAATTCTACCCCCCTCACTCCCTTGCCCATGTGTACTTTGTTTTATTTTCTTATTTTTGCTGCATGGGTAATTTAAACCAAGACATAATGTTTTAGATTGCTGCTGGTGATTTTGTAAGCTTTATAATTACCAATGTGTAAATGATGTACAAATGGTAGCTATTTTTTCAGTTGGATTATTAAGTTAATATTTACCTTGTTAGAAAGCTTAGAGACAGAGAAAAAAAGTCGAGACCTAAAATAAATTTCATTCTTTCATGGTATCAGTTGTGGTACCTTTAATGTTCTCTGTAATAAATCATATTCTCTATTGTAAAAATGTTCCACACAGCCTGTGCCAGATTTATTTAAAAATTATCTTATTATTCGCTGATTTTTTTATTCAGAATAAAACTCTGCAAAGTTGAAAACCTCAAAAATGGCAAGTAGGTCATAAGAAAACTATTGTTAAGATCTTACTTTGATAATAAACCGCAAAAAAAATGGAGTGCCTGCTTTTTGTCATACTGCACAGATGAGTGTGTTATATGTTCATTGGCAAACATTTCATATTACTGTATGTGTATTGTTTGTGTCACAGATTAAGGGCGTGGTAAAGATGCCCTTAGCGTTCCTCAGATTCAGCAGAGTATCCGTGTTCAGGTAGTCCGTATAGAGCTGAGCCTTCACCAACCACAGCGCTCTCTCACCACACGGGCCATGCGGTTCGCGCTGCCCCACGTCAAGCGATGTCGTGGACCTGGGAGTTCATTGTGCCACCATGGTGAGCTTGGCTAGCGCTGTGACAACGGCAAAATGAATAAATAAAGAAAATAATAAAAATCGGCTGATAAACAGATACGTTTATCGAAAAACACATGAAAGCATGCTACTGTTTATTCACATGTGACTGTTTACATTCATTTATGCAGGTCAGTTACTGATGAATTTCAAATTCCAAAATATGTTCCAGGTCGGACTGAGACTTTGATACATACAAATAAAATACTGCTATGCTCAACGTAAGTCTGCTTGGATCTGGTATTATCATTTTAAAGTATAAATATACAGGCCTATAACGTTGTATCTAGACAAACACGTTGAATGCTCTCCGCATGTACTGGTTAACTTTGTGGTTTTATTTACACTAATCTGGTTAGATATTCTTAATGACGCATTGTTCATTTTGGTATGTTTATTAAAAAATATTCAAAATATATATTTTTTCAATCCAGCAAAGAAATGTGATTTTAAAGGGTGAAACTAACGATTTTACGAAAATCCATATGCCGGTCACGAATCAAAAAAACACGGACGTTTATGCAAAGGAGCGTCGGTTTTAATAAAACGTCTACGGGAATACAGCAGAAAACAAGAAAATTATACTGATGTTATGAATATATTTGTAAAGATCAAAACTGCGCATTGCAACACATTTGCTTCTGGCAACGGCTCTAACACTCCAAGAGTCATAAATCTTTCATCATACAGGAGCATAAACTATATTCCAACAGATTCAAAGTCAAATTGTTTTATTGCTTGAATAAAATTACGTAATAAAACACCCCTATCTCCGGTTTAATTATGTGCAGAATAAAAAGATTCGCGTTACATATTATCAGATGTTTGAATGAAAATGTATTGAAGTAAGAGGGGACAGAGCAGAGCTGACAGCCAAATGTTACTTTGTTATATACAAAATGTAGGTTCTCTAGATAAACTGATGCCTTAGAAATATTTTCACGACAATCTGCTTAAGAAAAAAAATGTAAGTGATTTTAGCATTGATATTTAGATGGTAGTAGTATTTTAACATCGCTGAAACAAAACGTTACATACACGGATGACAAATTAATAAAGTAAATACGAAAGTAGCGAGAAAAACATAAAATGGATTTGCTTTGTTTTACCTCAGATTCAAGAATTTCCAAGTGCGTTTCATGAACGGAGAGTATTTTGCACTACAATTTAAAATGAAGCACTTCAGTTATACAGGCTGTCTTCTAATATCACCAATGAACCCTTTCCAACCTTGTTCAGAGAACGCAATAAAATTAACACTGAAGCATCGATTACCTGTTATTAGTTTATTGATCCTCTGTTTGCGATACTAAATGTATACATTTCGTATTTTTTACCCAAAATCTCATACTGGGAATCGAGACAGAATATACACACGCAGTTCATAAGAGTAACGATTGACAGAGTGGAATCAATGTGAGCTGTACCGTCTCGCCGCCGGCGGGGGGCGCCACTACACAAACAGTAAGTGGGAAGCAAACTCAACGCGCCTTTGGCTCGGGGAATAAAGCGGGCACTTCTAACAGCTGTCCGCAGAACATCGGCACTATGTTGCAATTCAGAAATGTGGACATGTGAAACAGCGGGCACGCACGCCGACGAAGGGTAGATGTTACGCTGCGGACGGGGAAGAGAAAAAGGTGAGATAGTTTGCATGAGTTTCAGTGTATCTGGCCACGGTCTTCAGCCATGCTGTTGACAATTAAACATAGCTGCGTTATGTGCGAGTGAATGTTACGCACTAATGGAAGGACGTGTTGGTCGTTTAGGTCATATAAAACTGTTGTGAAATTGCAATGCACTTAAGGTTTTAACAGATACGATGCAATTTCATGCTGGAGTATGGAAATAAACCATTAACAAAAACATGCATTCCTTATATTGCAAAGTGATCGCAGATTTAATGGAAAACGACACCGATTGAAAATGGTTATTTATTTATAACATGACTCGTGCATACGGTGATATTGTTATTCCTTTCAAATATGTATTTTGTTGAGTATAATCTGTGTCTACGGATAAACGAATAAAGTGAAGTACATGCCAAAATATTTTAGGAAAAAAAAACGAACCCCACGAGGTTAAAGATTACACCGCACACGTTAAATATAACAATAGTTATGAGCAACCGTAAAATTCGGTGTTAGATCAGTGATTGATAGGAATCGTAACTCGCGGTGTTAATTATCGTGGAAGCACTCGTTTTTAACACAAAGCGCGCTGCTACTCTTAATTGGATCGATACCAGCAAATTGTGGAACGCATAAATCTGCGAGCGCACTTCTGAGCTAGCGGGCGACTCCGCTTGCGCCGCCGTGCACGGCACGGCGTGAGTAGATGGGTAATTATACCGGGCCAGCTACGTGTTCCCGTCCGTCGCCCCCCAGCTGATTCTGTTCGTCCGCACGTGCAGACGAGAAGAGGTGGAAAGATCCAGAGCCGGAGCGCGAGAGGGGGGAGTGTCTGGTCCCAGAGCTTCGGGGAACACGCGGAGAGCCGCGCGGAGCGCACGTGTGACAGAGCGACCCTGCGCGCGTGTGCGCGCGCTCTCTCCCTCGCGCAGTCCGTTGACCGACTGTCGTGCAGAGGTGCAGCCCTCGCCGGTCTGCAGCGGGACGCCTTCGGGGGCGCTTAGGCAGCACAGCCCGGTTGGTAAGTACCTCGCAGTTTTTTTTTTTTTGTCCTAGGGTGGTTGTACGTACACAGTCACAACTTTTTATGCGGTGTTGTTTCATTGCTCGTTTAATTTTACAAGGGACAATAAAAGGGGAATGTTTTGGGTTATACTAGAGAAAAGTAAGGAAAGGCGCAGTGAAGTCCGTCCTGCACGGTGTCTGCTGGTGCTCAGATCCAAAACGTGCAGAGCCCCTTCGAGTCCCTTTTCTGCTCTGGTCTGTAACGTGTTACATAATTGTTACCGCGGAACTTGCAGTGTTTTAGAGGGTCCAAACCTCAGTCTTCAACAATCGGTAAAGGTATGGGTTTCATAGTTTTGCAAAGTCAACTTTGCATTAATAGTTCTGTGATAAAATCAAAACGTTATATTTAAACCGTGACGTGTAAAGCATACAGTATCTGTTATTTTTGCGGAAGATTTAGCTAGTACATACTCATAAAACGAGAAACATCCCGGTCAAAGCACCAGTTCTGTGTGAAGTCAGACTGTTATAAATGTGTACCAATTTTTAAGCAATGCAAATTTGTGCTCTAAATTACACTTGAGGTTTTTTTTTTTTTTTTTTTCTTTATTTAAATTGACTAAATCCGTGATATGCCTATGGGAAATTAAAGTGACTATTTGGGTAAATTAAAATAGTTTGGGAATGTGTGTGACACACCCATGTTGATGGCTACAAGCTCAGACAAAAGCTTAGGTTACATGTCCACACACACACACACACACACACACAACATATCAACTAAACAACAACAAAAAGAAGGGGTATCAGGTGACATCCATGTAGCATGTTGGCCAGGAGAACCAGGTGTTGTTTGTCTCCAGGGTGCATGTGCAGCTTGGGTTTATGCCCGGCTGCCTCGTACAGGACCGGTGGAGAACCAGGGGTGTGATAATTGGGCTGGAATCTGAATGCGAAACACATGAGAGCAAAGAAAGGGCTTATTGTCTGGAGATGGGCTCAGCCCTCTGAGGGAGCGTGTTGTTACCGGAGGGAGAGGAGAGCCGGCAGGGCTCCGGCTGGAGCCAGTGGGGAGGCGGATCGAAAGCCACGGCTGACGATGACACCCGAGCAGCAGGGTGGCTCAGGAGGCAGGCAGAGACCTGCAGAGTCACCCTGTCTGTGTCCTCAGGATGCCTCGCTGCTGCGTGTGCGTGCGTACGTACGCTTTAATTTAACTTTAGTGTGTAAATTTTTTTTTGTTTTGTTTTTTTTAAGCCCATCTATTGCCTCTTATGTGTTTGTCTCTTGCCAAGTAGCGTGGCGATGCGGCTTCTTAAGTTCCCGCTCAAGGTGTGTTAACAGGTAATGGCGCATGTAATGCGTGCTGCCTTGGATGGTTTTGCCTAAATGCACATGTGTGGAGTGCAGGAGCACTTGAAAGTTGGACTGACGATCATAAGTTACGCAGCGGTTTATTGTGGTGCGAGCTTTTGTCAGTCTTCAAAACCTGATGTGTAGAAACACTTTGAGTGTCCCTGTCAGTGAAAAGCTAATGTCACATTGTCCGTCAGAAGAAAAGGAATGAATAACAAAGAGGTTAGAAATTGGAGAGGGGGGAAATGCCACAACATTATATATTTATTTTTTAAGCATGGTTTGTTTGAAATTGATTTTTTTTTTTTTATGTGCGTCTTTTATAGCATGGTGCCTAGGACAGAACAAAAGAAGACCCTTACTGTCAGTTTGTCAAGGATGGAGCTCACACTCCTCAGTGTACCAGCGGGGTCCTTTTTAAAAGCCACGTGGAAGTTATTTGATAAATGTTTATTTAAAATACCTCTCGCAGTAGGACTCATCCAAGACGTGTTCAATCGATTACACACTGGGATTTTTCCATTAATATCTCCAGTACTTTAGTTGGCAATACGACCACCTTCTGTTGCAGGTTTTTGCTCATTCAAGGGAACTTTAGTTTTTAGAAAGTCCTTCATTTTCCCACCTGAAATCCAGTTGTCAGTCTTTCCTTAAGCTTGTTCAGTAGTCGTGGAGCCTTGCACCACTGCCTTTTCTTCATTTTTCTTGTAGGGGAATGCTGGAATTCTCCTTGAGGCCCTCAGTGGTTCCCTCAGGATACTGCTTACACCCCTCACCAGACTCCCACACAGGCTTAGTTTGTGATGTTGTGGACCTGATGGTACTGCCTGCTGCTCTGAGCCCAGTGCCTTTCTAACGTGGAGGTTGGCATCAGGCTGAACTTGGACATCCTGTCCACAGGAGTGGCCTGCGGTGCGTGTAACCGCTCTCCGAAACCGTTTTTGGCTTGTATTCGCTTATTGCGTCCAAATCGAACACCACAGTGTCGCGTTTGTACTGTTAGTGTGACAGAGTGACTTTTCATCTTTTCCAGCCTGTCTCCCTCAGTCTGTATGCTGAGGTTTCCGTCGTGACAGACGTGTTTAAATAAGGCGTTACGGCGATCCGAGTCTCCCAATGGCGCTCCTCTGCGCCGACGCTCTTGACTGCGAGCAGACCTCGTTGCGTTTGTCTGAGATTCGCTGCCGAATCTTGCTGCTCTTCAGCGCGGTTCTCCTCAGCTCCTGAGTGTTCGTCAAGTCACTGAGTCGGAAAGATTCCTAATGAGTTCCCTAGCTGTGTGTGTGTGTGTGTGTGTGTGTGTGTGTGTGTGTGTGTGTGTGTGTGTGTGAGAGAGAGTATGCCTGCATGCATTCGGGTGCTGTTGGCCATGCGTGTTTGTGTTTATAGGGAGGGATTTGGCTGAGGTTCTCTCAAACACACACCTACACACACACATCCACTTGTCCCTAACTTTTATTGACGGCTGCATGAACTGATTGCCTGTTGGTTCTGTGCTCTCTGTTGCCTTTGGATTGTAGGTGTGTGAGGAGGAGGAGGAGGACAGGGGGACGCCGGGGAGAGACATGCTCACTTTGCTCTCAGGTTGGGAGGGTGCGTGGGGGCTCGAGTACTAAATACACAGGAGGACTGCCCCCCCCCCCCCCAGCAGC
>JABJVR010000052.1:10541854-10558416 GCA_025773905.1 Chitala chitala
CACACCTCCTTTTGCCCACCTAAATTAAATCTTGGCAAGCGGTATGTCCCCAAATCCTAACGATTAGTCATTTTCCGAAACGAGAATCAAAAGGATGGCAAGGGGAGGGGAGAATTATCATCCCCCCCAACACACACACACACACACACACACACACACACACACAGACGGTAATGCAAGTTTACAAGTAATTTGTCATCCACACATCACAGCCTCCCTGCATTTCAGTACTGAAAAGAGGAGGGAGAAACGCTTGTACCAAAATAAAAACTCGTTCTCATGTGGGAGGTGTTGGAATTAACAATAGGTGTCCTTTCAAAACCTCAACGTACGAATAAGGCAGAACGTCAGACTCAAATGACAGAGAAGGATGGAAATATTTGTCTGCTCAAGAGAGGTTGCACTGGTGTCTGTTTACACGTAGCGCCAGGCAGGAGACCCGCGTTCAGGCTTAGGCTCTGCGTGGCTCCCGCGTTAATGCCGCGTTCAGTGGGATGGAGCATTGTTGTTTGTTTTTAGTTAAGAAAAGGATTGCAGCTGTATGATGCATCCGATCATTTGGACGATTAAATGAATTGCCCACCCAGCCGACCTTTCACCACTCTGTCTGCGCCCTTGTTAACACGCCGTTGTCGTTGCTGTTGTTTTGGAGCTGCATGATTAATTAGATTAAGACACTGGGGCTGTTATTGAGCCGGTATCGATCCGGCTCCAGGGCTACTGGTCAGCGCTGCTGGCCCATCCGTGGGCATCCTCCCTGGATGGAGGCTAACCGGTAGTGGGCACCACGTCTTCAGGGCCGTCCCACCTCCGATGTACGTCATCCCCTCCCGGTCAGTGCTCGCGCGCTTGTGGTCGGAGCGTGTTGACGGGGGGGTTTCGGCTGTGTGCGTGACACAGAATCGGCACGCCCGCGTGAGCGTACGCTGTCTGCTGGGTTCCCGCCTGGAAAAGCCTGCTCACGCTGTGCCCAATTTTCAGCACCAACCGTGAACATTATGCAGTTCTTTGCTGCATTCCTGTGAGCTCTGTTCTCTTCTGTATATTGAAAATAATATATATTTTTTTTTTTTTTTGTGCCTCGGTTTTCTTAATGCGGGTTGGGCGATAGTGGGGGTTGTATTTACTAAGACACCAAAGGCAGTTCTGTCCTCTCATTTTAGACAAAGGAATTCCATAACCTTGGGTTTCATGACTTGGAAGATTTTTCTCTTGTTTTCCTGGAAGTTGGAGAATAAAAATCTCAGAAGACATATTGATGCTTTTAAAAGAATGTCTTTGACAGTCGGTCATTTATGTATTTATACTCTATGCGAGCAGAGAATTGGGAAGATGTTGAGAGGGACGTTGTTAAAAATTAAAATGGAAGAAATGTTGCCCATTTTACTCCATGTGGATTCGTTAACGAGAGAGATGCAAAAGACTTCTTAATTATATTTTTTAATTATTGAGGATTTGCGTCTCCTCTATAGTGGCCCAATTAACAACACCTCATCAAAACAAAGTCCCTTTTTTTCTTCCTTTTCTGCATTCACAATTCTTTGCAAATAGGGCACCTTCACCCCATTTGATTTTGTGTGTGTGTGTGTGTGTGTGTGTGTGTGTGTGTGTGTGTGTTGGGGAGGTTCGCTCTCCCTTGAGCTCTGAGTACAGAGTTTTAAGGAAATGGTTTGGGAGTGAGCCCAAGGTTTTCATTTACAGACATAATGATAGCGTTTTATCTACAGCTAGACGGTAGACCTGAAGGTGTTGATGAACAGCATCCAGGTGCTTCAGGTGACTAAGTAGCAGGGCTGGTGTGCTTGAACAGGTGGGCTTAAGGTCTTTCAACTGGGTTTTGATGTCAGACAGGTGTTTTTCTGAAAATTTGGCTGTCCCCTAGCATTTTGCTACACCCATTCACAGTGTGAGGGACTTTGTCATGATATGTATAGAATGACCAAAGAACATGGTACAAGATGAGCCTTCATGTATTCTTAAAGCAGAGGACCTTGGGGAGATCCTCTGTTAACAGTTGTAGATGAGGAACTTCACGTCGTTGCTTCTCAGCATGTCCTGCAGTGGTCACACTCACCCAGCATTCTGTGCCCTCTGTCTGCCTTCCGATTGGTTGTTGAGTGTATCTTTAATGGGATGGTTGCCTTTTGCCTCACTAAAGGCGACAGTAACATATGGGGACATATTTTTGGGGCCAGCTATTGGTTGAAGTTAAAAGCAGGCAGTAAATGGTGTGTAAGCCAGATGCAGTAATGAGCAGTGTCTTTACGCTGTGTCGGGGCTCACTTTTGCAAACTTCTTTTCATTTCGGTCCTGCTTCCTTGTTTTCCCAGTGTTGTAAGTGCGGCCAATTACCATGCTGAAGCGGTGAATGAGCGCATTGTTATGGAGATGTTGTTAGATGGGGGAGCTGAAGCGGGAGAAGGTGCTTTTTCTCCCCTCCACTGGGGTGTTTCTTTTAAATTACCTGTAAAATGGTCTCGGGGGGGCTTCCGTCTCCTCTCCTCTCTTTCTTTCTCCCTCTCACATGCTCCCCCTTGCCCAGTTTCTCACACATGCTCTGTCTCTCCCCATCTTCCTCACTCTCTCTCATTCACAGTTCCTCCCTCATTTGCTTTCATCTGTCTCACACGTGTGCGCGCGTGCGCACACACTTCCTCTTCAACACACATACACACACACACACACACACACACTCTTCCCTTCCCGCACGTGCAGACAAAGTACCCTCTCTCACTCACTCACTCACTCACACACACACACACACACACACACACACACACACACACTCTTCCATTCACACTTTCTCCCTCCCCCTCACACACACACCGTCTTTCTGCAGCTCTGTCGTGCAGCACACTGCTTCAGGCTATTCCTTTCAGCACACACTACTGCTTTCCGTTGTGTCACACACACATTACAGATGCATTCCTGGCCACTGTGCCCGCACACTCACGCGCATAATGGCTTTCTCTTTTTTACGCCGGATTTTGAAGTAGCCCCCAGGCGGAATATGTAGCAGTTTTTAAAAATTATTCTGAATATGTATGTGTCTACACGCAACACGCTAGCAATTGAAATGGGATACTGCCACACTAGTGCCCCGCCATGTTTGAAGAGGAGTCAGTTGACGGATCTGGACGCAACGCAGCCGCAACAGTGCAGAGGAGCCGTGGTATCCGAACATTAGCGGCAGCGTGACTCAGCATGGTGCAGCACGTTCTCACCTCAAACAGGGAAAGAAAGGAAAAAGCACCCCACACCACACTGAGGTCCGGCGCACTGCCATGCCTTTTACCAGGCTACGTACGTGTGTATGCGACGTCTGTTAGTGTATCGGGATCGCGGTTTTCCCCTGCTGCTGCCGATGATGCGTACACGTGCCGTTAATAGGCAGAGAATGGCTGAACTGTTGCTTTTGCCTCTGTTGATTAGCACAGAGTGACATCCTGGTACAACCAGCAGCTACATGGAAGGAGAAAATGTCAGCTGTTTTTTGAATGTCAGTTCATTAGAGGAAATTGCATTATGTTTTGCTACCTAACAGGTCGAGGCAAAGATTATTTCTTGACCAGACGTTATTCTCACTGTCATGATCTCTCGCTAAACCACGTGCCCATCGCATCGTATCGTATCGGATTATATTGGTTAATTTGGAGACAAAGTGGCCAATCTAAGGTATAACAGTGCAGCTCTCTGTTCGCCTCTCTGAGTGTTGTCGTCTCTACTGTGGCAGGTGGAATAAATTGCTTAACGTTCAAAGGTGGAACAGCAATGTTGGGGCTTGAACTGAGAAGCTGGGTGTACATTAAAACAGATTCACGCTGACCTGGAACATCCCTGTTGCCAAGTAGCCATATGAGTGGCCACAGTGCCTGACCTCTGACACTTGTCTGCGTGCTTTTCCGAGATGAGATTTTTAATTCCCCCCCCCCCCCCGCAAGGTTGCAGTGGTTATTCTGCAGTTTGTCCCTGCTAGGCTGGGTGCTGCTCATGTCCTTTGTTATATTACCAATGTCTGGTAATAGATTTGGAAAATAAAGCCTAGTTTAGGTTGTGTTTATATATATATATATTTTACACCAGGGGCCAGCCATGTGTCTGAAGGGTTAAATCAGAAGTTGGTGGAGCAGCGTAAAGCCATTGAGATATATATATTTTTTTCCCCGAGAACTTTAAAATAATTTGCGTCTCCTGGGTTTTTACGCATTCTAATTTCCAACTAAATGGGACATCTGTTTGAGAAAAGGAAGATTTGCCATGGTTGCCAAGGCAACTATCACTCCATAGGAGGAAAAAAAAGAGCGCTTTCAACAGCTTTACGGACAAAATTAGACAGAATTTAGTAGATGTAACATTCATTATTTTTGCAAGACAAACCGTACTGAAACACTAATGGTTGCATAGACCCCCCCCCCCCCCCGAGTTGTCTAGAACTGCAGCCTCAACAGTACGAAGGCATGAACTAAAATAAAATGCTTGTATTGCTTTGAGTTATGTCACCAATTAGAAAGGGAGAAAGATATGAAAAGCCCTCTCCACCCAAACATCTTAACCTGTTTATCTCTTTAAAGATTACTTCATTAACGCTAATTGATTGTCGTTTGAAATGGTAACGCTTTTACTTCACAAATTTACCAAAGCCGTTTATAAACACAAATGAATATTAAATTTAATCTTGCAGTAGGTTTCATTTCTGTGTGGTGTGCTGACTGTTTCAACGTACGTATGTTTAAAGTGCTGCTGAAACTGAATTGGTATCTCACAAGGAAGGGGACACAGAAATATTTTACTATTTGTCATAAGTTATCACAGATGATGCTGGTTATTGAGTATTTTTGAGTCATAATGGAATCTTATTTCACTTAATTATTTTTGATGTGGAGTGCCCAGTAGGAGTTTACATCAGAGTAAATACACGTCATAAGAGACCTTATTTGAAGAAAAAGTTTTGAATTTGATGGCATCACCCCAAAAATTATCGTTGTCATACATTAAAAAAATTTTGTGTACAAATGTTTTTTTCCCTCATTTAAACATTGAAAAACTTGTTTTTAAAAATTTTGCTGCAGTCAAATAAAAACCATTGCATACAGTGGAGAAGCAAGGACGTATCCCATCTATGGGAGCTGAAAGTGACTTTTGTTTGGATGTTTCATGTTTTCAGAGAGGAGAAATGAGTTCCCCATTATGCTGTTTCAACCAAATTATCAGGTCCACACTGATTTTTAAAAATTGCAGTCAAAAAAAAAAATCACAGCTCAAATCGGAGCGGGCTCGTTGCCACCAGAGCCAGTTTCGGCCTGTTCTGTACACTTCACCATTTTTATCCTGCCTTTTACTAATATCTGCTAATACTATTTTTGACATTATGGGTGTGTTTTTTTATGATCAGCGGAGGTCCAGTGTATGTGGGATGAGTAACTATAAAGTTAATCCTAATGAGTCATTAGAACTGTTGACATGTTTTAGCTGTCTGGTGTTGAACGTGTGCTGCTAATTTTTGCAAGTGTCTGTTCTTGCATTTCCTAGGTGGTGGAAATCGGGATGAATTCCTGTTTCAAGTCATTATTTACCCAAGCGAGAGAGATACAGGGATATGTGCTGTAACATTAAGGACGCTGTCTGTGTCTGATGGATCAAACGATTAGATTAAAAAGCAAAGCGTTTGCAAAAGACGATAATGTCCGTTTGCTGGGCTGGAACGACATGCAGATAAAATTAGGCTCCACTGTGTTGGAAGCAGCTTCTGGTGTGGTGTGAGAGCCGTAACTGTCCTCAGCAGCACTTCATGCAAGGAAAGAAATTCAGTTTCACGCTTTTTTTTTTTTTATTTTTAAAGTGCTTTGTTCTTTAAAAGGTGATATATATTTTTATATTTATTTATATTTTTTTTTTATTTTTTTTTTTTTACTTAGAATATGTCCTTAAAAGCATGCCACGCTCGCTCTAACTGGCGTTAGGACATGTGACAGACATCAGAGGTAGGCCCAGCTGAACCACTTCTGATTTCTTCTCTTCGTTTCCCAGCTTAAATGCACGCGGTTTCTCAGAATTTCATCACGTCTCTTGCTGTCGAGTTTCATTCATGGCTTAATTTTTAACGTCATTGTCTCGTCCAATTGACAGCAAATGTCCATACTGTCTTTCCCTTTATCATTTCTAAATTTCAGAATTCTTTCCTGAACAACGTCCGGGTCTTTCTGTGGGTCATACTGTCTGTCTGTTTACCTGTAGGGTGAGTCTGTTGGTTCTGATGGCTCAGATGGATGTTTCTGCTGTTGGACTGCTGTCCACCCCCCTTCCCCCACCCATTGATGTTTCCTTCCCAGGCTCCCCATCCTGCCTTCCTCTGGAAACCAGTTGGGCCTGGCTCACACCTCACAGGCCCCGCATAGCTGCAGGCGCTGCCATATGACAGAGTCGTGCTATAGTCCTCTGTATCCGACACCTGCTCCAAAACGGCAGCTTTTTTTTTTTTTTCTCCCCCATTTTATATGGGAGCACTCTGGCACAAAGCGGCCCGCACCTGCCCCCCCTCCATATAGCCTCATGGCTTCCTGTGAGGGGAAGCTTGTCATGGGAGGCAGTAGGCCCATCGTGAGGATACCATACACAGGAGTTTGGCACAGAGCTCACTTGTGCGCTCTCTCTCTCTCTCTCTCTCTCCTCCCCCCACTGGCCTGTTTTGTCTCCCTCCTTCATATGGGGACATGCACCCCCTTTCATGTCCCCATATCATCCCAGGAGCATCACCCTCCTGGACTGGGCCTGGTGGTGCTATGCTGCCTGCTACATCAATGCCCCCAACAATGTGCCTCTGACGTGTTTGCAACATATTTACAACGTTTTCGCCTCTTGGTTTCTAAAGGCACCCTCCAGCGGGAGCTCATTATCTTTCTGTATGAAGTTGTCTTTTATAGACCAACAGATTTCTCATTTTTTTAAATATCTTGGTATGCTGAAATCCCACACACACGCCACATTTTTTGTGCTGCCATAGTTTATCCTGCTTACAACTGACAAATTGTAATTCATGTGATGGGGTCCGTTGTAAAATGGGTGTACAGCGGCAAATCCATTTTCCACTACATATCTCACTGTATGTGCCACATGTTACTGTTTGATACAGTAAATGTAGTGCAAGTCAGTAAAAAAGAAAAAACACCTGCGACTGCAATGAACTTGTATGACACTTAATGGAGAAGCTGTTACAGGACATGAACCATTGTCCACAGTACTGGTTTCTGTGCAACTTTTAAGTAATTGTGAACAGGACCTCTTATTAAGCAAAGTTTGTGTGGTTTACCTCTGAGAGCCCATGGGAGGATGGTGAAAAGGAACTACAGAGGGGGAGAGACAGCTGGGGGGAGGATTCTTCTGTGTGTAACTTCAGCATGCGTGTCAGATGTTTTTGGTCCCCTTGCCAAAAAACTGATGCAATTCTTGAATAATGAGATGTGTGAGACGTCCGGTGACCCAGAGAGCATGTCCACGTTGCTGTAGCGCCTAGGTTTCAGGACACCTCTGTAAGAAGGCAAAGATTCTGTGTGCTGGGAGGAGGCCTGACGTCAGGCTTCGCAGACAGCCCGACATCAGCCTTCCGGTTCCACTAGCTGACTCCATATTGAATTAGGCCCTCTGCTGGAAAACCTCTGAGTGCCTAGGGAGGGTTTACAGTAACATGCTGCACGTGGTTTGACTGCAGTGTAACATAGTTATCCCATATGAATGGGGTGTCCCGTGGACCTTGGCGATCTGAGCATCCTTTCTGGACGTCCAGCACCCTGCCCTCCCCAGGGTGAGGACCGCAACGTTGCAGCACCTGCAGCAGAAGCTGTGCCGGTTAATCAGCGTGGATCCACACAGCTGCATGCAAACTCTCCCGTAGAGGAACAGGAAGCGATGTCTTTTCTGTAACGAGCCGCTTTAACGAGACGAGCTCTCGTCAGTGTTTTCGGTGTGGGCAGATGCCTCGACGTCGTGCAGATGGTTTCTAAATGCGGATGTCTCCTCCTTTGTCTAGGCAGGAGAGAAAAGTGACTTAGTGGAAAGTTTGTAAAGGTATGGACCTGCTGTACAGGAGGTGGGGGGTAAGCCCTGCCAATCTCCTTGCATCCAAGATACGGATATCGACGCCTGTAGAAAATTATGGCCGAAAATAAACATGTAGGTCGGCATGATGAAAGCAAGTGCGGTTTTCCTGCAGAGCGTGGTGGAGGACACCTAATCCCACACCTACCCCGGCGTTTAGCATTCCTGCTGCACACCAGTCGGCTCCAATTAAATAATTATGGAGCTCGCTGGAAGCAGGGCTTGTGGAACGGGACTGTTTGATGGGTCGGCGTTCTGCACTAAATTTCCCATGGGTCTGTTCAGTGTTCTGTGCCTCAAGTCAATTGAATATAATGTCCTCTGATAAAGGGACAAAAGCAAACTGGTCTCCCCCCCCCCCCTCCCTCCCTCCCTCCCCTGCAGACAGACACCCTGCACATCTCATTTCATTCTTCCTCGTCCCATCATTAATTCTGAATGCTGTTTATCTCCAGCTGGGTCTGTTCTGTACGCATTTGTTTTTTTTCCTGTTCTCTTATTCCGTGCGGCCTGTTTTATCATAGTATTTACATCTGCAGAGCTCTGGCCACCAAGTCGCGTAGCAAAACACAGTATCCATTACTGTCTTCAAGGGGAATGTTTTAAAAACTATACCCATATGTACTGTATATAAACAGTATATATGGTCATGTATACTATCATATATGCTTGCTTGTAATTTCTATCCAGTGCTGATTGATTAGGCAGATTTATGCAGATTTAAGGATGAATGGGTCTTTGATGTGACTGTTCCCGTCATTTTCTTAACCTTAATTGAGATAACAATGACTGTGTGTGCATGTGTCAGAGAGAGAAAAAGAGAGGGGATGGTCTCTGTTGTCATCTTGTCCTACCAGTATGCCACATGGCTGGGCATGCAGGCTGGCAGAGAGTCACGCCCATTCTGCCAGGGCCAACATGCGCAGTGCCTGCCTTGCTGGCGCCACGCTGGCATGATGCGAGGTGTCAGCTCTGTGTCCGGCTGTCATTCACCATCGTTGCTCCTCACACCTGGAGGACGTTCGCTTTTTGCCTGGACGCGTGCTGCAACAGCCAGGCAGATTCTAAAGGACTCCCTGTGATGGCTAATGTTGATTTGGGTCCGGCGCTGTCATAATCCATGGCACTGCGGAGTCTGATATGGATTGTTTCTCAGGATTCAGTCTCACAGCAGACTCCTGCTGGGAAGATCTGTGTTCTAGGCCTCAGAACTGGATGTGTGCTGTGCTGTGATTAAACATCAAAGCCCATACATTGAAAGTTGTGTATTGCTGAGCTCAATGAGTTTCCCGTTGAAAACGGGGATGCCAGTGAAGCAGTGGGTTGGGAGGTGGAGGGATGTTATCAAATACCCATCTGCTGATCTTGCTTTCAGTGGACAGGGGGTTCTCGCAGCTCTGCTTGTTCCAACCGTCACGTGTGTGCGCGCGTGCCTGAGCGTGTGTGTCCCTGGGTTCCCTGAGTAACAGCTGTCTGCAGCAGTGCAGCTTATTTTACCAAACCAAACAACGCAGGCTTGTCACAGATCAACCAGCAGCTTCTGAATTAGCTGGTTCAGGTCTGATTTCAGCCATGCATTTCTGCATGCACACTGGAGCTGTGCTGAGGCAGGTGCTGGGTTGGGCAGCAATGCCGTCTCAATGGCCAGGTGAATGCTGATGCGCCCACATCCTGTGGAAGCGCGCTATCGACGGCTGAGGTCACCGCTTTAAAATGAAAAGGTCTGCGAGTATGAAGCTGCTCTGTCACCAGGGAAATCAGCGGTTCTCTCCCCTTTATCTTCCCCCGTGTTCTTGTGCTACTTATTAACCCACAGGGATCGTTTTACTGCCCCAGAACCTAGCTGCAGACCTTGACAAGGTTCATGGGCACATTATTCATTATTCTATGGCCTTAGATAAACCCTTTTTTTAATGCAGATTAATGGGCCGTCTGTGACGAGCCCCACAACAGCCGTCGTTTAGAGGCTGTGGCGAGGCGCTGGAAGTCTTCACGTTACCCAGGCAGTCGCTGCTCCGCCTAGGCTTCCGATACTGGACTGACGTTAATTAAGACTCCGCACTTTCACTACACCCCCCACCACCACCACTTTGTCTAACAAAGGAAGCCAACAACACGACTTAATTCTTCTGTGTCTAGGAAAACAAAGAGCGGTGCTGAATAACCGTAATCTGCAAGCAAGGAACTGCGTTTCGTGTTGGACGTTTTATGGACGTTCCGTAATCTCCCCACCTCTTAATTACGATCTCCTGAATGCGCCGGGTTAATTTAACTTGAAAGACGCCGGAGCCCTTACGAATCAAGCCTTCCTCTTCCGCTTTGAGGCTTGACAAACAAAGAATAATAGCGCGGAAGAACAATGATGGGTGTATTAAAGCGCGAGGTCGGTCTCGCGCGTGCCGCGTTTGCGGCGCGTGCCGCGCTTTAGCACGTGCCACCTTGGCAGCCCCGGCGCTCCCCGAGTGCTGCAGCTGCTCTTTCTCTTTGCACAGCGGCGCTCCCTCCGTCAGGCCCTTGTAAGCATGTGATTTATGTGCTACCAAATATTTAATTAGAAAAGAGAGAAATAACAGCAAGTCCACAGGCAGAAGTTCATTCCAGCGCGTCAAGCTCGCGTCAGAAATAAGGATGCGTTGGAGCGCGCTGCTCTTCCTTTTCCCTTCGTTAATCAGTTTAGACGGACCCTAATGGAGACTAGGCACGGCGAAGTGACGGCACGCTCGCTCTTTATCTTTTTTCCAGTGGTATTTATTAATTGTCTGATTTCCTTGAGCGAGTCCATACAAACATGTTTAATAAGAAACTCATTATTTTTGCGCAGCCTAATGCTTATTACTGGTAATGTTTTTGCTGACAACTTGAATAAAAGTAAATGAATTGTCACAATTAGGAATTTTTTCATAGATCTTGCTATCACAGCTGTAATGAATTTATGGCGCATCACAGGAGAACAGAAATTAAGGCTACTTGTTTGTTTATTTTTGCTCGGCTGATGAACGGCATTGGAGTCTTGCAGTTGACGCCTATGGTGAAATGATGCCATATTGCGCGTTTCCTCTGAGCCCCCGGCGTCATCGCCAGTGAAACCGTCCTGAACTCCATCATCATGTGTATCTGTTGACATGTTAGTGTGTGTGTCTTTACAGTAAACTTCTCAGAGGGTTTGCGGACGCGGCGCTGGTGTGAAAATTTTCCATATGTTAAAAGACGAGCTCAGCAGATCTGGGGAATAGCCGCTCTTGCCCGGAGCACTCCCATCGCTGTGCCTCCTTCGCCCGGTAATAGTCTGCTTTTTACCCCCTTTGACTTGCCTCATACAGTAACGAGATATTTAAAGACCTCCGTATGTACGCACAAACGCCCAGGGAATGGTGTGACCCCATACAGTTTTAATTGAAACAGTTTCTTAACAAGGTTAGTGGTGTGGGGAACGCGGCAGGCGTCTGAGGTAATAGTAACACGGCAGCTCATCCATGTAGCTTCACATCACTTCACCGGGGGGGGTCTCTCCAGAGAAGGTGCCAGTTTGTTCTGACACAGGGAAGACCTTCAGTGTAACAAAGCAGCCAGGTGTGAGGTCTTCCCTTTCAAAGCTCTGCCACACACACACAAGTTCATGCTCAAGGACACCCTCATGTTATCCGTGTGACCCATGAGAATGCTTTCAACCAGCTCCTCTAGTAAAGCACTCACGTCTGTAGCATAGGTGATGATTACAGCTTTACTTCCTTTCCCAACCCCCCACCACAGCCGTCGTATCGTTTCTCCATCTGGAGGGCCCTTGGTGATACAGTAAGAAGGCACGTGCCCACCTCATGGTAGCATTGGGAGAGGTGGAATAATGTGGACTGTGCTTCATGTAGCAAACCCAGGAACACCGCATTAGTCCAGTAATGTTATGCTAAAAGCTTTATTCAGCTGTGTCTACCCGTCCATGTGTTCTGTTATTTTAGATGGTATATGCTGAAGTAAAATCAGATCCATGTGGACACAAAGTGTTCAACAGAGTCTCTCTCTGGAATTTCAGCTTATTAATGTTTTCTGGGTAGAGGTAAGAATGTTTGTACCAGGGAGCTGGTTGTACACGTGTGCCGTGTAGAGACAGAATAGCTACGCCAGACTCAAACCTGCAGGTACCATAGTGGTTCTGTTTGGGCTAAAGACAAAGAAATGGCTAACGATGCACTAAATGTGTGCTGCCGTTGATGATTCGGTTCTTCTGAGCAAGCGACTAACGACGATAACATACTGCACTGAGCTCACGCCAGTCACATGAGCTGCTGTTCCATCTCTGATTGGTCCTTCACAAGGTAGCACTAACCACATTGCCTTGAAGTTGAACTTTTCAAGAAGAACCTGGCTCTCTTGAGTCTAGTCCTCTTGAGAACGTGTACTTTTCTGTCTCTCTCTCTTCCATTCCTCTGCTTCCAGAATGAGCCACTCTGCTTACACCACCAAAAAGCTGAGAGTTGATTTAGATTTAAAACATTCCCTTAAAACATTAAAGCCACTTTTAAAATCAAGATTTTCTTGAAACATTTTTTTTTTTTTTAACAAGCTTGAAGTTAACCGTCAAAATTAAAAATTTAAGCCATATGCCTTACGGTATTTCAGCAAGCGATTGGTTAGTAATTCATGAGTTCTTTCTGGTCATGTCTCTGGGCAAGAGACACCATACACAGACTTTACATCCTGTAAGCTCAGAATTTACACTGACATCGAAGCAGTCATAACGTGCTTCTTAAATACCACCAGAAACGGTAACAAAACAAGCCATTTTTAGTTCTTGTGTTTCTTCTTCGCTTTGTAAGGAAGTGCAGGTGTTGGAAAGATGACATGTCAGCTGGAAAGAGTGATTTAAAAAAATATATAAATAAACTTTGTCTCAGATGACCTGACCTCATACCGGGGCCTAAACGGTCAAATGCTTATTTACTTTTTCTTCTTAAATAGTGTTCAAATATGAATTCCGCGGCTTGCTAAATGTGGTCCTGTTTGTAATATTCCATGTGTATGAGTATTAAAGAGCACAAGCGGGAGTCAGGGGTCAGAGTAAAGAGGCCAGCGGTGAGTCTGATCCCCCTGTGGGACGCCGCTATTGTGGCATTTAATGAGGCCTTGAGTCAGAGAGCTCCCTGTAAAACCTCCAGCTGTTTCCCAGGCGATGGTGTCGTTTGCCGGCACTGTAAATTGCCCTGAAGAAGAGCATCTGTCACATGCTGAACGCCTGCACTCTGTGCTCTGCCGTGTTACCGCTCTGATCGCTTGGTCATGTGCTCGAGCGCCTGGAGTTAAGGGCCACCTACTCTACGCGTTTTTCTGCACTTTAAAGCCTGTTCTCGCAGCCCCCTCCAGATTAGAAACACACCAAGCAGATGCTACATTTTAAACATCTTTATATACAAGCAGGGTTTGTTGGTATTGTATTGTTTTGTGTGTAACAGCTTGTGGGTATTTGTGCCAGTAATTCTTTAGGTGCTTTTTAAAATGCGCATGGGAAATAGAGGGATTATGGTTGAAAGTACAACCTTCCTCGGGTTTAATTAGCAAATACTTATTGACTTTGTTCTTGGAAGTGGCTCCTTCTGTGACCTCTGACCTCAGCAGAGTGTCCCTGAGGAAAGGGTTGTCAGGCAGAAGCCGTCAGAACCAAGCAGCTTTCCGTCTTTACTCTCGTGATCAAATTTGGAGGTGAAATAGAATGGCTAACCCAAGCTGAGTTTAATTGAGTCATCTGTTTAAAATGAGGGCATGAATATTTCAGTGTGGCTGTTGGTATATTAAGGCTAGTTTGAATCTTTAAGGAGTTTAATTATTAAAATCATATCATATTCAATGGATTGCAGGCTCTTTATATTGATATTTAGTTGTCTTTGATGTATAAAATGTTTCAATATTAATATTTCCCTCAAAATAAAAACAATATCATCTTATGAATTTACATCTTTTTTGATGTCCAATCAAAGAAAAATTTTTTTATTTTAGGTGGAAAACTAGCGTGCTAAAATCACCTGACTTTTAAATTAATTTATCTGACATGTAAAATCACCCGTCAACCTAAACAATTCAAATATTTTTTTCCTTTATACTGCAGATATGTTTGTGCTCAGGTTGTGGTGTGAGTGTCCTCCACAGTGGCCCAACGTCCTCAAGGTGGACAGTGACGGAGGCGGGGAGTGGAAAAAGCCGTCCAAGGAGGGGGGGGTGCATCAAAGCAGGTGGTGGTGTTCCACAGCAAGTCGCCATTTGCAGTAACGGAGCAATTCAAAAAACAAAACGAAAAAAGGAGAACCACCGGCAAAGCAGGCACCCGGAGATCCTAGCACAGGCGTGGAAGATAAATCTGAGCTAAGATTGTTAGTGACATGTTAATTTCTACTCTGTCAGTCAAGCTTGTTGCACCTCCAGTCAGAATGATGGGACACAAACTGCACTATCGCGTCTCACTTTTTTTCTGGTTTGTTTTGAAGCAATGAGTCACAAACCAGCAGATTAAAGAAACGGCTGATTTGCGATGGGCGCCCTTGTGCGCGCTGACAGAGGGTTCTCCGAGACGTGTAGGTTACAGGAGTCTCGGGGACGTGTTTGCAGCTTGTTTCTAACGGCACAAAAGTTTTCTCAATAGCAAGGATCCTAATGTTTGCTTTTCAGGCGGTTACTAATGAGTCTCCTCTTTCTTCCTGAAACAGTCTTTGATGATGCCGGTTAAGATCAAAATGGCGTGATTGCAAACAATTACCTTGTGAATTATCTTAATTGGTATGTATCTGATTCTCTGATGATTAAGTGAGATTGTTGCCGTGATGACTCCTGTGTTATTCAGTGGAATGACACATTCACACATCTTCAAGTGCATTCTAGCGTGTCACATCACTTTGACAACCCCCTTTAACAGAGGTGGCTTTTGTCACATGCACGTCATCCGCCAGTCCAGTCTGTCTTAGATTGAGGGTTAGAGACCTGCTCACCTACTGTGGCTCCACCTTTAAACTCCTAACAACCACGCCCATCAGAGTGAGCATCTTCAGAGGTCAGGCCTCGTGTGTCAGTGTTTCAGCATTCACTTTTGAGTGTATGGTTTGCACAAAAGTCCGGTGTTCAGTACACCTTTCCGTACTTGTGTTACTTGATGACCCAGGAGCGGCCAAGAGTTCTGTCTTCCTATCGCCCCTTTGCAAGGGGGTTTGTTTACTGACTCAAGACCAATTACTGCCACTGCTGTTTGCTGTCAGAGAGATGCAGTTTGTCAACAGACCTCAGGCACTGCTGTTACTCCTGTCCATTAACATGGTGAATCTGGACATCCGCACAAAGACCATGGAAGTGATCAAGACACAGTTTAATGCTTAAAATGGTGCTATAGGGTTTGAGTGAGGCTCTGTTATTTTGAAAAACCGTATAAATAATGTAATCCCTGTGTCTGTCTGCGTTATAGGATTTACCGGCATTACAAGCCTAAGTCCGCTTGATGCGCTTGGAGAAAAGGAAGAGGCATTGTAAATGTGTTTGTATGCATGTACGGTGTAAAGCAAGCCCTGACATGCTCTCTCCACACCGCCCCAAAACAGGCAGCCCTGGTATTATGGCTGGGGCTTCAACCTGCCCCGAGGACAGGCCCTGCTCGACAAGTGGAACCAGATCCCAGACTCAACCGACATTCTGGTGACACACTGCCCTCCGCTGGGTGAGTGGCACTCAGTTCTCCCAATGACAGACATGCATGCTAATGAAGAGGTGGAGGCCTAGGAGGGTGGGGTCTGCTGAAGGTCAAGGAAACTCAACTCTCATGTTGTAGTATGGTAGCAAAACTCAACCAGCTGGGAGCCCTGGTAAGAGTTATACAGCCATGCAGCTTCCTGTTTGAGGGTTAGAAGGACCAGTTGTTGTTGTTGGTGGTGTTGTTGTTTGTGTGTCGTTATGTTTTCAATTTCTTTTTTTTTATTCTTCTCCTTGTTTTATGCTACAGTCCGCCTTTGTCATCCTTGTGTGCGTGATTGATTTCTGTTATTGCAGCCTGTCGCCAGGCACAATAAATTATTTTCCTTTTTGTTTAGCCAAGTGTTTACAGCGATCTCTTTATAAGCAGTGGGCATCTGGAGAGGCTACGGCAGAATGGTAATGCATGCAGAGCGGGGACGATGTTGCGGTGCAGTAAATCACCACTTTTTATGAAACGCTTCAAACTGGAGAGATGCAGAGACTTTAACAGCTGTGGGGAGACAGTGCTGAGGAGACGGCGATCTGCTCATGCCTTTAACGGCCGTTTCACTTTCCAAAGATTCTAAATAAAATAGTCTTTTCATACGTGATCAATAAGTAGAAATTAAGCAAATTGCTAAAAGATAACGGTACAAATAATTTTAGGGATAAAATGCTAATTGTATTTTTTAGGCCGTGTGTGTGTGTGTGTGTGTGTGTGTGTGTGTGTGTGTGTGTGTGTGTGTGTGTGTGTGTGTGTGTGTGAGAAACAC
>JABJVR010000052.1:10567240-10582271 GCA_025773905.1 Chitala chitala
CTGTTCACTGGGGCAACTGCTCCCTGACACACCTGTTCACTGGGGCAACTGCTCCCTGACACACCTGTTCACTGGGGTACCTGCTCCCTGAAATGCTGTACCTTGGACTTTTCCAAGCAGCAGGAAGCGGTTTTGGGGCGCCTCAGAGCGGACAGGACTGTAGTTCTGGAGTCTGGGGTAGGGGGTAGTGTCCCTGTGGCTCCCCCCTCAGGGATCACAGGCTTCTCCACTGATGACCCACCAAACATCTTCAGGAACTGCCAGTAGTCCAGGTTTCCAAACGAGCTCACTGGCAGCCTGTTCCACAAGTTCTCAAACTAAACAAAGGAAACGCAGAGAGGTACAGCTTTATGCAGGGAGAAAAAAATCTGCCAAAAATGAGAATTTGGTTCCTTAATTAAGAAAAAAAAAAAAACAAGCTTAAATCCAGTAAATATGTTTCTTGGGCTTGTGCCAAATACACAAAAAAAGATTCATTTCTTTATTTATTTATTCAGAAAAGGCTGCCAACTGCAGTAATTTCCACACAAGAGACTCGTATACGGTAAGTGTGTAATTGATGATTACGGCTAAGGTTTCTCACTGGTATCTGAATACATGAATCAGTTAGTAACCCAAGGGACTGTAGGACTACGGCTGATTTGGAGGGTTACAGACTGTGTGTGAATGCCCGTGATTTCTGCCCACTAAGGTTGTGTCTGTGGTGTTTAAAGGGTCCATGGTTTTTTTTATGCAGCTTGTGAAATCCCTGAACAGACTGCACACAGTCGTTTCACGAGGTGCCAACAATACAGATGGCCTACCCTTCAGAATTGTGTTGAGAGAGAAAAAAAAACTGGTAGCACGGTTTGTAAATTAAGATTTTCTGTCTTAAAAAATACGAATAGCTTCATCCCTACCTGTTCGTCGGTCAGTCTCATAAAGTGGCGGTTGCAAATCTCCCTGAAGTCCTCTTTGGATATGACGTTGATATGGGCAAAGTCTACGCTGGCCATCTCCTTCGTGATAATGTAGAGGCGGGCAGACACAACCTCATGGATCCGCGTCAGGACGTCGCTCATCGGCAGAGGGCGGGCTTTTCTGGAGTGCGTGACCTTTTTCACCCTCTCTTTCCATTCCTCCGCCGCCTGCGGTGCGCACACGAGCAACTCGGGTTCTGCTCTCTCTGAAACCCGCACGCTCGAGGGTGTCGTGTTCCCACGCGTCTCCCAGAGACGTGAGCTTATCTGCCCGTCAGACATGTTCACGTGCAACATGCAACGCACGTTCACACTCGTCCCATGTATACAGTTACAGACATTCACAAGCATATAATGTTTTTCACACTCTGCGCCATAATCCCTTACAGACGCATTCATTCACGCATCTGTAGTGCTATTTGTAAATGAATGCATGTTCACACACTCGCTGCCAAACCCAAATGTACTCTAACCAACCGCACACACACATTCATTTACACTAATCATTTGCACTTAAGGCGCTTTGGGTCAAAATGAGCTGTGCGGGGACGCTTGTGGGTTTGCATGGCGGCCCGCGGGCGCATGCGTTAGCTTCGCTTCACCTCGTGCTTGCTCAGCCGAAAGCTTTGCAGGAAAGCCCTCCAGTCAATAGCGCCATCCCGCTTGTCTGATGCCAATTTGCCCAGCAGGTGGGCGAACTGCTGGTCTGTCAGCCTGACGCAAAAGTGGTCCAGGACCTGGCGGAACTCTGCCGGCTGGATGGTGCCGCTCCCGGTATTGTCAAATGCAGAAAACGCCTGGAGTCGTGAGAGAGGCACGGCAACTGTGACCAAAGGCTTACTGAAGTGCTCACCGGTGTAGCGACATCTGAAGACTTTAAACACAAGGCACTTTGGTTTATTTGTATGGGAAACTCAATTGAGACAGCTTTTCCTCTTATCTTCCCTGTGTTACCATTATGCATTTTAAGGTTGAATGTCATCTTAAACTGCCACGACAAAATGGCACAGAGTAGCGAACGGTGCAATGCAACGTGGTCTTTTCTCTCTTGGGACAGGGCAATTGGTGCCTGCCTTGAGGAGGGTTTCATATGAGGCCGTGACCAGCTCCTGCATCCACGACGTGGTGCTTTCTGGACTCAGGCCCTCGGCGCTCTCCACCGCAGGTCCTGCTGCCAGGCTGCAGCCAGACGCTGCTGTTACTCCGCCATCGAGCACACGCAGGAAGTCCAGGTAGGACAGTTTCCTGTCACCTGTGGCTACTCCCATGCTGACAATTGGCAAGAACAGAGAGGAGACTCAGGTGTATGATCTCCAACAGTCTGCAGCTTAACTCCATACTGACATGAGAGTTTTGTACTGTTTAAATACTACAGTTGGCTACATTGTTGGCCAGAAGTTAAAGCTAGCCAAAATTGTGTTTCCCAGCCTCCACGGGCTTCTCGTACACCCACAAATACTCTTGAGAAAACTTGTACTTGGTTATATAGTTGAACGTGCTCTGTGATACCAGCACTAGCTAATCACACAAGAACTTCGCCGTCAACTTTTTCTTTTTGGCAAGGAACGTGGAATGAATCTGCAAATGTTTTGAGTTTGACTGCACAGGAAGGGGTCTTTTATTGCCGATTGGAGGGGCAGCAGCGAGCGTGCTCACCTGTCAAGTAGGTAAACTAGCTGGTCCTCCTCCACGCGGCAGTGGTGCTTGTGCAGGAGAGCCAACAGCTCCTCCACCGTCCCCTCCCCCAGCCCGGCGAGGGTGACTCTCAGGCCCCCATCGCCTCCTGTCAGCACTGCTCTGAAGTGCCAGAGAGCGTGTCAATCAGGAGCACTAGTGTGGCATGAGCTTGTCAACAGGACGTGTTGTGGAGCAGATAACTCAGGCAGTTTCAGAAGTTCATTAAGGCTGCAGTGTTCTTCTTGCTGTCAGATTGCTTTGGACAGTACTCTTTCCATGAGGGTCAAAGAGGCCTTCCCCCAGGATCCATCCACTGAGGTGTTTGAATTATCATGTGTATAAAGAAGACTGTTGATGCAGGTAGAATCCCTCCTAAGACCTGCATGACTTAAGGTCTCCCACACGTAATGACGATCAACCAGTAATATGCCCTCTACATATAGTACAGGAACCACAATGCTGTCATTTGTCTTTAATGTTGGTCTTATCAGATATTATGTAGTAAATGTTTCATTGCTAGTATTACGCTTCCTACCTGTGTATCACTCAGCAAACGAAGCAAATGGTCACTAAGTTAAACACACAGTTACAGAGGTGCAGCCAGAGGATTAAATATCATGAATCATTGAAACAGACTGTCAGTCAAGAACAGGAGTTTAATCACTATTGACAAAACATAGCATGCATCTTTTTATTTCCATATACAGACCAGTCTGCAGCTTAACAATGAAACCCTGTTTTAGAGAAACAGCTGCTTCTCTGGAGCCTGGTGGCTAGCTGGGTTACAGCCTAATGAATTATTTCATCTTAATGTCCACATCACAACATGACAGGGTTGCAGACAGCTGCCGTGTGACACCAGGAGAAGATCGATGATGATGTTTGAAAAGCTCCTTACTCACCGGATCTCCTGAATCGCAGTCCTTCTGCGGAAAGTCTGTAGGTTGCTGCACTGTAACCCATCTCTCGACTCCACAATTGTGTGATGTCCAGGAGACAGCCAACCAGGGACATGCCTCCATTCTTCCCGATCCAAGCCCAGTTGTCCAGGGACATGCCCCTTTTCCTCCAGATCCACGCCCAGCCTCTTCAAAAACTCAGACGGGGTGATGAAGCCCCTGCCCTCTCTGTCATACCTGTCCCACCCCCCACACCGATCAAATGGAAAAATTTACCACCCTTTACTGTACTCTCAGTCTCTGCGATTCCCTTCAAATGGACAGAGCGATTTTTTTTTTTTTGTATAGATTAACGCGAAATGAACAGGCTGGGTCCTAATTTGTAAGAGAACGGCATTATCATTAACACAAATGAATAAATGAACATAAAAGAAATAGCCAGTTAAGACTTCATTGCTGCATAATGTGTTACCAAGTGCTTGTACGTTACCAGATGCTTACCTCAGCCACAGCTGGTCAAATTCATTTGGCGAGATGGGCATAGAGTAGCTGTACAGCAGTCCTCTTAAATCCTTCTTTGAAACGACAGTCTGTCCACCCTCGTCAAGGTGACACAACGTCTGCACAAAAAAAATAACTTATTGTTGCAGGTGTTTAGATCTGAGCAGCATGACTCCTAACTGTACTGCACTTATGCTGTATTTTATGATGTTACAATACTAACCACAGTCCAAAATATGGTAATAAAAGCCATGAGAAAAATTTTAAAAAATCTAAATGCATAAATAGAAAGAAATAAATGTATAGATTTATGAGTCTCCAATGCCATGTGCGCTGCACACGTTTTGCACCACTGAATCCTAATGATCCTGCTCTCGTGGGTCAGCTCCTGCAGAGGCCTCTGAAGAGAAGCCGCTCTGACCTTTGCCATGTCGGGCCACCCACGGGACGCCTTCAGGACCAGGTGGCTGTGGACCTGTTCACAGGCTTCACCCAGAGACCGATTTGCGCTGTGTGAAGAATACAAGACCAAAGCGCGAATTGGTACGTGGCTTCCTCATGTTGTGCACCAAACATGTGTCTTTTTTTTAGGGCAAGTTAGCATGACCAGCTAATAGCTGCTGGTAATAAACACACTGTTGGTGATGTGAAGACATTCAAGTAAACATCAATTGAACTTTTTTTTTTTGTTTTTCCTTCTTCTAATAAAACATACTTAATGTATTCACGCATCTAGTAAGACATCGATGGTACTCTGTTTAATAGGCCGTGGGTAACGCCTAGGTGCTCTGAAATGAGGTCTCTCATGAAGGCTTTGTCTCCTGCCGTTCTTGATGTGGTAGATCCTAGAGCGGGCTCCGTGTCTACAGCCAGGCTACACACGTCTCTCAGTACTGTCCTTCTGGTCTCAATAAGACATTGAAGGCTGACAGATTTACTGCCTTAAATTACTTTTGCTGGACGCTTCTGAAAGTAATTTGGATAGTTTACAAATGTGCACATTCACAGATTTGCTGCAGGGTTGATTTTTCTTAATGAAACATGTAAAGAAATTGGACTTGAAAAGGTCCAGGTGTTTAACCACAAAGCGTCCTGCTGTCCACATTTATCTCACAGTACTCATGTACTTTAAGGCCCACCTAGTGCCAAGGCCAGGCTGCCACGCTGTGCTAGCACCGGACTGGACCAGGCTCCTGAAGTCTGCGTAGTTGAGGGTGGCCCCTGGCCTCAAGCCCATTAGGTCCAGCAGGCGCTGGTACTCTGTCTCCTTGGTGACAAACATCAGGCTCTCAAACAGGTCCCTGAAGTCCCGCCTGCTGACAACACCATCACGGTTCTGGTCCATGATCCGGAACGCTGTCAACAGATTCTGGGGGGAGGCCCCGCTTTGCAGGTCAGGCGCACCATACTGATTTTCAGGTATTCTGTGTAACTGCCTCATGATGATACAGATAACTGATCAGCTGCCAGTCCTGATACTAAAGGGATTGTCTGTCTAAATCATAGAGGTACAGTGCTAAGAGATGCTTGGCTGTGTGACTGTTTCAGCCAGTCATTATTACCCTGTTTATTTTGAGATTCATACCATGATATTCTTTTATGCGTGTAGATATGGAATGATTCCTTGATTGAACGTCACCTACCCTATTCTAATTTCAATTGCTTTAAAATTTCCTTTATCTTGGAGCATTTGTATCATCGGAAGTGCAATAATTATTTCACAACGACCGGAAGCGCAGGAGTAAATTGTATGTAATTTAGTTAAGAGCGCTCCTACCCCGTGAAATTTCTTGATCCGCTCTTTCATCTCTGAGAAGCACTCCTCCGCTGTCAGCAAGCGTACGGTGTCGCGGCTCGTCACGCCACTCCGACTGCTCTGCGGAACCGTGTCCCTGTCTCTGGTCACGCTATCTGTGCCAACCACAATCACTGTCACAGTCTGTAGAAAGAGCATTCTTCAACAGCGGTTTCATGCTAACTTAGAACCATGTTGATGGATGAACTCTTTTTATTCCACAAAGGTTTGTTTAACAGTTTTTGTCAAGGTAATTAAGACAATATAAAATGCATATTTATCCTTCAGCTAGTATTTTCTTTCTGGTGCATTTGTATTGTGTTTAGTTTTCCCTCTTAATATGGTAACACGTAATTGTATTTTTTATTGTTATATATTAGTTATATTTGAATATATATATATATATATATATATATAAATTTTTTTTTTTTTTTTGTTATATATGTCATTAAAGCCACTCCACCTGCTCTTTGCGGAAGCACTGGCTTTTTAAAACGCTACCGGCCAGCCAACAGAAACATAACAGGTCTGTAAGAGGTTTATGTTCATGAGTTACAGATATACCACGATTCGATTCCACCACAACTTAAGATGGGACTCACTGCCAGTTAATCTCCATCTCTGTGGCCTCAGCGAAGAAAAGGTCACTGTATTATTTCAGTTTTTTCAACATATAATGTAGAAATACAATCATCTGTTAACATGCATCCCTTAATGCTAGCTGCTGAATGTAGATGTTCAAAACATCCCTACACAATCTTCAGTCAATTACAATTCAGAGGATGAAATCCTGAAACAAAATGTTGCATTTTGCAAACAACTTTAACTTAAGACTCTGTTCTTTTTAATCAGGGTTCCAGACGGTACAAATTAAACCGGTCGCCTGCTGTTCCAATGTAGCTTTCAGAGGTAAGCCACGTAATTAGATGGAAAATGAAGACGTCAAAATTATTCTACGTTCCACTTTTTTTTTTTTTTTTACTGAACACTAATGAGGAAAGAGTTTTTCTTTATAAACTAAAAATAATTTCGCCAAAGGCTTTTGAAACAAAATAAATAATTTGCACAAAGCTTTCAAGTTCTCATGGGACAAAGGGATTTTCAAGTCGAAGACGTTAGCACTTTTTAAAATCTGATTAAGTGGTGACGCCTCGTCCTGTAGACATAAGAAAAGAAAATTTTTTTGATGAACTGAAGCGTATTCCCTTTATGTGTAGGTGTGCGGGTAGTTCATTACTCTAGCTACGTTAAAATGCACCTGTGGATGCATTATTAACACAGTGAAACTCTCACCTTCATATTTTTCCAAAAATTCAGAGTAGGACAATTTTCCATCCCTGAAACCCAGAGCTTTTATGAGGATGTTAAACTGCTTCTCCTCCAGACAGAGTCCACAGCCATCCAGCATCTGAAAGGGGAGACGCGCGGTTACCTGGCAGTGCTGCAGTTCCTGCGAGGCGCCTGTCACGGCAAACCCTCCCCCGCTGAACACAAACGCGCCGCCTCGCCTTTGCAGCGCTCCCAGTCGCTTTTGCGAGTGTGGCTCCGCATGTTTAATCGCTCACTGTACGTGCAGCGGTTCCGTGGCGTTTGAAGGCGCGTCAGGAGAGTCGGCGTTGGAGAACACTAACGCGAATTCGTGGAAACAAACACGTAGCCGTGTGGCCCACTTCACGCTGCTATGACAGGGTTCAAATGAGTGTTATAGCACTGAGTCCGTATGGCTACAGAGGCTGTTTTAAAAGAGCTCAACCTGTTTTACAAAGCCAAATTTAGGATGCTTACAGATTTAGAATTTGTTTCAGGAAAAATATCACTTATGGTAAGTCAAATAACCGCAGAGGATGAAAGCAAGTATTCAGTTGAAATCCTCTGAGACTTAGAAGTTTGTGAACTAGTTTGTACTAACATATTCAGTTGGAAATGTAAACGTATCATATTGGCTGTAATACCAGTATAATCTCTCCGTTTCTCTCTTTCTCTAAGCAGAGTTTTGTGCATATTTACTGAGAATCAGTCAAAATAACCAAGGCATTATTTTGGTCACAGTTGAGTACTTTCTACCAAGACCAAATACTTTCTCTGACCATACCTCAGCCATTTGATTTTATACGCTGGCATAATAAAATGGATTTTTAGTGCTTTAATAAACTGTTCGTGTATTGATCCTTAATACGGGACACCATCGAGTCAGACATCGATTGTGTTCTTGTTAGAAACCGGATACAGAAGCGTGTGTTTTCAGCTCATGTAGGACGTTATCGAATGCAGTTTGATATTAAATCATTTAAAAATGTTACTACGTATAGGGTTGCAATGGGTCATGAACAGTGCTTGGTTAATGTTTTATAAACATTGCAAAAATATGTCTTGACTGTGGCTGTTTCAAAATCTGAATGAATGCACATGCACAGTGACTCCCTGGAGCTAACATTTCTCAGTGTACCCTTTATTCAAATAGTTTTACATATATAAATAACACTAAGGTATGTAAAACAGTACATTTCATGACTTGAGTTGTGTAACAGTTTTTGTTCACTTTGAAACTGGGTTTTGTAGATATGAACAAAGAATCCATGAAAATGGAAAAAGTGTTAACTTGTCATATAAATGTAAAGTGTGTCAAAGGCATATTCGTTTTTTACAGTTTCTGGCATTGTTAAAATACTATATACGTCTGAAATATGCAGCTGTATGTACAGATGTTCCTCCTCTGATGCAGTAAATACTGAAAGTGCTGTGCTCACCTTTCTGAAATGCTGCAGAGACAGTGTTCCTCCAGTCTTCCCAGCCATGGCTGAAAGGTGGTCATGCATGGTAACGTTCTGTTTGGTTAGTCTCTGCCCAAGCGTCTTCAGGACCTGGTCCACCACTGTCTCACCGTTGGGGCTGTCAGCGTGGCTGTGATGTGAACATCTGGTACTGCAAGTGAAGGTCAGATGTTCAGCCATATAGAGGAGCAAGCATATCTGATCACCTGGTCACGATGAAGGAGAAGAACATGAGAGGACAGAAAGAAGGCTCCTCTCTTTTACCTTTCTGGAAGACAAGGGGACTCCGTGGAGCTCTCTCTTTGGCCAACGACACCCATATTCCTCAGAAACTCTCTGTACTTCACTCCACCTGAGTCAATAAAACACTTACAGAGCCTGCAAGAGTATGAGTGGAAAAAAAAAATAGTAGTGATTTTCCAAGCGCATTCAGAGTGTTGAATTAAAGAAATGATGGTGTGTCTGGGCATACGTAATGACTGCTGCATGCCCAGGAAACCGTCACAAGCCTGTAGACTCGCCAAACTCATTGTTCAGAACAGAGGAAAGCTCACCTCTTGAAATGGCAGTCGGAGACTGTAAGGCCATACTGCTGAATGACTCCCCTGAGTTCCTCCGGGCTGACTCTTCCAGTTTGGCTGGGGTCAGACCGCTGAAGGCTGACCATGACTGCTTTGAAGTGATCGCTCAGTTTCTCCTGCAGTAGTTTCTCCACCTGAAGGTAAGTATGAGTCACAGAAAAATTCAAGTTGCATTAAAAAGCGATTTGCATCACTATACAGTTTACACATTTTAAACAGCTTGACTTATTTAAGCTGGAGGGGCTGTGCTTAGGGCTAAATCATTACTTTCCTTGTTGGCACCTGACCAGACAACAGAGCCAGTCTCTTGAACTCTAATCTGTCCACTTACTTATTTGAGCCCCTCAAACCCCCACAGCAACCACCAAGTCAAGAACAGTCTACTGCACAGCACAGCTTATATCCCATGAAGCTCTTCAAACTGAAGCTGTTGGCCTTGATGCCACAGTTGCAGTAGGGTCTAACAGGCTACTTCAAAGCTGCAGGCATTGACCATCACTGGTCAACTCACAAAGGGCCATGTGCCCTCAGCTGGGTGCTGTTCATCCTCCTGCATGTCCTGCGCTGGGCTCTGCCTCTTACGGCCCCCCTGCTGGACACACATAGTCAGATCCATCACACTTCTGTGTTATTCTCAGCAGTGCTGAATGTAAAACCCTCTGCCACCAATCTCAAAGCCTTCTGCTGGTTCCCTCCATGTGTCAGGAAGTATGATATGGTAAGACTATGATACATGTGAAACGACATATTCACAGACAGGCTGCGTTTACCACGGATACCTTTTCTGAGAGAATGAAGTCCAGGAAATCCCAATAGTTGATGAATCCCGTGTTCTTGGGATCCAGCTGCATCATCATCTCTCCAAACTGGACATCCGTCAGGGGTGCGGCCAAGCCCTCCACAACCCTGCGCATCTCAGCCCATGACACTACCCCATCCCGGCTCTGTTAGGTGGAAACACACCTGTTGAGTGAGCCCATGTCACGGTCCCCCCGCTCACCACAGGGTTTACAGCAGAAAAGATTCTGCTGCAGCTCAAGAAAGGTGCTTAACTGAAACCCTGTTAACAACTATCAATATAAGTGGAACAAAGCGTAAAGCCGTAAGATAAGTAAGTCACTTCTGATAATTGGACCTGCTAAGCAAGTAAACAATTCATTTGCTACACCATTAGTTTGGTACAAAAGGCCACTCCTTCCAACTGCCAATCAAGATCAGACTCTGTTACCCCGCATGCCCACCAGGTATGTTCATCAGACAAGGGCCGCCTCTGTGTGCTAGGAATGCGGATGGATGAAAAAGGTCCAGGACCATCAGGATGCAGCAATGCCAGCGTACCTTCATTGCATCATTAGCACTGCTGATTGGCGTGAAAGTTGAGTCCCCTGTAGCTACAGGTGTCAAAGTACCGTTGACTGAAAGGTGTCTTTTAAAGCTGCAGGATTTGTGCCCACCGGGACTGAGGTAGCAGAAACTGCATCCCCCCCACACACGGATCGTCTGTGCTCTGAATAGTTAATGCTGAACGTGACCGAAGACCAGACGCTCTCGTCAGACCCCTCTCACTCAAGACACGGTAGGTCATTTTGAACAAGAAATTAATTAATAAAATAGGGGGTTATTTTTCTTCCCAGCGGAGAGATGACACATTAAAGGTACTTTGGCATTAGTTGAGCATTAGAATGCTAAAATGCATTGTGAACCGAAGCACGTTCTCAAAACCTCTGCTGCTCTCCCTAGAGCACTGATAAAGAATTGGTTCGCTGCAGACCTGCTTGAAAACCTCATTACTGGCTGGTGTTCAGTGAATCCCCAGTTTGATCTGTTACTCACAGAATTGATTATGAAGACAGTAGGTGATTTTTTTACGCCATTAAAAAATATCCACCAGAAATGTATGATTCATTCTTCTGATGATATACTTCACGCGGTTTTAAATTGGAACAGCATTGTTATGTTTTGGAACATCAAATCATGAATAAATATAAATAGGTTTCCACAAGTTAAATGTTAGTGAAAGTGAGGGAGATCTTTCCCACCATGTGGACTATTAATCAACATTAAAGGAAAAATGTATAGATCAGCAGGTCTACTAACAAAATGAGTGGCAGGTTGGTTATTATTTCTCTAGGTTATTGTATTGTTTTTAAACAGTATAAAAATGACAGTTTACAATACTATTAATCACAACCCCCCGACCCCCATTGTGATGCATCAATGCTATGTCCCCTCGATGTTATTACACAAACAGCCATCAAGTCAAAGTGCATAATATAATTGTTTAGTTGGCTAGAAATTTACCAATAGAGAACGCCAGATGTTAAGAAGCACATAATCTATGTTTCGAAGACATCTTAAAGACTTTTGGTTGTGGAAACTAAAAATGTAACAGAACGTGGTTTGAGATTGAAGTATAGTGGGGAAGGGTGTATTGGATACAGCCAAGTGTTTTAATTTCTCTGTGTGCCTTACTGTACCTCATCAAAAATGAGGAAGGCCTTCTTCAGAAGAGGATAGACTTCATGGGCACGCTCCTTCAGCTTGTGTAGGCCTGTGTCTGTCACACACCTCACAGGATGTTCAGGAACCAGGTCGTTTCTGTGAGGGAGGGAGGGGCTGTGCACGGGTGCTGACTCAGAAACTTCAGACAAACATGATTACTGTCCTTCTATCATCATGTCATTGTCCCAGAGTTCATTTTATAACAGCCCAGCCAAAACAGAGTTGTGTCATAGAAACTATCTCTTGATATACGGCTGTTGAATAAGCAATTCACATCTGCAGTCTTACCTTGAGGGCAATAACTGCCCCTCTTTCTTGGCTGTATCCCGATACTGAGCTAGAAATTGTCTCCATGACACCATTCCGCTGGCTTTGACTCCAAGTCTGGTTTTAGGAATCACAGGGCACGGATGTTTATTGAAACCCTGGACACAGGTTTCTGTTTGACAAAAGATTGTCTTAACACTGCATTCTTAGCCTGTCTCTCTTACCTGGTAAGGAGACCCTGAAAGGTGATGTCACTCATAGGAAAGAGGAAACTGCTGAGGATGGATTTCAGGTCCTCTTGAGACACAAGCCCTGTGCGGGTGGCATCGAAGGCCTGCAGGGCTCGGTGGACATCACCATAGTTTGTCTGCATCTGTCAGGAGCAAAAACACACACACACACACACACACACACACACAGAGTTGCAAATGCAACTCATCTCAGAAGTTTAAATACCCCTCACACATTCCCATCACTGGTAATTTGTATACTTTAAATTTTGATTAATATAATTGCTCATTTCTGTGAAAACAGATAGATTCATCTGTGTACCATTATTAACTAAAACACATTATGTGTATCATCAGTCATGGTTCCTCAGAACGGTGAACGTCTTACAGGTTCTGCCATAGGTATGTAATATAGAGTACTATACTATAGACTCGCCTTATGTAAGTGTAGGAACTATCTCTAATTAACTCAGAACATTTGTTCAAGGTAATATGCGTTTAATGTGATTTTTTAAATTGCTCGTCAGAGATATTTACTTGTAGCTGAAGTAATTAGAATTTAAATATTTGTCAAATGTTTGTAACTAACGTCCTCTAAGTACCGTCTGTTTTTCAGTTTAACCTCAAAAGGAGCTTTGAAATGCCTTTCCAAAACAGCATGTCAAAGCATGTTATTTCCCCTCTGTCAGAGGCAATATTATCCCTCTTCCCTCTGTCTCACTGAGCAACAAAGTCACTGGAAGTCGGTGCTGTCTTGTGAAGAGTGACCCCATTAAGGAGAGGAGGGAATCAGTGGGAGGCCAAACAAACTAGTTTACTCAAGAACAAAGGAACAGTGTGGGGTGCTGCCTCTGTCAAGGGGAGGAGACTGAAAGGGTCACATGACACTCAAACAACGCTGTTGCCATGGAGAAAACCTGCACCATTTGTGAGCTGCTTGTTCTCTACCTTCGCCGAAATTAGTCATAATTAACAAGGCTACTCTGGAGATTATTTTCTGGGCAAAGATTTTAATTAATAGCTTTTCTCCATCGCAAGAATGTTATTCTGCCAGTTAGTGCCAATTTACAGTGCCCACGTCCTCTGTCAGACGCTGGAAATATTCCAGAAAGTCACAAACATCTGCTCTGCACCCAAGTTTTTTGGTCAAAAGAAAAAATTTATTTTATGGTTGCTTAACAGCATCTTTAAACAAGTTGATATAGTGTAATGTTGGTGTGTCCCACAACCATGACCAGCGTGCAACATGGAAGAATGCAGAACTCACTTTCTGCAGGAATACGGACTGGATTTCGTCTAATGTCAGGCCTTGGAACGGGATTCCTTTACTGTCTGCGGCCCACAATTCCCTTCTCTTCTGTGCTCCTGTTTTGCCTTGACTGACACCATTACAGTTCAAAGCTGCAAGGCAAAGTCTTTTTTACAATAACATTCAGCTCTTAGACCTTACAAATCTGGGTTGAATGGCCCAGTGTTGTACTGCAATAGCTTATGAAATCTGCTTGCTGTCTTCACGCAGAAATTTGATTTCATAAATCAATTATACAGTCATGTTTTTTTTTCCATTGGCAGTAGAGATCGTGATGGTTTGTTCAGACATACCTAGCTTTGTAGACGCTGGCACGGACCTTCTGTGGCTTTCAGAATCAATGCCCAGTTTCTCCAGAAAGTCAGTGTATGATGTTGCTCCTGTGCTGGTTGCACCAAAGTGGGACCAAAGTCTTGAGGAAAGAACATTGAAATGCTTCATCTAAAATTCCTTTCATAGATTCATCCAACAAGCATCTTCTGACAAAAACAACAAAAAAAATTCACAATAAGCTGACAAGATCTTTTTTAAACTGCTATGATCTTCCATGTAGCAGTCGATCTGGAAACCTTCACTCATCTATATAATATCCAAGCTAAATAAATGGAAACCAGCATCAATTAACATTTGACACAAAGGGCTGAGCACTCTGTTTTCAATGACTCTGTTAATCTATCAGTACTGAGTTGCAATAAAATGGTGTATTCAACAGAAAGCAATGAAACCCTTCTTGCATTTTGGCGCTACACAGAAAATGTCAAATCACAAGGGTTTTCTCTAAAGACTATTATTTATTTTTCCCCCCCTTAACAGCCTGCTCAAGAGAAACAACGAGGTTTTTTTTTTCTCCCTGTGTCTGTGCTATGTCTTGAAAATTTGCACCTCATAAATCAAAAATGTACACTAGCTGCCATGGTGAACACAAGCCAGGTTCCACGTCCGGGCTCCAGGCTTTGAACGGCTCAGAGTGGCGCGTCTGTGTCGGACTCGGCGCCGTTTGCTGCCCGGCCAGGCGTAGGCCCCCCTGACTCAGGATGAAACCCTGGTGCTGCCTGGTTGTTCCTTTGCAGAACTATGGGCTGCCCCTCATACTTGTGAAATTCTCTATCGCTCATGGGGAAGCAGTAGATCTCCAGCACTCTCCGCAACTCCTGCTGTTGCAGGCTCCCGTCGCGGTTGTAGTCAAACAGCCGGAATGCTCTCACAATGTTTTTCAGGTTGCTCCCGATCTGCAAAGGTCAAAAGAAAGAAAACGGGTAAGCGCCTGAGGGGCCGAACCCCCAGACCTTTAGAGCGTAAGCTTCCTTTCTTTCAACACGCTTATTCGCTCTTCTGTCTTCCTCTCCTCATCTTTTCTCAGCCCAACAGTCTCCCAGAACACCACAGATGTGGCAGGACATTAATAAGAAATAAATTATAGGCCAGACGGTAACGCGATGAGCAGATTTGGAGGATGGAAGTGTTGTGTGTGTGTGTGTGTGTGTGTGTGTGTGTGTGTGTGTGTGTGTGTGTGTGTGTGTGTGGGGGGGGGGGGGGTGTG
>JABJVR010000052.1:10582371-10593658 GCA_025773905.1 Chitala chitala
CCCCCCCCCCCGCCCCCCCCCCCCCCCCCCCCCCCCCCCCCCCCCCCCCCCCCCCCCCCCCCCCCCCCCCCCCCCCGGGCTGTAGAAAAAAGGAGTCCCATTCCAGAACCAGTGTTGACAGACATTAACAAGCACGGGTCTGGCCCCCTTGCACTTGTGTAGACAGAATGTGTTAGGTTGTAAGTTAGCATAACTTCCTGGAGTGACAAAAAAAGAAGTTCACGATGGCCCAGTGAGTTTGAGAGAGGAGTCAATTTTGGCTCTGTTCCTGTGTTCTAGCCACAATTTTGAGGGGGTGGGGGGGACAGTGCCTATAGGGAAATCCAAGCAAAGCCGCGCACGAACGTGTGCGGGTGCCGCCTGTGGCTCTAAGCGCCGCAGGGAAGCAGGATAGAGCGGAATGGTTTCTAAATATACCCCATTCACTCTGGGGTAATCACTGTCTTCCGTGTCCCAAAGACGCTCTCTTTAATTGCTCTCTCATTGGAGGCAGTGCCCATTTAAAAATGAAAACGTCCCCCTTAATATGATGAGTGTCACACTGACATTGTCTACAGTCAAATAAAAAAAAGTCACAAGGACGACGAAATGCAAAGTATTGAAATGAAATCACGCACGCTCAAAAATAAAAGCTCTGCAATTAACAATTGGGTTTCGGTATCAGACCGTACTCGAATTTCGAAAGTCAGCTCTTTCGTATTTGTAATAAAATATTTGGAATGTAGATTTAATATTTACATGACTTTCACAGCAAGAGTGCACCTGCCACGCATAAAAATTACTAATGTATTACAAACTTTTTTCTTTTTTTATAAAGTTAAAATGCTTTAATCAGAGAAAAAGAAAAAGTGTTTACCACAGCACTTTTAAAAAAAGATCAAATGAAACAGAATTTATTAAAACAGATATACATAAAAATCACCCAAAACTTTACTGAATCATTAGCCAATTAAAAAGTGTGTTAAAATCACAAAGGAAAACAAGGGTATCTTAAACAATTAATGAGCTGAAGCAGAGAGATCTAATCAGGTTCTTTATTTTTTATTTTTTCCTCCCTGTATCTTATCGCCATCCCCGAGTGCGCGCTCCGTCTCCATGTTAACAGCGCAGCTCCCGAACTGCGCCAGATTTCCATTAAGCAGCTGCACTCGATTTGGCACCACTTCATCTCTGGCACGGCGCCTTCCGGAGGACTGCCTTGGACCACATTCCGCTGCCCTCACAGTCATTAATTAATAATGCGCTGCGGTTTTGTTTACCGTGGCATTATATGTTAATCGCCCAAGTCTCTGAGAGTTAAGCGTAATTAGATAAAAAGCCACTCCGTAACCCACCACCCCCCCACAAAACCGTGGCGAGCGGCGGCCACCATCGCTCCGAGTCGAGAGACCGGGCCTGGGAGCGTGAAGACGGCTGAAAGGGAGATGAGCTACGCACTTCACTTGCAAATTGCTTGACAATTAGTTCTCTTTTGTTCGGGGCTGCTAATTGTGTCTGATTGACGGTACGTGGGTTACATTGCTAAACAGAAGCCTTCCTCATTGCTCTGCCTCTTCTTTTCCAAGCATTTCTCCTAACAAAAACCCAAAGAGCTGCTGCAGCCTGCCTGTTTCAGGTGTCTGCTGATGTTCTCTGTGTTTCCCACCTCTCTAGCTTGCTGTCACTAACATCACAGAGCTCAACACATTCATCTCTGTGACAGGGGCGAACAGTCCTGTAAACGCTGTGTACCAGTCGCTTTGTGGAGCCTGAGATCTCTCCTTCCGTTCAGGTGAGGGTGGCACCACTACACTCAGAAATTCACGTGGAGAGACAACAGGAGACCCAGTTGTGTGGAGCAGTGCTTATGTGAAGTGGCAGCTGTGTGAGGTGGCGGTCGTGTTTTTGTGTCTGTCACGCAGTTGGACAACGCATCTTGGGTGTAACTGTTGGGGCAACGCAGCTCTGCGATATACTTCTATTTTGTATCGGTACCCCTCACCCCCTCGTGGTACCATGGAATGCTAACAGACGAACAGACCGGGAAGGTCTGCTGCTGCAGAAAGATGAGTGGAATCTCAACACTGGTTTGACACCTTAAAACTCAGCATGAAGTAAATTTTGTGTGAAGTTCTGAGCTGCCCTCGAGCTCTGCTGCTCATACAGCCTTGGTTCATGGAGGCACCTGCTACAGAAAGACAAGGAGCCACAGCGGAGCTGTACCCTGTGCTGGTGAGCAAGGGGCCAGTGAACGCAGTTGAGTGAGACAAGAGCCTCTCGACCCATCTGCTGATGTGGGAGGCACTGAGCTTGCTGGAAGCCTGGCGCCAAATGTCACCCGTGAGGCATCAGAAATGACTGACAGGGGCCTTCGCAATTACATTTTTTTATAATGCCACCGATTACGCTTAACACCATGTCAGCAGTGCAGGTCCTTGTTATTTCATAACGCTGACTCCGACTGCATTTTTTTACATACATCAAAATGGTCCAGATTAGATACTTCGAATCGTTTCACCACACTTATGCAGTGTTTTTCCTCTACAGTGCACAGTTTTGATTCTATAGCCCTTTTTATTTCTATACTTTTTTTCAGAAAAGCACACACAGTTCTCTCCTGCTTATTTTTTTGTGTGGTAACAAACATTCAGTAGACAAACACGCAAGTTCACAACATCTGAAACGCAACGTGATAGGAGACAGAAAGGTCCTGACAGAATGTTGCTGCCATAAGACCTTTCAGAAGATGTAAGGATTTCTTCCCCCATAACCGCTGATAATTTTATATAAAGGTGCTTGGAAACAGCTTCCCGTCTAAAATCTGACATACTTCATTTAGGCACACAGCCGCATTTCACCCGCACAGGTTTCATTAGACGCATTCTTTTCTCCGCTCGCTTACTGCACGCGCGAACAGATGTGCGCGTGTTTCCCCTCTTCCGCACGCGGCCGCGTGCACCTCGGCAATAAACAATTAAGAGGAGGCAGCAAACGCGACTCCAGCCTGCTACGCTCCCAAAGTGGTCTGCTGTCGGTGGTTTTTCAACCAGGCAAACGTCGAATTGGAGGGAGCTGCGGCGCCGGGTGAAAGTATTCTGTTTTCATTAAATATTGATATGTGACGAATGCGTGAGGGGTAAACATGTGTGATGGATATTTAATCAAATGTCTCGGTACATCACTCATTAGGCGGCACAGCTGTCGTGCGTCCCATACGTCTTCGGAGACTAACGATGACACCTATTTGTCAGAAATTGACCAAGAAACACAATTAAGTGTTCCCTCTCAAACACACAGACTGATTAAACAGAATATTAAGCGTCCACTCTGAAACAGGTCTGCAAGCAGCTCAAAATAACCAAACATTTTTTTTTCCTGGTATGAGATAAAAATGATGGAAGCTTAATAAATCGACCATTGCAGTGCCTCGTGCAATAATGACGGTTTGATGAAAATCCTCTCGTAGATTCGCCTCTTGATTAATCAACATGTTTTCCTTCCATTTAGTGTGAATTTCTGTCCCCGTTTTTAAAGCTATACTTGGCCCCCACCTTTTGGTCTTTATTGTGTTTTTTTTAATCTTTTTTTTTTTCCTTGCTAGGCTACATCTGTCATAGTCTGAGCTGCATGGTGGGGTTTCAAAAGAGGACATCGTTAAAAATCTCGAGCCCTTCTTCTGACTAAAAATCTCTGCATTGGTAAGTATTCAGATACCAGTCTATTGAATAAAGTCCCATCTGATGCAAAATTAACATGAGGGCCAACGATCCCTAATAGAGGGGCCATTTGGGTTTTCTGGATTCCATTCTGAAGTCGCATTTTGATGTGTTAGCGATGTAGTCGCCAATGATTGAGGAGATCAAGATCCAATGTGTTTGCTTAGCCAGTATGAATCTTAATAAATTACACAAAATACGACTTTAATAAATACAAAATCTCAAGGAGAAGTCCCCAAGGTGTTAATTTACTCACTGATTTAATTTAGTGAATTTCTCAATTTCATTACTTAGAAAAAAAAAGCCAAGTTAATATCTAGAACATGTGTGATGTAAATACATGAGGATAAATTATTCTATACCTCCTACATTCTGTCACTAATTCCTGTAGAGACAAATGAATGCATCTGTTTGGAAAGACAGAGACTTGTGGAGCTAAGTCATTTTGAAATGCTGCTGAATTCTGCCCTGAAGAGTTTAAAATGAATGGAGACCCTATGTTGAATTTGCACAGTTCTGTAACAAGGTTATTCATTTGCAACTGGTTTGGGGAAACCGAATTGTGTTTCATCGCTGCTGTTTCTATGATTTGGGTGTCGGAGGCATTCAAACCTTGTCTCTGAGGCGGCTCTGCAGGTCTGCCAGCGTGGTGGGCTGCTGCCGTGCTGTACTCGGGGGGCACCTAGAAGACAGCAGGGACGCAAATGATCAGATCATGCATTCTGTCTTTCAACAGCACCACGTGCCCAAATGTGCAATGCATTATATCCACTCCTGTTACCCCGGTGAAGCGCACAGTCACCCGTGATCCACTGTGTGTTTCAACTCCTGACCCTGTGAGTGTTTGCGAACATGTGGCAACTATGTTGCACTTTTAGAAGTGGAGACAATACAACGAAATGTCAGGGAGGTTTTCAAAGATATGATACTTTTTTGTATTATACAATGGCACTTTTCATTATGTTAATTCTGAGGCAGAGTAGACTCGTTTTACTACTTAAGGAGTTAAATCCAGCTTAAATATCCCCTCTGGGACCCATTAAAACAACTGCATAGTTTAGTGATACAGGGTGGGTTGATAACCTGAACTCTTCTCAAACATCAAATGAGCCATTTGCCCCACAGTTCCTATCATACCTGCTTTCTGTAGTTAAGGGTCTGCAGTACTTTCCAAGGAATTCCATGTAGGAAATGGTGCCATTTCCTTTCTTTGGAACCTGAAAAACATTCAGCAAGGCAGATATGCAGCGTTTGTGAGGATACAGACCTGTCTGCCTGCATGTTTGTGGAAAAACTGTGGTTATAATGTTAACACGTAAATTAAAAACCATTAGCTCTTTGTGCTTTGTTTTTAAGGCCGTAAACAAATTTAAAAATAATGTTATAGCTTTCAAAATATTACAAATGAAATTAAAACAAACAGCAAGTCCTAGGTCAGCAGCTTGCAATCACTGATTGGCAGATGGATGTACGTTTCTGTTTAATTCGTGCTTGTGATTAACCAGGGAATAGATTTGTTGATATGGGGTCATTTCCAGGGAATTGGATGGTCGAGACCTTAGATGTGTATCTGTAAGTAACTGACGCTGCATTTAAGACGCGCACCTATTTTGGTATCTCATAATCAAAGCTGTGTCTCTTGTGTGGTGCCCCATATCTGCCCGTGCACACTGTGCACGTCCCCAGACAGTCTCCCCGCTTTACGTTTATCATATATTACACACCTTCCAATTAACACTGAGGTCAACAGGCAATTAATACAGCGCATAGTCCCATTATTGGTGAAATAATAATGGACCGTTAGATATTTTTACCCTCTTTTCTGATGTCTTAAAATACCAAAGAACAATGTAGAACATTATAGCCAATATTCTAAACTGATACGCAGAATTAGTAAAGCTGTTTACGTAAAATCTCGTGTTGTGCTGGAAAGTGCATTTTAATGTGATAAAAAAAAAATCATGTCTATGGCTATATTGTTACGTACATCCTCGGTGTGTGTGTGTGTGTGTGTGTGTGTGTGTGTGTGTGTGTGTGTGTGTGTGTGTGTGTGTGTGTGTGTGTGTGCGCTCGCGCCAGCCCCTCTGGCTTCCTGTGAGAATGTCTCCTTCATCGTGCTGTTTGCATTTATGATATAATGTGTGTCGGGCACCTTGAAATGTCGCTCCTGCCGCTAACTTCGGCGATTCCTCTCCTGCAAAATCGGGGCAGTTTGACTTTTGCTTGGAGATTTACTGGACTTATTGGGTGTCATGGGTGTCATGGTGCAAGTGGCTCTCAGTTCCACGTCTTAACCTCACTCGCTCTTGCGTTTTCATCTTCTCTTTCCTTTCTGCTGCGCTGTTTTTCTTCTCCCACATGTGTTTTTTCACGCGCCTAAGTATGCGCTGTTTAATTATTGATCAGTAAAAACCACCCTCCCCTCCACTCCCTCTCCTCGGGAGCAGAGGGATGCAGGAGCGGACTTTTGTCAGTGCCGCACGGCGCGCACTGCGGTATCCACGTCAGGTGTCACAGGGACAGCAGCTGCTATTCCAGCGACAGCCTTTTCAAAGTAAAACTTTCAGCAACTCGGCGAGTCTGTCTAATGAAAACGCGTGAAAAAATTTGTTTGGAAAAGACGAGCGCGCAGTCAAGCTGTCAGGCGCGAGCAGCGAGATGGAACAAAAAGGAAGAGTTGAGACAATTACAGCAGTGCAGCCCAGAGACAGTTCTGTGGCAAGCGCAAAGTGACGCGATACACACACAATGCACACACCGAGCGTGCCTCCACCTTATTCCAATGAACAACACTGGTATCACTGCTCTCTCTGAATGCAGCAGAAGTAACAGAAGCTCTCCTTGCTTCCATCATCGTTATTTGTTTGCCTGCCATCTTCCATTGTCCCCGTTTCTAATCTTTTTTGTCTCCGAAGCCTCCGCTTTAAAAAAAGAATACCTCCGTGCCTTTCATGTCAAGCACAGTCCTTATTGAACAGCATTGTTTCTCTCCATAGTTCCGAAGTTACCGTTCTTAAGAAACTTCACAAGCCCTACAGGCTGCAGTTGGTTTAAAACAAAGGGCAAATTTAAAAGGACAATGGAGTTCCTAAAGTGACAAAGGGATGGAAGAGGAGTGGCAGGCGGAGACGCCAAGTCTTGCAACACCTTTTGAATGGAAAGGAGTAGCCTGACATTATAACGCATCAGCGAGGATGTCAGGCGGTGATTATTCTGAGCAGATCGCAACACTGATTGTACGTGTTTCTTCTAGACAGACATTGTCAGGTTCGTGAAAATCCACAGGGCCGAAGCCTGGAAACACAATTTTACATCCCCACATTGTTCCACAACGAGTCCTGCGGGATTTTTTTTTTTTTGTAAATGAAAGGAGACTTTGCATATGGAAATGTGAAGCCGTCCTGAAAATGGGTAATTTTAAGGGTCCTAAGTAATCTTAGAAGAGTGGGAGAAGGAATGGTAAACACCATCTGCATTGACAACGAGACGGAGTCTGTGCTGTTTGTAATGTAGGGGATCATCAGCAGTATTCTCAACAATAACACAGTTCATTTCAACAGATGATTGCACCGTTATTTTGTCTGTGATGCCTTTCTGGCGGTTTGGTGGCGTGTCGACAATTGCGGTATATATTTTTCCCTATTCAAAATGACAATGCTGAAGAGATTGTCGAAAACTTTTACATTTTTTACTGCATAAATCATCAGATTTCAGTATTATGGATATTATTAAAACTACAATGTAAATATACAATGAAAATTTGGTTTAACTGAAGTCTTCTGCTTTTTAATTACCTCCACACCTGATGGCTCGTCTGCAGTTGCACGTTACTGCCATCATCTGACAGACATATGAACTTCACAAGGCTGAAGCTGCTCACAGCTAAAACTGGGTTTTTTCGGGTATTTTTCCGACTAATTACTGCAATTTTCTTGTAAAATAATACCCGCAGCAGGTTGTATCTCTGATGAGATTACAAAAAGGTTCCAATTATAGTCATTACTGTTTGAGTTCTAATTTCAAATTGTGTAATTTATTTTATTTTATTTTTTACACAATTTCAAGAAGCACTCAAACAAAAAGGTACCAGTGTAGATAGGCCTGACTTGTTTTACATACAGCTCGCACTAAACAAAAACGCGTACTGTTTACTACACTAGTATTTGTTGACATTCACCTTAACACTAGAGCTCTGTTTCAGCTATTCAGTCTGGTCCACCTGTAATCCTGTTATTTTTTGAGGGACTTGAAAAGAGCTTTTCTTCCTGAACAAGCAACATTACAGCAGATATTATACCCGATAATACCCAAACTAACTGTGTAGCTTTATGATTAAAATTAGGAAAGAACATTATTTAGTAATTTTGAAGACATGTTGGCATGGTTAATTTTTCGGCTATATTTTATTGAAAGCAGAGATGCTGTTTACAGACCTGCCATTAGAGGGCGATGTCAGCATTCATTGTGTTTTCTCACCTGGGCCAGCAAATCTTCAAACTGAGCCTGAGTTAGCGGGAGCAGGAAGGCTTCCACGACGCGTCGGAACTCCCCTCGCGTCACGGTCAGCTGATTCTCACAGTCAAACACCCTAAAGGCGCCCGTCAGGACCTCCTGTTTCTTTGGAATCTTCTGTGAGAGGAGCACCTGGACATCCACTGCTGAGAGCTTCTCATCAGGAACTGATGAGATGGAAGATTCTGGGGGGGCACAGCACATGGGGCTCAGTCTGAGCATGACACACTCTTACTTCAAGTGTTTCTAAAAAGTGCTGTGATCTGTCCCTGACAATTTCTCTCTCTTAAATTTTGCTGGAAAATGTTTTCTAGCATTTAACGCTAACAGTTCTGGTCGTGATTTTCATGTAAATTAGGGAACTGAGTGAACCAAGGTCAGCTGCTGCATGGCGCCATACCAACCTGCGTCACCAATGTCGTGATGCATCTTTCAGATGTGTAGATATGTGCAGTCTGACACAGGCGCACATGTGACATATGTGATGCTCAGTAAGAGATTTTAGAAATACAGTTGGTTCAGAAAATACATTATGGTGTCCTAACTAATACACCAACCACTGGAAGAGTCTGTATATTTTAACAGGCTTGGAGCTGGGTCTCATCTCAAACAGACAGAAAACTGCAGTGCTCTTTTTTCATCCAGTAGACACACCCCTAGTACCCGTGAGCTCTGGTTGCCAAACACTCACCGGATTTGGACTGAACGGCACTGCGGCAGGAGCATCTCGTCCCGATGCTTGAGGCAGGAGTGCGTAGAGCGGACGGAGGTCTCGGGACGATTGCCAGCCTCCTGGACACGGGCCGCACGTCCTCCAGGTCAGGGTGCACGGGCACGGTGGGCATTGCCGAAGGAGAGCCTCAGGTGGCCAGAACAGCTTTGTCACCTTGTGCTGCAGGTGTGTTTTCACTTACCTTCAGATACATGAGTCTTAGTCACCCCTCCTTAGCTTACCTCTGGATATGCTACTAGTCACCGTTTTAATAGGTAAGGAACACTCTAATACTCTGTCTACGGTTCTGTTTCGTATGAGACACAAGCAGAATTTTTGTTGCATGCTTCATGTTGTAACATATTGATATGAAGCATAACTTTGACAATTGCAAGGAAATCACAGAAAAAATACAGTACACCATTGTTTTAACATAAGTTATCTGCTGTAATTTGAAAACTACATTTTGATGTGATTAATTTGAATGTATTACTGGACTTTACAGTACACAGAATTTTTACAGTTTACAGGCATGTATAGCCTACTTTTTAAGGAGTCAACTTTAGCAAACCAATATAAAGCTGGCATGTTATAAACTTTGTCTAGCTGGTCAGCGTGCAATAGCAGATTTAACAAGCTGTTGGTAACTTAGATTGTCAGACCTTAAAATACATACTTTCAGACTTGAAACTAATAATTTTAGAAGTATTTAAATTACAGATTGTACACTATAACACTTACCCCTTTATTTATATCTCACACAAATTAGCAAGAGTGGAGAAAATCCTGTTTCGTTCCTGCTCCACCAACACGGTTGAAGAACGCATTGCGGTTCCCATAGCAACAGGCTCATACTGTTCAGGCTTTGTTAGAGCCATCGGCTTCTTGCTTGTGATAGGTTGAAAGTTACAGTGCAGAAGCATGATTAATTTGACTAAAGTTTTTCATTTATTTTTACAAAATAGCTTTACTAATTATAATACAACTTTATAAATAGTTTTAATATCCCAAGGCTACCACATTTGTTCAAACAAAAGGATTGTTTGCTCATTTCAGGACAAATTCAGTGAATACATATCTTTATTAATAAACGAGAGAGCAAGCATGGAAAGTAGAATACATTGAAATTTGTACAAGTACCATAACCCATATAAAAATAGAAGTCAAGCTGTGGTAGGCCTGTAAGACAACACTCACAAAACAAGGAGGATTTGATTATCAAAGTGTAGCCATGCTATCTGAAACGCCAGGTGTAATATATCTATATAGCTCTGTAAATACACACAGTCAAGACATTCACAGCTGTCTCAGTGTGCAGCGATTAGGGTTGGACTGCCGTGTTCTCGCAGCTTGGGAAATCGATGCATGGATGAAGACAGAAGTGAAGATATATACTGATAAGCACACAAAAAAGAACACTTGAGGGTTAGGCAGTTGCAGTTCCAGTGAGTCAGCATCCAGAGAATGTGCGGGGAGTGAGACATCCCAAAGAAAGCTCGGGTGTAGTCATGGAAATGGTCAGACCTTCAGTCCCCCCCCATCCAGCCTCATCCCCAGGGAACCGTGTGGCTGACCGCTTGCACAGACGTGCCCTGCCCTGCAAAGTGTGCACTAGCAGTACAGATGATGTTTTTGTTCACTGCACCTACAGAATACACAAACACAGGAAGCCGTGTGTCTGCAGACTGGAGGCCAGCTATTGTTAAACTGCTGCTTTGTTGGTAACTGAATTGGTAACTGAAACCTCTGAGAAAATATAGATGGCACACCATGACAGCAAGTGTAGCCGAGAACAACGTATATCTTCTAGCACACTCAGAGTCCCTGGAAAGTCAAAAGGACAAAAGGCATCGTCACTCCAATGAGAATCAGCATTTTCAGAATCAGAAACTGGAATGCCGTTGCAATAAGCCATAGAAACAGACTGAATTGTTTAAGACAGTCTAGCTACAAGCAAACCTAGACCTAATTCCTTCTCTTGAGGGAGATGGGGGAGGACATTTGATACGGAGTGTGTCGCTGGAAACTATTCACCGATTGTGCCAGTAACAAGTATGTAGAGCCACACAAGACCAGCAGTTCAGAGTTGGTGTGAAGGTCAGCCTGCAATGTTACCTGAGCTCAGGTTTTTCTGACTCTGGACTAGCGAATCCTGAGGTTGTTCCCTGGCTAAAACGTGTCTTCGTGTTACATCTCCCCAAAAACATAGCAACGTGACCATGTCACTCGAACGTTATGGGACTTCCGCATTTGGATAGTTCTAGTTAATGGCATGACTGGGGAGCGATGCAACCGAAGGCAAAGCGTGTGTAAAACACCTGTGACGTCACTGAGTCAAGCGTTTAGGTCAGGGCCCAATAAATGGTAC
>JABJVR010000052.1:10595229-10619838 GCA_025773905.1 Chitala chitala
ATAAGGCAAATAATGACAGCACGAGAGATGATTGATTCTGCACGGGCGGGGTGGGGGGGAAGTCAAGCAGAGAAGCTGGAGGGTAAAGAGGAGGCCCCAGATGGGTGAAGAATATGACAAGAGGTGAGTGAAGGGCCCTGGGGGGGGGCGCAGTACACAGTAGGGTCTGTGGTAGTTCGCCAAGCATGTGACACAAAGGCCCCCTCAGAGGTTGAAGTCGAAGTTCAGGTCCGACTTGCACATCTTCTGCTTGTACACTGTGTCAAACTTGTCGTTCATGGACACAGTGAAGATGTCTTTCCACAGTCCCACCCGCCCTGACACAAGATAAGGACAAAAACAAACATTTACTCTCAAATCTTTACTATTGTCATATCGCTGTTGTGGAAACGTGTTTTAAACCATTTTAAAATCCTAGTGCCTCAGGCCTTTAACAAGTTCAAATAAAATGGCAGTAATGTTATTGATTGCAGCACGCAGTGCGTACGTAAAGCCAACGATGACACTAACAGAACCGATATGCAGCGATGAACATTAGACAATGTAAAACCACGGCAGCCGAAGCACTTTAGCGATGCACCTCCTGACTCTCGGGATGTGCTCACTCACCTTCTGTTCTTGGCCCCGTGTGCTCTAACGTACACGCTGCGCACATTAAAGCCCCTAATGTAACTATTAACTCTGTATTTCCTGTTCCAGTGCCGTCATTTGTCCATGCACTAAAAGGAAAGTGAGTCAAAAACAATATAACAAAAACAACATGTCAGGTGGAGGACAAACATAAAGAAACACAATAATACTGAATAAATTATAATAATCACAATAAAATAAAAAGATAACAAAAATTTATCAAAAACAAGAATAGTAACTAATGACAACCAAATACGGTACAGTACAACTATTTTTTTTTTTTTTTTGCAGTCTACAGGAATTGATAAAAATGTGTTTTTCAACCACAAGGTGGCGATGTAAGATCATCAAATCATCTATACCCTACTAAAGGTCGCAAGTAAAAGCCGTCAATGTGAAAAACTGGCGCCTCCTTTAACTGTCTGAATTGGTTTATGATCATTTACTTGTGGGGGGGAACAAACAAACTAAAGTAAGGACCAATGATCTTACACAATGTGACATTTTATAAGCTATATGAGATTAATATGAATCTCTTGAAATCTAAATTCTAAGAGAAAAGAAAGTTAAATATGAATGTTTCCATGAGTTAATGGAAGTAGCACAGAAGTCAAAGCTGCGTAAAAAGCAGTACAGTGTGTCCTGTGATCCTGTCTGTAGATGGGCCACATTATAATTACAGGCAGCGCAATGCAAAAAAAAAAAAATTGACATGATGACAGGCTGGATAGAAAAGAGCAAAGCCCTGAGTCATGTCACTAAAGTCCCATACCCATGTGAGTACAAGGGGGTGGAGATACTCACGGAACTCTGTGACATGTTTACTGTCTCTGGTACCATGGAAACCAAGCCGCTAAATACTGCCTATTATCTCTGTCACAGCACAATTGGTAGCAAAGAAGAGGTATTAGAATCCAGTGGAATCTGACAGTTATTAAAGATTTACTTTCCCTAATAGGACAGGATTTTATTTGTAGCCGATTATAATTTTGTTATCTGTTAAATTAATTTGTCAGTGCTGTGTCCCTCAATCCTGTGCTGCCATTCCAGCAGCCCCTAGCCTTGTAATCTCAGTTAAATCTACCTCCCCCTACTCTGTGAGCAGCACGTACCCCTGCAAATGGAGAGGGCTTCAGAGTCACCGCACTGCTCCATGAGCTGATGGCAGCTTTCCACCATGGCTTCCAGCTGGGCTTTGTCGCACGTGATACCCAGGAACCGAGCCAGCTGTTCCACCACACTCGCCAGGTCCTGCACACAGAAGGCAAGGGGAGAAAAGTCAGGTCAAGTCACGTCAAACTCACAATTAACCCATATAGCCACCAGGGGGCAGCAGACTACACTGCTCTGTTTAAAACGTCATATAAAACCGCAAAAGCCAGGATACCAAACATTACAGTAGCAACAGTATGATGTTGCTAGCCATGTTTCTGCGAAAGGCACTTGGTCACCACCCTATACTCTTATCCTTCCACATTTGTGACTTTTGCCAGCCACTGTTAGTATTTATATTTATCCGTTTGCTGTTATACCTAACTAGGATTTTGTTAAGATTGTGGTGTTTTAATCCAGTACTTTTGTGAACTGACTAAAAATCGCACAGATAATGGAATGGAAATTCTTTTTTCATTCCTCTTTGATTCATTATGTAATCCAATGCGAACTAATTAAACCTCTTTTTTTCCCTGATAGTCTTCATATTTTCACAACATATTTTTTTTTGGATTTGCTCATCAAAACGTTGGCATGGAGAACAGAGCCCATAGCACGCTTGAAGGGCTGGACCTGGGTGTTCTTGCACCTGCATCACTGTATGTGTGGTCTGGGTTTTCCAGCACAGAGTCCAGCAAAACACTTAGAATGAACACCTTGGCAACGCCTAGCGACAGGGGCGAGGATTAACGCCAGCACCTTGTACATGTCCTCGTACTTCAGAAACAGCACATTGGAATCCATGCGGTGCTCCCAGAATTCCTGCACATGCTCAAACCAGGAGCCGTATCCCACTGTCAAGGAAGGCACAAAGGTTGGCTCAGTTCCATTTACGCTGTCCAGAAAAGCAGCGCTCACCAGTGAAAGAGCTCTTCTGCTCAGCCTTTTAACTGTACAGCGAAACCTCGTTCTAACGGACTAATAGGGGGGGAACGCAGTCCGGAAAAACGGATTGTCCGGAATAACCAAAAAATAGTTTTTGTGTCGTAAAAATCACAGTTTTCGTATAACTTAGACATATATAGTTCTGTAATTCAATTTTAATATATATGTAAATGTTTTTTTACAAAAAATATTGTAAATAATAGTAAATACTCTTGTTTTTTAACTAAATTATAGTAAATACAGTACTGTACATGTAAATGTAAAGTAAACTGTATGTACGTACGTATATCTGTTATTGTTTATATGTATGGCGGCTGCGCGGTCAGATGCGCGACTTGTGGTGCGCGTCCGTACAAAGTAAACACAGTAAACTTAGAAAATGGCGTCCACCCTTTTAGGCCAGATTTTGTCCTTTAGATCCGATGTCCGGAACAACCGAGTCCGTTAGAACGAGGTTTCACTGTACTTTTCTCCTGTAGAGTGGACCATTTGCTGTGCCTTAGATTTTTGCTGCACTCCAAACACAAAAAACAGTCTGAGATCAATTCTTAGTAAACAATAATCGTAATGTCCCTGCATATGAAACGTTGCCAAACACAGTCACGGGTGCATTTTAAGTGCTACACATTTCCACAACTAACACAAACTCATGATAACTTCTCAGATATTTTCACCAAAGGAGCATTGTGCTCCTCGCTGACTCTGATGCTCACACTTCTCGTTCATGAACCTGCGGCAGAACTCCTGGAACGTGCCCCTGTAGCTCATGGTCCTCAGCGAGCGGTGGAACTGGTAGTAAGACACCACCAGGTCTTTGGGATTCCTGGCCATGTAAATCACCTGTGGAACACAGCAGCCATTACTGGTGATTAAGCTGCCAGTGCACATCACAGAACATCACTAGGGAAATGGCTCCTTGAAGGTCACTTAGGTACTCAAGGCCTCACAGTAAAGGTCATCTATGAGGTAAGAACAGGACATGATTAACCAAGTGTTTTCATAGTTTAAGGGGTCAAAACAAAATAGCAAATCAATGCCAACTGTGCTGCGACAGGCAGATCTGCTGCAGTGAATGGAGAGTAAAGGCTGTACTGTCCAAAATCTCATCACAACACACTTTTTTAACTTACTGATGTCATCACTCAACTAGGGCCCAATGCTTTTCTGTACAAGCCAGACAGGATAGCACTAAATGTGCAGACAGATTGAAATCAGATATATAAGCAATGTTTAAAAAAATTGGTTACAATGAGGACAATCCCGAGCATCAGCTGACAGCATTTAACATGATTTGCCACTGGAATTGTATAATTTCTTCAATTCTTATCAAGTTTGACTTGGAAAAATGCATATCACCTTTACAACTTTTGAGTTTGTAACGCTGTTACATTTTTCAGCGCACTGTTCATGTTGAACACTAGAAGTTTGTCAAGGTCTTTTTCAGTGGTCTGAGGAGCTAAGAACCCTGAGTGTGCTGAACCTTGAGTGTGCTGAACCCTGAGTGTGCTGAACCTTGAGTGTGCTAAACCCTGAGTGTGCTGAACCTTGAGTGTGCTAAACCCTGAGTGTGCTGAACCTTGAGTGTGCTAAACCTTGAGTGTGCTGAACCCTGAGTGTGCTGAACCTTGAGTGTGCTGAACCCTGAGTGTGCTGAACCTTGAGTGTGCCAGCTCACCTTGGACTCCCCATTGTGTAAGGCCGTAGGGAGGAAGCGATAGGGCAGGTGGCTCTTGATCAGACGAGGAGATGTCAGCTCCTACAGAGCTCAAGAGGAAAGCTGCAGGTAAGAATGGCAGCAGGCCACCTGGCCAACAAAACACTGAGAACCTCTGCCTGGACTCTGCATATAGCTCAGTGTAAGAGGTAATGTAACATGGCAAGACCTAGTCAATATTTATACGATGCTCTTTCCACAGCTAATTTAACAAATCAGATCAGAACCTGGATGATGTCCAGACCCGGCTGGGGGTACTCCAGAACCGGGAGCTGCTCATCAATGTTCATCAGTCCGATTTCATCTGGGTCGGCTCCCTGGCTCACCAGGTAGACAACTTCCTGGAGCAGACTGGTACCTGTAGGACAGAATGATGAGGAAAGAGTTGGCAAGATGGTCCATAATTAGTTTTTATGATACCTATCATATTACAATACATGGGATATCAAAACATCTTCAGTTAAAGAAAGGAAACTTTTGTAGGAGGTTCAGTTATCAATCAAAGAGTAGAATCCCTAAAGGTCAGTCAGCTGCACTCAATGTATAAAATAATCTAATACATAAAGTTCAGTAGCCTTCAGCATGTAATGGGGCAACAAGACCTACAAATATGATTCATGTTCAGGAAATCCAAATTTCCATATAACGAAGTAGAGAGCTATGATTGCCCTGTGCTTGATCACACGTTGTCTAGATGTCCTTTCTTTCTGAGAGTATGGCAAACTTCGCTCGGACAGACTGTGCTCCCAGCGTGGCAGTTGAATAGCACAAAGGTCAATGTGTGAGAGCGCAAATGCATCGGAGTGCAAATGTCACTCGTCTGGCTGTCACAAGACACCCGAGCCATGAGATGGAGAATCAGCCTTACTTGCGATCTTTCACAATCAAACTTCACTGAAGACTCTCTGACTTTCAGGAATCTGTGAGCCTATAGACCCAGTAGCAAGACAAAGTTATACCGTAGCAATTCAAACATATGATACCGGTCAGCGTCATTAGAATCCCAAAATAAGTTTCACACTCCCATGAGTTCAAAGAAAATAGCAGCATTCATAGAGGTGATTTATAAATGAGTTTTGGCCTTTTAAATATTTTACCTGTGTGTAACCAATCAAATAACTTGTTATTGGGACCCTTGCTGTTTTTGCAGGTAGTATCTGAGCTCTTAAAAGTTTATTATTTTATTAGCATTTGTGAAAGCCCCCCATTACAATTTCATACCAGCGATACCATTTTGCAGAGTGACCACCCTGTGACGAAAGTGACCAGAACGGCAGGGGATTGTAGGATGCAAGTCTCCTGATGTCTGCTCTTTGACCCAACAAACGAGCACTGACTTCAGATGTGACCTCAGGTGACTCAGAAAGAGTGACGTATACTTTTCTTGTCAGAGTACAAACTTTGAACTCTTCAGTTGCTTGCTATTTCTAGAAGGTTTTTTTTTGCACCTCTCTTCATGGTACATTGCTAAAGTAACAGAAAGGCCCAGCAAAAAATGTTAATACATATAAAAAATTATATATACCAAACCACTATGCCACTTTTTTTAAGCATGCTCTGATTGTCATGTGACCATCAACTACTGCATCACGTACACATTATACAGTGAGATAACACGCACTCTTTCATTACTGACCTGATATTTTTGCACTCTCCTCATCTGCTGCTTCATGCCACAGCTGAATTTGTCTTTGACAAGTGAGGACATGATTTAAATAGAACTAGTTTCAGGCCTTTAAATCAGGTCAAAAAATTCTGTTTATCTGGACAACTGTCTGAATGCTCTCTGAACATCACATCTTGGAAATAACAAAGAAAATAAATTATCCTCCTCAGCACATCTGCAGCGTACAATTTTCACTTGAATTTTGTGAACGACAAAGAAAGTAGTAAAACAGAAGCCATGGAGCACGGAGAGCATCTCCCCTAGCGTGAAAAACAGCTGATCAATAACAAAACTGTTTATTTAATTACAAAACAAAATGTCCTCATCTTCTACTGCATTACAAACAATGTCTCCACCACAAAGATTTTCATATATTATCAAAACAAATCCAGCACTGAATGACATTATTCATACGACATTTTTCAGATTTTTTTTCTGACATAGGCAGAAAGATTTATAATGAAAATGTGTGGACATTAGTGACAATAGGGACATGAGAGACAGTGGGGACATGAATGCTGGTGGGGACATAAGAGACAGTGGGGTCATGAGTTAATGTGTGGACATAAGAGACAGTGGGAACCAAAGTGACAATGTGACGTGAGCGATTTATTGAAAACATTTATGTATTTTTACAAGTAACAAATGTGGAAATTATTTGTAAATAGTTTATGGCTAGTTTAACTTGCCATCTCTGCCTTATGTAGTTAGTGTAATTGTAGGCAATTTTATTACCCTGATACACAAATAAAGGAGTATTCAAGCAACAAATTGAATTGGGTAAGAATGACACAAATTTTAAGGGGGCTGATATTGCAAGTGGGGGACATGCATGTAATGTTCAACAAATCTGAAATCATTTATTATCTCGCCAAAGTCAACTAACTCAGAAGCACTGGAAAAATTATTGTATTTGCACCTGCAAAAAAAACCCAGCACCTTCTCTGACTCAAAGACAAGTAACAGACATTTCTATAATGACAAAAAGCAGGAAAAACATAAGTGAAATAGAAAATAAAATAAGACATTGAAAAAAGTTACAACACAATAACATACATTGGGTCAAGTTTCCCTCCATTTCAGCACAGTTAGGCAGACTGCATAGTGGCTACACAGGCCTACGTGTTTCATTTGTGCTGTGACTACATCCAAGGACAAAGGAATTACAAATACTAAGAAAAAGAAAAACAAGGACAGAGGACAGGACAGTTAAAACCAAACTCAAACAACTGGAACATATCGGTATTTTGCCAGGCATAAAATCAGGAACCGTTAAGCTTCTGCACCAAGCTGAGAAGAAGAAAACATCTAAGTCAAAACTAAATTTACCGTACTTCCCACAGAAAGCTACAACAGCAGAATTAAAAACAACTGTACTAGGAGAAATGTAATTTAAAAGAAAAAAATGTAAAAGAATCTGGGCCCTCTGGCAGAGAGTTGGACATAAAATGGTTTTTCACTTACGGATAGCAGTGTGTCTCAAATATCATGGTGTCACAAGACAAAACTGCAAGCCAAAGATTACATATCACCTCAAATGATGCATGCCACTCTGAATATGATCATGAATGCAGCAAACAATAAACATCTCAACACCCCTCAAACCGCATAAAGGAACAAAATGATTCACAAAGCACTGGCTGTAGATGTCAATCAATATGACTGACATAGAAGTAGAGGAGCTCGCCTTCCCACAATCCTTTACGATATCAGTTTATTTATAATTCTGTCATTCACACGCTCGTTTTGAATTGTAAATGAGGTAATTACATCTATATTAACGATGTTTAATTTAGTATGGTAAATAGGTCTTTTTTTAAGTACACATTCAAGCATTTTAGATAGAACTTTTTATCTGTAGCGACAGTGACATTAATGCGCTAACGTTTCCAAAGATATATACAATTACGTGAGCTTTTCGGTAATGATGCGACTGACCACAAGTGTTAGGACTACAATGCTTGTAAGGTAAAAATATATATCTGACGCTTTTGACCTATGGCAAAACGTAGAAGTGATGAGACACACCCTATGTTTATTTCCATCTGGCTAGACAAGAAAAGCTATCATTGATGGTTTCTCTAGGCAGAAGTTAAGTAGCGTCCTGCAGAGGGCCGCTTTATGGACTAAAGGCTTCTCAGCAGAGCCAGACCGAATCCGATGGAGCGCTTAACTCGCTCAGCACGGATTTCAGATTTATTCAAAAGTAGTTCAGTATGAAACATAGATGTTTTCTTTTCCCCGATAAGCATCCATCCGGTTTTGTTGCTGTATATTTTTATCTTCCTACCGCAGCACAATTTATGTTAATTAGAAACGTTTACAATACAGTGCTCGTAGCATTATAAATAAAGATAAACTTGTCTGTTTGGACCTCATTTTAAACCAGCGGTTTATCTGCAGAAAATGGCATCGAGGACTGTACTTCGTATGTCGTTTGCAACTGCAAAATCAGTCCAAAACTTATACAACAACATAGCGACTGCTTCATCCAGTATGGGTGTTAAGGAAATCTTACTCCTTTTTGATTCACTGACACAAATCTATGTTGTGTATTAATTCAAAATGTTTTAATAGCAGACGAGAGAATATAGACGCACTGACACTGTACCGTTTACTCGCAAATGACCGTGTACCTTGGGTAACCCATCCAATACAGTAGTAGCCGTTTTGTGCACTATTCCCAGAATAAATAGTGACGTCGATTAATTTTCACTGACTATAAGATGCAAGGCATTTACCTGATTTTGGATAGGTGACAATCCATATATCACTACTCCTAAGAGAGAAGTTGGCGATCTCCTCCATCTTCCCTCTGCAGAACGGAGGAAGCCTTACACCATTGTACTCGAAGTATTTGCTCTCAAACTCAATAGGGGTGCTCGGCGTTTCTGCTTCGCTCTCTGCCATTGTCTGTTTATAAATCTAAAATATACTGCTAGGCTGCAAAAGCTGACAATGTAAGATACCCTGAAATTGCCGAAAACTGTGGCGAAGATGTGCTGGCTTATGAGCACTTGACCTTCAACCAATCGTATTAGGACATAGTGATGTAATAGGATTCGCTCGGTGATGCTGGATGTGATGCTGCGGCTGTCGCCTCTAGTCTCAGCACCAGCGCTGCACCGATGGCATCCCTTTGGCGCCTGCTCAGTGATATTCTCATATTTTGCTATAATAAATTTTGAGTGTTTGTACGTTTCAAATATGTGTACAGGTAGTATCTTTAATGCATAATAATTGTTTTTAATTTAGCAATAAAAAGAAAAGCTGTGTGCGTACACGCATTAGAGAATTTCATGAAAAGCGATTTTGTAAGTGGCATTATATTACAACTCCACGTACATAAAACGTGTGGTGATTTTTTTTTACTTGCTTAATTGCTGCGGTCCATCACGTGGTTTTGTTGCATAACAAAACCGTAAGCGATCCGAAACACGCGATTTTCAGGGAATTGTTCAATTACAAATGCATTCGACAAGAGTATATACATATACACGCTATAGTTTGCCTACGTTCTTCATGGTACGCCGATTTGCAAGTTGTAGTTTGGTGGAGCCGGTTTTATTTCTGGAGGGGGGGGAGTTAACCAAAGTTAATAGTGTAGCGATCCACCTCCTGTGATTGGCGGAGATAGTGTGGCGTTATTTTGTCCCATTGATGCCATTAATAAAAAGCAACACTTGTGTATGTCTTATGTGCTTTTGTAATCTTTATGTTATCGTACCCGTACTGCATTTTGCATACGTGTTGCACTTCGTAAAATGCCAGTCATTTACGTTTGCTTTGTTTTCTAACTTCTTTCAACTGTGAAACACATTGATAGTGACGTTTTATTTAAATTCACCGAGACACTGCAATCCATAGTAGGCAATGCTGGGCTTAGAGGGAGGATGGAATATTTCCTTTGCTGGTTGTGGGTTTCTGGGTGTCTACCACATCGGGGTTGCCAGTTGTTTGCTGGATCATGCCCCCTACCTCGTTGAAGGAGCCACGAAGATATGCGGCGCTTCGGCTGGTGCGCTCACAGCGTCTGTGCTCGCCACCAACGCCTCGTTAGGTACTGTATGTGCCTTAATTATGCCGGCGGTCCTGGATCAGCGGTATCCTTGCACAACAAAACTGAGGCTGATAGATATTGGAAAACTGATAGATATAAATACGGTATTTGTCCAGTTTTGAGAGTTTTGCACTTTTGGAATACCAGAGATGAATGTAACGATTGCAAAGAAAGGAAATTCTTGAGCATCGCATCTTAATTTAATTCACGCGATCTGTTATATCTTCCTATAGATATGACAGTCTGAGACTATACGAAGACTGTATGTAGATATTTACGATACTTTGTAGTTCTCTCAGCAGTAAAACATCGGTTTCAAGTAAAATGCTTTTAAGCAAGGAAGCATTTTTATTTACGTCCTGTTTAGTAGTGTGCTCCCCATACAGTATGTAGTCTGATGGACTGATGAGTGTATTGTTGTTATAGACATATTGACTATTATTATACACTTTGATTTTATATATATTAATATATTTATATTACTCTGAGAAAACGTTCGGTTTCTTTATTAACCAATAATCAGAAAACCAGATATCTTAAAAATATCACTCCTATTTGTTTAAAACATTTTAGTACCATACATTGAAATGTATTTTGTTAACTGATTGTCTTTTTGTTCGTAATAATGAAAATGGTTATGGTGAGACTACTGGTAGTAGACACAAGGGTTTATATTACGATTAGTCAGTGTTTTATTTTAATAATTATTATTTATAGTCATTACTCAGCTGTTGAATCTTTTACATTTTCGTGGTAGTTTATGATCCTGACCTGCTGGACTGTTTTAGGGCACATGTAACATGCTCACTGATAGCAGGACAAATTGACCGTCAGCTGAGGCTGCAATTGGCTGCTGAGGTCTGAGCTGATCCGAGGCGGGGCTTACAGCTGAGACTGTAGGGTCCTGTGCAAGACGGTTCACTCTAGGTCAGCAGGTTTCACTGGGTTCACAGCCGTGTGCTGGGACAGCCTTAAATATGGCAATCTGTTTCCTGTTCATCTACTTGCTAATGTCATGATAAAAGGCTGTATTTTATAATTTTTAACAGCTTTCGGAGCTCCTGATTGTGAAGAACATTAACAAAAGCAGCACAAAAGCACAGCTGTTTTTACATTGATGAAAGTAACCAGCAAGTCTCCATTAAGGCTAAAATTGAATTTAAACAATAAGAAGTACTGACTATGTGCCAGTCAGTACTGTAGTCAGTGTCAGGTTTTTCAGACTCCAGCCTGAGAACACTGCCAGTTCCTGGTCTGGAAGAGTTTATACTGTAGCCAGCCGTTTGGACTTTGAGAACCACAAATACTCTGCTGAGAAAAGCCACAAAATTTCTTGGAGAACCAGTGAACCACCACATCATAGATGCTTTGTAGTAGCTTTGAATTGAATAGCCACTACCTGTTTACTAAAAAAACAACAAAAAAGTTAACGTTGCACGCTGTGTTCCCTGGTGAAGACAGGTGCTGTGAAGATGTATTGGTTTTGGCCCGGGAGGCCCGCCGGCGCTGCTTGGGCCCACTGCACCCCAGTTTTATGTGCATGAAGGTGATCCGCATGGGTCTGGAGCGGGACATGCCAAAAGACGCCCACCAGCGTGCTTCCGGGAGGCTCTGTGTGTCTCTCACGCGCGTGTCCGATGGACAGAACATACTGATGTCCCAGTTTGACTCCAGACAGGAGGTCATCCAGGTGAGCTCTCCTGACATGACCAGACACAGGCCTCAATGTAATGACATCCTACCTCCACTCAGAGGCAGTGTTCAGACCTGATACTGCCAAAAACTTTATTTGCATGCATATAATACCAAGAGTAACGCCTTCTGACATATGGTTAAATAAATCGCGGACAATTTTTTTTGTGACAGAATGCAAAATTTTAGGTTGGTGACTTAAGTCGTGAAGATGTCTTTTAAACGTTGGTTAGCTTTCGTTATAATTTGAACTGTGCAGGGATTTCCTCTCTGGTCTCCGTGGTAACAGTATGAGTTGATTGCCTTCTGTCTTTGCAGGCTCTGCTCTGCAGCTGCTATGTTCCCGGGTACTGTGGCCTCATCCCTCCAGCGCTTCGTGGCATGGTGAGAGTCAGCACCTGCTCACAGCTGCACAGATGCCCACAGTTTGGAAAACCGCACCTTCAGTTCAAGCACAGGTGGCGAAACTGTACATGGCTGTGCATTTAAGATCTTAAATACAGATTTTCTTTGTTTATAGTTGAAATTTTGTGTGTACAGCTTTTGTTCTCAGTAGCTGATTATATTTGTCTAGACATTTTTGTTTTAGTCAACAAAATCTGGTCAAATGGTCAATTTGTAGAATAGTTACATTCACATATATGTTAAGTTTATGTTCCATCTGATTTTTGTTGTAGGTCACTGACTCGTAACTATTTGTTGTGCCGCTGACCCTTTTGTTAGTCTTGTGAAGCCTATGGATTACGTCACAGAATAATGATTTAAATGAATAAAATAAAATTCTAAGATTCAGTTAAAAATTAAGGAAAATATATTTTTTCCCATCCAAGTTCTCAGATCCCCAGAAAACATTATATTCTTGGACTGACTTTAACGACCCCTACTGTAGGTGGATAATTTCGACAAGTTTTACAGATGCATTATTCACAATGTTCATGTTCTTCTAAGAACTTGCACAGCTACAAATATAAACAATAAACAGTGCCGGATTGTTGGTGATAAACAAAACCAAGAGATGTAGAGTCTTGATAACATTTTATACCACGGCAGTAAAAATCAGGTAGTAAACCAATATGGTGCCATCTGTCCAATGAAAACCGGATAAAATGGCTGTGTTTAATCTCCTGGTTAAACTGCTGAGATCCAGAGTTATTCCGGTCCATGACACAGAATGAAAAATGTTTACAGGAGACCCAGGTTTTTAATTATGCCTTTACGTGCAGGGATTTTCTGTCCGTTTGAAATGTGGCTGTTCGCTGAGTTGTGGGGCACATGCTCAGAGCCAGTTGCAAAACAAAGCGATGTGAATGCAAGCATATATATGGTACATTTCTGCATGTTGCGCAGTCATTGTTGAGATCATGACTGCTTCCACATGATGTTAGTGACACGTGCTTTCATTCACTAATTAATATACAGAAATAGTATTCCGTCAGATTTGCTGGGAACTGAGGGTCCAGCAGGATTGATTTCTTATTTGACTTGGTAATGGAAACAGGAGATTAGAAACAGCCAATCATGGGGCTGCTTTCAGTGACTAGCGACAGCCAATCATGGGGCTGCTTTCTATATCACACATGTCCTCAACAGCCTCAGCTGCAAGGTTTGCATAATACTTGAGCCATGGCATAATGCAAGAGGAAATGCAAAGAAATCCAGCAGCTTAGTTGGCCCTATGACCTTGTTCTCCTTGATACATTGCATTCCTTTTAGTCGATGGCTCTAGATTAGAGCACTCTGTGCAGAATAGCATGTTTTCATACCATTTCTTTAAGAGCACAGCTCTCCTACCCAGCTGTGTAGCTGTTGACTGGGATGCCACTGAGATGAGAGAGCAGTTTTTGAGCACGGTATTTGAAATGGAGCTCTACAAATGCGCCGTTGTGTGGGAGGCTTGTCTTCCTGGATCTGAGCAGTAGGTCCATTGTCCGGTCTGACCTTCATTTTATCTGTATGCCAGTGGTCTTCCCGTTGCATGCAGACACTTTGCGTTCACACTGATGCCTTTGTTTTCCAAGGCTGAACAGATTTAATTAATTGTTTCTTGCCATTGTTGTGGATTAAATAACCCAGAGAGATGCAGTCTCAGGGGTTTATTAACACTGCAGTGTGGAAGCACGGTCATCTTATTGCCCTTGCAGTTGGTTTAGGCAGTACCCCTTTTATTAGAAATAAATAGGTCTCCCTCTGACCTGTCCAATGACATATTTCAGTTCCCTCATATGAAACACCAGTAACATTTTATATAAATTAATAGGGTCAGAAAATATCACTAATTGCTAGTTGCTAATTTCAAAGAACTTTATGGCACATTGTAAACTTTATGGCACCTTGTAAACTTTAAACCATGATTACCTCAGAAGATTTATTTCCAAATTTGAAGTCTTAATTTCCACTCTATACTGACAACAGGAAAAATAAGCTTTGAATACCCAGGGGGTGTTTGTGGTTCTTGTTAAAATGTAAGATTAAGATACTCTTGTATCTTAGACATTAAAAATAATTTTGCATAATTTTGTACTATGAATGCTCATTTTAGAAATGTATGTGTAAGAAACATGGGCCTGCAGCTTATATTTAAACTCACTGCTGTTCTGACACGCACTTCCAGCGTTATGTGGACGGTGGCATAAGTGACAACTTGCCCTGCTACAAGACGCGGAACACCATCACCGTCTCCCCGTTTTCCGGTGAGAGCGACATCTGCCCGAGGGATGGCTCGGTGAACTTCCACGAGCTCCATGTCACCAACACCAGCATCCAGCTGAACACTGACAACATGTACCGGCTGAGCAGGGCGCTGTTCCCACCTGAGCCCAGGGTGAGCTCCAGATGTGGGCATCTCATACACAATCTTTTACTCTGACAAGAATTTAAATAGCATGAATGCAGGCAAGGGCACATGATAATCCAATGTCTGTCATCACCTAGTCTTTAGTGAAGTCATGCATCAGTGATTTAACATATAGATCTACATTTAGACACATGGATGCATGTCATTTTAGCTTATATCTTACATTTAGGATCATATGGTCTATTATGTTTATTCTGAATTCTGTTAGCATACCCAGGATGGATGGGTAGCCAGTCAGCCTGGTTACCCTAAAGGATGTTTTTCCTTTCTGTCACATTTTGGAAATTTTGGCTCCTCTTTTCTGCTGGCATCTGGCTTTAGTCTTTAGTTTATTTTCTGTTAAATGGCTTGGGACAAACAATATTGTGAAAGCTGTTATGTAAGAATAAATTTAATTGTATTGAATTGCTGCAATGAGTTGGCGCCCTCTCTGGGGAGTATGCTGTATTGCACCCTATACTGCCTGGGATAGGCTTCAGACTGCTGTGACTTTGTACAAGATAAGTGGTTGGAGAATGACTTGAGTTGGCTTCACTTAAGTTGAACTGAATTGAACTGAGCTGATTTACAGTGTCATAACCTGGCCCGACAGGTAAGACCTGTGGTAGCCTCTTTTAGCTGCTTTGCAGGTTCAGTGATTGACAGTCAGGCAGTGATTGACAGACATGCCCACTGAGTTTCAAAGCTTCGGTTTTTCAATATCTGTAATCAACCTCTTACCATGGTATAATTGTACCATGGTAAACATCTGAGTCTGGCAGTGTTAAACTCTGATCACTTGATGCTAATCTGTTTCTTCACACAAGAGTTATTTTGCCTGAGCTATGGTTAACAGCAGACCATCAGCCTATGAAAGAGGAGCAAATAGAACTTAAAATTGTAGTGTAAAGCCTTTACAATTATTTCTGATTCACAAAAACAGTCATTTGAATTGAAGTTGACCAGAATAAACCTTGAGAGATGTACAGCAAAGGCTTGGACTAGAAATCAAAGGGACATTTGGGTTTAGAACAACTGCATTGGCATTAGTGTTACATCATTATAGCCTGTAAAATATGTTTAATCTGTTTTCTGACCAAGAAACTGGCAGAAATGTGCCAGAGTGGATATAAGGACGCACTTTGTTTCCTCAAAAGGAACAGTGAGTATTTTTTTTTTTTTACTTGTCACCTTTTTGATGCCATAATTCAGCAATGCATTAGCCTGTGTGCACTGAACCAGCGCTGTGCTGCTGTTTCTGCAGACCTTCTGAGGGTAGACCGTCCTTCTGCTGGCCTCTCAGTAAAAAGAGCCCAACTCCCTGTTCCCATGTGCCGTTGCTTCTCTGTAGCAAAGAGCAGTCAGGCGCTGCCCATTGCTATGGAGACTGCCATGGCTTGGATGCTGCGGAGACTACAACGCATACGACAGCAGTACTGGTGTCATGATGAGCAGATCATAGACTGTTTGCCACCCTTGCTAAAACAAGGTAAGCTACACCCTACACGCTCTTCATTGTGGCAGGGGGTATATGACCGCTACAGTGTAACGGGGTTTTTTGATCTGGCAGTGTTCCTGGACGCCTGCTTGGAGAAGCATGGTCTGTATGCCCAGGTGACAGACCTGCTCCCTGTGCGTGTGGCCTCCTACCTGCTCTTACCCTGCATACTCCCACTTGAATCAGCATACTTTGCTGCTCAGAGGTAAGTACTCCACACTCTGCCATTTCTGTTTTTCATACCTGAGTTTGTTATTGCAAAGGGTTGCTTACGATGTTATGCAGGCATTTCCCGTTGTACCTTTTTGATTATCCATCAGTTTTAAATAGCTGTGATGTCTTGCCCATCTTTCTGTTTTTGGTTAAGATCAGGTGCATGTCCCACTGTATACCCAGGACTGATGTTTTAATCCTGCACTTGGTCATGTTCATACAAAAAACAGACAAAATCCCTGCAAATGGATACAGTGTATAAAAATACAAGCCAGCTTTCCTCACTCAAATAAAATTCACAAACACGCAGTCATATGTCCTTAGACGGTTACTCATGATTGCACTGTTGTCTTGCGTAATTTTTCTTCACATTTACAGAATTTTCTTCAACATAGTTCAGTCTATCTGATATTTTTACATCTGATATTAATTTTTTTTTTCCTGGTTTCTTGAAAGAGTTTCGAAGCATTTATCCAAGCTGTTAACATACTCAACTGAAATCGCCAACATCAACAGTGTTAGAGTGCACGACAGGGGACCCAAGTGCACAGACAGAAAGATCTATTTAGGATTCGAGCGTGAATGAACCAAATGTCAGTCCGAGGGCATGATCCAAGAACCAGGCAGGAAGGTCATGAATTCATGGAGTCACTCCTATTGAGGGGCAGACAGAAATGAGTACAGGAGGTGAGCAGGACTTGGGGAGGTGAACAGATGGGGAGACAGGATCAGGTGAGGGAAATAACACATGGCAAGGATGGTTCAAAACTCAGCATTCGCTATGCAGGTTGCGGGTGAGTTATTTTTCACTGGAAAAGTGAGAACAGTAGTTATGTAAGTAGGAGTCAACAGAGAGGCTGTAGGCAACTTGTCAGTTATGAGCCTGTGTTGTCTTCTGTGAAAGCGTCACAGCTGGATTTTAATCACTTCTGTATTGTGACATTGTATCCCATTTTAGGGCCCAAACAGTGCAGACATTTACTTCGTGTTGTGATTGATGTTTTTTGGTGATTTTGCACCACCTAGTGGTTACTAATTTATTTCATATCGAACCCCTGCCTTTTCACATTTACATTGTATTTATTTAGCAGACGCCTTTGTTCAAAGCGACTTACAATGAATAATAGTACACGTACATGTACACGAACGAGGTCAAACAGTATCAGAGAATCTAACAGTAAATGCTGACCTATCATCAAAGTGCACACGATTAAATCAAGCAATTGTCTCAAAAGTCGTTCAAGTAAAAAGGAAGCATAAACATATAAAATGTAAGTCTTGTATAAAATAGAAAAACATGTACAAACAGCCTTACAACAATGGAGTGAATGGAAGCACAGATGAAAAGATTTCAGGTTTTAAGTTTTAAGGTGCTCCCTGAAGAGATGTGTCTTCAGTTGCTTGTAGAATGTGGACAGCGCCGATGAAGTTCTGAAAGCAAGCAGAAGTTCGTTCCACCATATAGGCACCAAAGAAGAGAAGAGCCTGGGTTTACCAGTTTTTAGGAGGGGTGCAACCAGTCTCGTCCCATTACCATACCACAGAGAATGGGAGAGGATATAGTTCCCTTTTTCTTCAAAAGCAGTAGTTCTGAACCGTGGGGCAGCGGACTACCAGGGGGCTTCACTGAGGACCAAGTGGCACCATAATGTTTATTTGAAAAAGCATTCAAAAGATTAAGATATTATTAAAGTTTAAGTTACAGTTGTAACAGATTTGGGATTTGCTTTATGATTAATTATGAATTATGATCAATCTCTAGGGGGCAGCAGGTTCGCACGTGAACCACGCGTGATAACTAATCAAAGCGATTATTAGTTATTTGATCTTAAGGCTGAATCCTTTGATCCCGGCAGTGACCGAATTTCTCCCAATAGTCATAAATTACGCGAGATGGGTCTGGACTTTACAGATTTATTGACAAAAATAAAGTGTATGAGGCAATGATTCATTTACGGATTCTCTTGGTAGCTATTTGATCGAGTGGTTTATTGACTGAAGTAACCGATCTAAGGGAGGTGGATGAAGGAGAAGGAAGAAAAGAGATGAAGCACAAAAAAAGATTGAAAAGAAAACCAATTATAACTGGGTTTGCTTAAGCAGTTAGATGGAATTAAGCCGTGGTTTCTTTTAAGCCCTGAGAGACACCAGCCTAAATACAGGAGGAAGTTTATAGCCTGCTTCCTGATGGTTATTGCCAGCTGGAGAGGATCCCGGGGCGCGCTGTGTTCCTCATGCCTGCCAGGTGGTTTCCTCACGGCCTGTGGTTGTCACGGCGCAGCGTCGGTGGGTCCCTGGAGAGCGGCAGGCGTTGCGAAGCATCTGACCTCGGTGGCTGACGGTGTTTCGGTAGCAGCTGTTCAGCGATGGGCTGGTGGCAGGCTGTCGGCTGTCCGGCTCTCCGGCTGTCCGGCTGCTGAGCTGTGGATATGATCACGGGCAGCGTACCCGAATTAACCGGGCTCAAAAGCTTAGAGGTTGACTTTAAGAGAAGCTGGAAGTCAGGGTTATGCTCTAAGTGAAAGGAGGTACTGAATGTCCAATTTAAACTTAAATGAAGAACAAAATAACAAACAACTGTGTTCAACGTCTGACTCGCTGGAATTACTGAAACTTCGCGAAGTAAATTAACAAAAAGTAGCAGGACAAAGAAAAACGGAGACGAACGAAGAGAGACGAAAGAGCTTAAAAAAAGAAGTAAAGAGAAAACAGAACGAAAACATAAGTGAAGAAAAATTTGAAGACAGAGGTCGTATTTACATCACTTAGTTAATTAGGTGATGTTTCCCCCTAAGGCTCCGACTTCTGCCTTTCATCAAATATTAAATCTCGTGTCTTAAACCACATGATCTAATGTTGAGGGTGTCTTGGGGGGACACGGTTTAACGACACAATCATAAACACTGCATCATCTTGGATAATGGGCAATCAAGTTAATATTTACAGTGACAGTAACTCATACTTTCATTCATACATTCATCTGCGGTTTATAGTTTCGCTGCGGGTTTTGGGTGCTATGGCGTTCATACCCTGTTACGTGGTTATTATCTTCAGTTATGTAGTTATTAGTACAGCAACTTCACTTTATCCAACACACACATTCATACGACATGGTGGAGTTACGGGGTTGTCCATGTGACAGTCTTATTTTATTCCAATGTCAAAGTATTCAGGTGGCCGGAGGCCTCCCGCTGTCGATGCGCCTGCAGGGGTCAGTGTTTTCCCGTGTTATAGCACGAGTTATTATCTCACACCTGTACGATAGTCATGCACGGAGGACTGTAAGTGACATGTAAGTCCATTATTCTCACATCTGGATACTGTGTTTACGGGGACACATGAAGTTCTACTTGATAAGAGTGTCTTTGGAGAAGGTGTTCGGGTGATTTGTCTCCAAGCCGAGTCGTAAAGTATTGTGTATATGGCTCAATCTCTGTCCTGGCTGAGAAATGACCGGCAGTCATTCAGGCTCCCTGGGGAGATAAAAAATATGTTCTCAGGATTGTCATACACAAGGGTTTTTTTTTTAATTATTCATCACCAACATCTGCTTTCACAGTGATTATATATTACAGATAGGAAATAGCGAGTGAGCATGGCAGTAAATATTATTAAAGTATTTTAAGCATTATTTTATTAATGCAAAAGCAGTCAATACTGAGAAACTGTGAATCTATTCTGTTTCTTCTTATTCATCAGAAATGCTTGCCTTTTTGATTTCAAAATTACCCAATTGAAGTACTGAAAGGAATATTGCTTTAGTAAACAGATAGGGCAGTTTTTAAGCTACTTTGAGCCATATTCAAAAGAAATTAACATTGTGTTTGTGTTAATTAACATAGGCAATTTTGTCATTGTTTCAAATGCATAAAGGAGAAACAATATTATAAGCTCTGTAGGGGGGCCTCAAAGATATTTTCTTGGACACAGGGGGTCCATGGATTTAAAAAAATGCTGTGCTGGAGAACCTTGCATATGTTCTGTATGCGACAATCCATTGCAGTGCTGTTGTGACAGGTTTTTCGAGTGGATGCCGGAGATGTCCAATGACATGCACTGGCTGTACAGCATGGCGAGGTCCGTGTACCAGAAGGTGTGGAGGAGAAGGTGAGATGCGTCTCTTCACACTGGCAATGTCCTTAAAGAATGAGCTTTACGTCAGAAATCTCACAGTCACTCTTGAGCATGTCACGTTTTTGACCTTCATATTCCCAAAGCACAATTGGTTCATTTATGAATTTATTTGTTTTCAAACTTCTAATACTGGTCAGAGTTGCCAGTGGTTTGGGGCACATTTAAAGCAGAGGGCGCAAGGCAGGACCCATCCTACAGGGAAGAAACAGCCCTTTGTGGTCTTCAATTATTAGTTAGTTTAACATTTTATACTTTTAAATTTCAGTAAAATCATCTGGCAACCATGTATTATTTATGCAGAGGCTATATAGCAGCTGAAGACACTCTTCAAGGAGCATCTTAGAACTTAAAAACCTCTAATCTTTTTCATCTATGCTTCCATTCACTCCATTGTTGTAAGGCGGTACATGTTTTTCTAGTTTATACAAAACTTACATTTTATATGTTTATGCTTCTCTTTTATTTGAATGACTTTTGAGACTGCCAGACTTAATCGTGTGTACCTTGATGATAGGATTGGATGATAGGACAGCACTTACTGTTAGTTAGATTCTCTGATACTGTTTGACCTTGTTCGTGACATGCACGTGTATTCATTGTAGGTTGCTTTGGACAAAGGCGTCTGCCAAATGAATGTAAATGTAAATATGTACCTTCAGAATCATAGAATAATGACACGTAAAGATACACAGGCAGTAATAAATCAAACGCCATCAACTTCAAGTTATTGTCACTCTTAAATGTAATGAGGAACCACCTAACGTTTCAGTTCAGATCAGAAAGCAGAGCTCCTGCCTTATCTCACATCCTCTCTTAACCTTTAGGACATAATGCCAGTTTCAGATGGCTTTCAGCCACCATTTCCATCTTTTTGCTTCCACACTGTCATTAGAAGTAAAGGCACCCAAATCTTCTCTACACTGTCATTAAATTTATGTAAAATTCTTAAACTGCTGACGCAATGCCCTTCTTTGTTTCAAAGACAGGATGTTGAGAATCTGAGTCTGGTTGCGGTTTTGCAACAGTATTGCGCCTTGTTAATCAAAAAGTCATGCATGTGCAGTCTCAGACGATTTATTCAGTCTTCAGTGTACAATCATAGAAAATTCTCTATTATAAGTCCAATAAACCTCTTCAGTTTCTGTATATACATTGCCATATACATGTCAACAGCACTGTCCATGAAATCTGGTCATGAACTGGGCAGAACCTAAATGTACTGTGGAAGAATATAGTCAGGAGAGGAGATTTTTAAAATATGCATTGAAATTTTCAGTGTTCATAAAGGTTTTGGAAAGCCAAGGTCAATCATTGCAGGTACGTCATAGGTACGTTTCTATAGTAACATAAAAACTCCAGTTGTACTGTAAGTGTTCCATGATCTGCTTATTTCAATAATAACAGGAAGTCTGAATGCTATGCAAAGCTCTGAGTCATTCTAAATGTTAGATTTCTAAATGGTCTGTTTTCTCTCTGCCTAGACACAAACTGCCAATGTTTGGGTGTAGGAAAGAACGGTGGCAACAGGGCAGGATGCTTTTCTCTTGCTGTTTGTCAGCCTTACTCATTTGTTCTTTCACTAAAGTAGGCTGCTTGCATATTAAGAAGTGCAACAAAAAACTTCCATTCCTTTTACCTGTTCATCTGAGTACAGAACCTGACGGACCCATCACAGGTCTTTGCTGACTCCCTGCAGATGTGGAGAGAGTTCTTGATGTCACTGCTTTTTATGCAATGTCTGTGTAGAGGTTTACATTGTAACTTCCTTTTGGGCTGTGGTGTCGCCGCCCTAGTGAAGGGTGGTGGAGTGACATTATTAAAACATCTTCGACATGCTTTTGCAGTAAGGCCTCGCTGCACACCTGCATGGGCATCTCTACAGCCTTGACATTCAACCTTCTGGTGCCAGATGTGGACTGGGACCGGTCCAGGCAGTCTTCCTCTGCAGGCCTCCACAGGTACCACCTGGACCCTCTCAGCGTCCTCACCCAAGCCCTTACACCTTAACAGGGAACCAGCAGGCCCAACCAACTGGTTGTTTTGCCAGTTTACCAAGAGTTTAGGTTTTTCTTGTCAGAATTCTCATGCCATCATGAACTATTTTGCCTCAAACTCACGCATCGAAGCGTGCTCCAGCCCCTGTCATCACAGTTGGTACTTTTACTACGACCCTGTTTACTGCTGCCTCCTCGACAGGGTGGGGGTTGTTCTTCTGATTTTGGCATCACTCCACCATCTAGGGCTTAAATCAACAGGACGGGTCTTTGTCATTAATATGAGTATTCCTCCAGAAGATTATGCCAATGTGCACTGGAATTTTATTCAGCCAACAAAGTCTTTTAAGTTACTGTATCATTTTGGCAACAGCATGAGAGAAGCATATGTACAAAAGCCAAAATCACAAAAAGATACAAACATAAAATATATTACTAAGCAGATGCCTCACAGTTCTAACAGATTAACAATAGTTAATAATTGCAGAGTAGAAGCTGTCATACTGCACGTTTTAGTACTTTTGTACACAGTACCCTGCTGTTGTGCATACCTCCATTATATCATTGAACAATATAAACTATCTATATTGTTTTTAAAATGTATTGTGTACAGTCTATACACCTATTTATTACTTAAGTATCAGCCATGTTAAAAGGTTGCAGGGATGTTTTTTCACTTCTGTATTTGTAACAGTATTGTAAATGTGTAGAATATCTTTTTGGCCTTATGGGAAGACTTGGTTTTTCAACAGTAGTCCCATATTTGCTATGGTGCGGTAAAGGCATGATCCTATTGTAAAATAACTATGCAGCTCTTACTCTGATGACTTAAAAGACTTGGAACTATCGTGAATCATGGTTTCCAAATAAAAAGGAAGGACCTCAGAGCTTCTGGTTTCGGCAAGGCTTTATTTGGTTGTGACAGCAAGGCAACGATGGTCTGCAGAGCAGCCTGGTACAAGTTGGCACACAAAGCACATCTAGGTACACTTGGCATTCTTGGCACCAAAGCCCCTACAGCAAATGTTTGTCTTTTATACAGGTGACCAAAGATAGCTGACAGAAACCTAGGCCAACATTAAAAATGATACTGACAGAAAGCTAGACTGAAAAGAGTTATACAGAAGTCACCCATTATCTGATCACTTGCCACTATTGTTTTTAGTTCTGAGGTTATCACAGTTCTTATAATCCTCTTGCCACTATTGTTGTGATCTCTAACATTATCACATCATCACAGATGTGAATGAAGATTTTCAGTCATCCAGGTGGAGCTGTCTGGAAGTTGAATCATGTCTACCGGACTTCTGATTGTGTTTGATTGTGATTGATTGATTGATCAGTGATTGATTGATGTGAAATGTGCTACTGTACTGCTACAAGATAATTGCCCTGTGGGGACAATAAAGTTATTAGTGATTGATTGATTTATTGATTGTTTCTTCTTGATAGGTATGTTTCACATCCAAGTAGCTTCTTCAGCCTGAGGTGAAATTGGTCAGGGGCCCCACATTTATCCCGCAGGGTGGTTAACTCACTCGGATAGGCTCGTTGGCTTAACAATGGCAGAGAGTCTTAGAGATGTAAGATGTCCTGACTCCTGCTGCCTTGTCCAGTGCAAGAGAGTCGTTAAGAGTGGCTGAACTAGCAGATGTGTGAAGTGGTGTTAATCTTCCTGGGGACTGCTGCAAGAGCAGCATGAAAAATAGGGGACAGGTTGTGTCTGAGGCCCTCGCTTCTAATGAGGTAAGGTTTTTCAATTTTCACATTAATTGACTCCTTCACTCCCCTCTCAAACCACCTATCTTCTCTGTCCGAATTGTGCACATTATGGTCTTCAAAGGAGTGTTTCTTTTACATGAAGGCTCTCCTGTGTAGATTATATTACTGTTCTTGTGTTTGGGTGTCCGGTCCTTTGGGTGAACAATCGTCTGCTTAGTATGTTGGTGTGTTTGAAAAACACGGGTATGTAGTGTTTTCCAAAGATCCTTTTAAGCTTTTCTGACACATCAGACACATAGAAAATGATCAGGATCCATGGAAGAACCAGACATCCCAGATTCCAGATGTCATTACAG
>JABJVR010000052.1:10619938-10645910 GCA_025773905.1 Chitala chitala
ATGGGCTCCAGGTTTCCCCGTGACCCTCACCAGGAATAAGCGGTTAAGATAATGGATGGATGGATGGATGGATGAAAGGTATAGCTAAGTCATGATCTGAAAGTAGATTCAATTCAATTCAATTCAATTTTTTATATAGCACTTTTTACAACAATGTGCCTCAAAGCGCTTGAGTGAGCGGTTGTCACATGTTCCTTACTTTTATCTCTGGTCATGGCATCAAACGTAAAAATGACTCGTTCTGTGAATGGCCTCTCGTACCGGCATTGTACATGTTACATATATACACGTATATATGCCTCCATGTCGCTGTTGGTGACACTGATGTTTACCTGTGAAGAGGTGTCTGGATACCCAAGCTCCTTCAGCCCTTGTCTCCATGATGGACATTTATGTCTCAGTTTTTACTTGTCTTTGCTTCTCAAACATTGCCTTGTCATCCGAGAAAATCTGTCTCCAGACTGAGGGAGCTCTGTGCTCAGTGTAGGATGAGAAGAGGAAGTTCAACACAGTGTGATGTAAACATTTCTCTGTCATGTGTCCTCCTATTGGCAGGCTCAGTTTTTGTTACCCAGAATCCCAGGCTTTTCCCATGGCTTTTGTGAGCATCATGTCTTATTGTGGTTTAGCCCTGATCTATTTTTTTTAATTATTATTATTCTCCCATCAGAATAAGTTAATGATTTTGGATTAGGAACATATAAAAAGGTGGGTGGGCTGAAGGGATTAGGTTAGGGATGATTTTTTTTTCTCTCTCTTTTCTTACACAAGTCAGTGAGTGTGTGATAATTAATTTATCCCTTGCGATAGCAGGCATGGGGGTCTGTCAGCAGAACCCAGGCTCCATGTAATTTTAATGGCTTAACAAAGACACGGCATTGTTCCAACAGCATCCCCTTTCAAAAGTGCTTGTTCGGCACAATTACCTAGCCCCACATAATAGTCCTGTCTGGTTCTCATTGTAAGGTCAGCTAGCCCCCCCCAACACACACACACACACACACACACGCACACACCCTCAGTCATGTGGTGTTCAGGCAAAACTGCAGCACCTTGCTGCAGCCCAACCGTTTATTTATTGTAATGATTTTGCCCGATACAACCTACGGCTTGGAGAAGTGATTTTAGCTGGCATATCAGTTTGGTGATTAGGGAGGAAGTTCAGGTTAAGAGCCTGGCCAGGTGGGATTGCTGCCAGCTGCTTTAGGGCTGAGCTGCCAACCTTTAGGGCTGAGCTGCAGTTCTTTTACCACTGGGTCCTCTTTAGTTCCAGTGAAGGCAATATAGCAAGACCTATACAGAAGGCATCTGAAAAGCTGCTGTTACCTGGCCAAGGTGAAACAGGCCTGCAGTGGCAGTGATTTTGGGACAGTTCTGTTCCAGGGATCTGTAAATGGACCGAGCTGCACAGCACCAAAACTTCCAGGTGTGGCGGGTTGAGGACAAAATTCACAGCACTGCTGTGCTCAGAGCTTTCTTTGTGACTAATCAAGCATAAATGTTTGTGCTCCACCAAGGGCATGCAGCTTGTCACTGGGTGACCTGCAGGTACCCTCGTTATCAGTCACCTGTAATGCCAAGTCCTCTTGGCTTTTTCCGGTTAGCCCCCTCTTTACAGGTGTGTGTTTAAAGACACTTGTAGCATGTGGGGCCTGTGGAGTTTGCACTTAGAAGCCCGGAAGTAAAGGTTTGCTTCACTTTCTTACTGTGCTCTGCCTTTTTCTCTCTGAGACACGGGAAGCTGTATATATGCAAACATATGCAGTACATGCACACATCCGTGTTAGAGCCCCACACACACACACACACACACACACACACACACACACAATGTGCATTTTGACCTGTAATGTTGTTCCATTTCCTAATCTTATCATTTATAACCATTTTCTCATTTTGTTGTGCCTCTAGTGATTTAACTGTTACCTTTTTAGTTGATTGCTTTTCATACTGTGTCCATGCTGTTTTATGTTTTAAGACTAACCATGCTTTGTTTGCCCTGTGTTTTCTGTTGCCGTCATGCTCATTCGTATGTTCTGCTTTTGTTTGCCATGTTTTCAGTTTTTGTTTGACACACACCCTTTCTGTGTTCTCTGCTTGTGTGACCGTAGCTTTGTACCAATGGCTAGAGGCAGATCGGCAAGGCCGGAGCCCAGACGCTGCAGGCACAGGTAACAGAACGTGCAGCACGCACACACCAGCTGCCCCCCCACTAACCCTTATCTCCAGCCCCCCCCCAGCTTGACGCTGTCTGCTCCTCTGCCCTTCTGTGCTACTCTCCCGTTCCTCCCAGACTCTACTGGCTTTGCAGCTGAAAATATGGGTCAGCCTCTTAGTAGCCTGATCCTCTGAGTCACTCCCTGTCCACCTTCCACCTCCTCTCTTCAGCAGAAGTTATTTTTAGCCATTCCCCCCCCCCCCCCGTGCTCCGTGTTCCACATGCTAACATGTTTAGATCTATGGTCAGCGGGGCGATGCTTTAACGAGCTGTTAGGTTTCATTAGGCAAAGCCAAGGGGCACGGCCTGGCTGTGAACGCGTCCTACATCGGCCGTCCGAGCGAGCTTCGTGAAATTTACACTCCGAGGTCACGTTGCAGCTCAGAGACGCTGTGTGGTAGTGTGTGAGCCATGATGGCCTTACTCGCAGCTGCGGCGTTGGTGAGCGTGAGAGAATTAGTTCAGGACCATGACTGACGCTGGGTAGGATTTCCACATCATGTGACCGTCCATAATAGCAAAGCTCCATGAATAGCACTCCTTACAGGAAGCCCTCTGTTCTACCCATGGCAACAATAGGTGCGAAAGGAAGGGAGAAGGATGAAGGAGGGAACTGCTTTAGCCATTTTCAGAGAGCTAAAATCCAGGAGTACTGAGAGAAACCATTCCTGTTGGAGATGTACTTATTGCAGCACGTGTGTGTGTGTGTGTGTGTGTGTGTGTGTGTGTGTGTGTGTGTGGAGAACACGTGCTGCATCGTGCATGGATGTCTGTCCTTTTTGTTTTCATGTGCTCCTTGTGTCACTAAGCCATGCCTTTGTACTGGGTCCGTTCTGATCTGATGAGACCCAGTTTCAAGCTGCACCAGCCGTCATCACTGAGGGCTGACTCAGAGAGCAGATGGTTAATGATGAGGAGGACCTAGAGGAGAAACTCCACCACCACCTACACAAGCATGTGATGTCTGACACTGCTAGTGCATTCAGTCACATTCTGAATAATACAATAAGATCATGCAGGACAGGTGCTGGGATCATCCTGTAAGGCTGGAAGGAGGACATGATTTCCTGTCTCTCTGAATGGTGTTTTCACTCCGCTAGACTTCCCACTTTATCGTGGTTCTGGCTGATGGTGTCCCCTTTCCACTCCTGTGAGAGTTGTGTTTGGGATGGGACACACTGTCCCTGATAGCTGAGTGTCACTCTTCTAGCCCCGTGAACGTGTCAGCTGCCTGTCAGTCACATCTCCTCTTTCTCCTTTGTTTGAGTACATTGACGTCTCGCCTTTCTTCACTAGCAGCTCTTAATTTCCTCGCCTCCTTGCCAATCTCAGCTTCCCTTGCATTAAATCCCTGTGTTCGGACATCCCCCATTGTCTGTGTGTGAGTATGTGTGTATGCACGTGTGCTCATGGCTGTCGGTCTTGTTTGTGTGTGTGTGTGTGTGTGTGTGTGTGTGTGTGTGTGTGTGTGTGTGTGTGGTGAAGATGTTCTTTTCACAGAGCAGGTGAGAACACAGCACAGGCCTCTGACCCCCAACCCCCCCCGTGGGATGCTTGTACTATGGTAATGGCTTGCGGCCTTCTGGAATGGAAGAGCGCTGCCTGCCTTTCCTTATCATTCTCTGGGGAGTGCAGGTTTAACCGTGAGGTCAAAACACCAGCCACTTCTTACATGCTGACACTCAACAGAGAAATCACGTTCGAACAGTTCAGGACCAGGATTGCATTGTGTGAGGTTTTCACATCTTCTTTGCTTATGGTGCTCACACATTAACACAGGACAGGAGAGAGCGAGACACCTTCATCTCCACCCTCTCTCATGTTTGTTGTTCATGTTAGTTCTCGTCTAGTAGCTGCTGTTATCCAGAGCCACCAGAAGAATTTTCAGGGCAAGATGCAGAAGGTTTATGTGGAGATGGTCTCAGGACCTCTAACACCTGCACGAGAAATTCATGCATCTCGATATGACGTTTGAAAAAGAAGAGGAAGAAGAAGAAACCTTTAATTGTCCCACAAGGGGAAATTACATTGTTGCTGCAGCAAGTACAGAAGAGCATCAAAGATTAAGTTAAACAAAAGACCTATATACAAAAAAATTGCAATAAAATAAATTAACACATACTGAATTAAAAACATAGAATGTGTGCTAAAATAAAATAAATGAAATATACTAAAATAAAAACAAAGAATTGCACGGTAAATATTGCACATGAAAAGAACCGGTCCATGGTTTGAGAGAACTTATTGGCAAGTAGAGAAGAACTAACTCTGAATCCTACATTAATAACATTAACCTTCTATTGCATAAACAGTCACTTTATTTTGAGATATGGATTGTAAGATCTTGGTGGAAAAACCACTCTTCCACTTACCACGGTTGACCTGCCTTTTAGACATTTATGAATAATGGTGACTGTAGATTCAGTAGCGCAGTAAACAGGTGCTTTGGCTGTGTGTGCACGTGTGGGTGACAGGGAATACGTGTGTGTTCCCATCAGTTTATTATTGACCTCAAAGGCTCATAAGAGAACAAAGGTGAGAATTAAGCGTTATAATGACATCATGATCATTTGTTGATTTATTCATCTAATTGAGCAGGCATATAATCACAGTTTAGTTGCGACATATTTCAGACTCACCTTCCACAGCTGTGCACGTGTGCATGTGTGTACCTGTATGCACGCTAGACACAAAATGAGTTTATACATTTTTAAATGATGACTCTTTAAACATTCCTTTGAATGTCTCATAAAAATGTAATGGATATTCTAATATTTCTATGAATAGGATTCTCGTTAATTATTCACCAAAGTAATTTAATTACAATAATACAACTTCGGTGACGGATGTGAGTGCATATTTAATATGAAGACTGATACAGTAATTAAATGCATGATAAAGGAGGAGGCTGTGCAGACCCCTTCGTGATTTTAAGGACTTGTCAGTGTTTTCTTTGGCTGGCGTTCTCTTCCTGTTGCAATGATGCTAGGAATACTGGAAACCTACTGGTTCCCTGGTATGAATAAACTGATAACCCAGAACAACAAATCTTATTTTAATTTTGACTCTAGGTGTTAAAATAGAATATACTCATGGCCTTTGAACTTTGCGGTGTTTAATGAAGAAGAGAGCAGACCCAGAGGCAAAACCTCTGTCATGTTGATTCTAGAATCTTTATAGCAGGTAATGCATGCGTTTAGTCCCTCACTCCCCATTACTGAAGCATGAAATTATTAATGTTCCTGCAGTAATTCGGTTTTGTGTACTTGTGTGAGTCCGCGTGTAGATGCGTGTGTGTTTGGAGTAACAAGAATATACATCACATCAGACTATTGCTTGAGACTGGAGGTGAGGAATTAATTACCTCTTAACTATTCTTTCTGCATACTTATTAGACCTGAAACACTGAAACAGATTAAATTTGTAAAGAAATTATAGGGCTTGTTGTGAGTGGATGGCTGATCAGAGATCCCCCTACAGGGCACTGAAAATAAAGCCCTAGGGATGCTGAGACCATGTGACCTGTGTACCCACAGTGCACTGCTATGGCCAGGCTGTTCCTTTGTCTGTGATGCTCTGTGCCTCAGTTTCTGTTCTCAGGCTTTATGTGCCTGTGACCGACACACAGCTGCCAAGTACTGGGTACAAAAGGGCTTTGGGCCTTTCACACACTCACATCTTTGGAGCACAAAGTCCTACTACTGTTGCTTTGTTCCTTGTGTCGTCATCTGCCGTTTTGTGATCAATCTCTCTCTCTTTGTCACTCATGCACACACACACACACACGCACACACATAGACTTTTCTTCCAGTTCTTACAATCCCACAGTGATAATTTTTTCCAGGTTTTCTTACCTGACTGTCGATCTGTTATTTACCTGCTTTGTCGGTGATGCGCTCGCCTTTTCTCTAGGGCTCGTTCCATCCTTGTTGGCCTTTAATGTATGAAGGACAGCTGCTCTGCTTTTCAGAAACAAATGGCTATGCGGCTTCTCTGCAGCCCTACACTCATTCTGCTCTTCATTACTGTCGCAGCTCTTCTGCTTATGGGAAACGACCTGATTTAAAGTCTCAGAAACAAAACAAGAGCACCGCTTTATTTATACAGTACCTTACTGTTGGTGTCAGGAGCTGTTCTGGCTGATAGAAAGGAGCTCATTTTAAATCTGAGGGCCACACGGAGTTGCAAAACCTCAAGACTGTTCCAGCAAAAGATCTTTCACAGTGCCAGGTGTTTCTTTAATCATTTCATAAGACTTCTCAGCTTCCTTTAATTCTGCCTCCTCTTTATGCCCACTGAAAAAACAAAAATCTGTTTATTCGCTTCTCTTTTTTCCCTGTTTTGCAGTGATTAAATTTCAGTCATACCCAGATAACTTTGTCAGAGGCTTTTGCTTCTCTGTCCGTCTGTGTGTTTTCCTTTCGGCAAGAAAGCTCTCCTCCCTCGTTACCTCTTTTATATATATGGTATATTATAATATTTACTGTTTGCTCTTCCCAGGGGAACACTTTGAGCAGAGCCCACTCAAGAGGACCTTCAAATCCAAGGTCCTCGCTCACTACCCAGAGAATGTGGAGTGGAACCCCTTTGATCAGGATGCCATCAACATGGTGAGTGAGTGGGGGCACATACAGTGGGCACAGAGTGTGTTGGCTGGAATAAATGTTTAACAGCCAGTTTAATGATAAAATTGGGAAGAGTGTGTGAGTGAGTGTGTGTGTAAGTGAGTGTGTGTGTGTGTGGGGGGGGATATAAACAATTTTATTTTAGCATCAGGATAGTATGGAACACAGATTTGACAGCCCTGTAAATGGCCTATCTGTTTAAACCAGGGATAGACACAACAGGACCAAGGGGTCATTTTGGTTATTCTCATACTTTTTAATATTCTCTGTACACCTTTGATTTTGAACACTGTTGAGTAAATAGCAGCTTTCCCAATAAAAATAATCTGCTATTGCAGAAGAGCCCAAACTATTGATTAGGTCCAAGGCTGAAGGCCCATAAACATTCTACTTCATTTTGTTTGTGCTCTCATGGATCAATATTAACAGTATTAGGTGCTTCATAACAATCCAGAGCAACATATATCTTTAAATTCAAGAAACGGTAATAAAATTGTTTTTCCATTCACCCGTTGGTTATTTTGCATTCAGAAAGGCTTCTGCCCATCCCCCAAACAGGAGCAACACCTTCTCCAGGTGCAAAGTAGAGCATAAATCACAGCTCCCCCCCGCTTTGCTGTAGGGTCATATTTTCCATTAGGAATTTAATGGCGCTTGATCGGTTATGCTAAATTATTCAGCAACGGTTCTCTTCTTACGCCGCCGTGGAAACTACTGTTTTGCCTGCTCTTGACCAGTGATGGACAGCTTCGTAGTTCCATGACGTGACGTAAACTGACCTTGATTGTTCCAACTGAGAGAAAACATGCATGACCTAATGTGTTGAACAAAGAATTGTGGGTAACATGTCTACTGTGACAACTGAGCAGGCTGATGGTCTGCAGGGAAATGCTTTCTTTACAAATCCATAAGGCTTGCTAGTGGATTAGATGACCTGTGTGTGACCTCTCAGGAAATATTAATACCCATGGTCAATGTGTTTTGCTTAAAATGATTTTGCCATGTTACACAGAGGATGATGAACTACAACATATGAAAAGGTTTCACTTAGTGTAATTTTTCAGTTGCATTTTTGAAATGATTGAACCCTTTCATGTAGCGAACACACTGCCGTTTTTCATGAAGTCAGATACAATTCAAAGCCAAATTAAAGAACTTAAATCCTGGGGTTCTGAAAGTCTGGCTTTTGGTCAAGGTGTTTTCTGTGAAGTTGTCTTTGAAATGATAAACTCTAGGGTTTTGACTCTAGGTGAGGTCTCCAGATCTTGTTTATAAGCCTTCCCAGATAAACCAGATGGGGAACCACCTGTCAGATGACACTCTGTGGACCACCATGCCAAATTATTTTAGAATGGGATTAATAAAAGCAAATTCTGAAAGACCAACAACCTGAAAGCTTTAATGCAAGAAGCACAGAAGAAGAAGCTCCATATAGTAACCCATTAGTGGGTTAGTGTTAATTATTCATTTCAAAGTAAGTAGTGCTGCCTGGTTTCTCTGCATCCCAGGAAAATGGCGGTGTTTAGCAGAGACATGGAATCAAGGACTGACCCTCTCATTCTCAAGAGAACAATCTCCAAATTATCTGCCCCACATACCCTTTTAACTCAAATTTTCTTTTATAAACTTCCCCCTGCATTCCTTGCTTGGGGTATGATGGGAAGACTATTTCTTGGAGGAGTATGGGAAGGCTTTTTTTCATATCTCAGTCTATTCAGAAACGCTGTGTTTTTTACTTCATTCAGTTATTATGCAGATGTGTTAAGATGTTTTTACACTGGATGTTTCAATATTACACTTCTCACCTGTGTTTACTGATGCCGACACACACATTTATGTAATTTGTTCAGTTGTCCGTACATGCCTGAGGGACTGTGTAAGTTGTAGAAACGAGCCATTTTTAACCCGACCCGCTGCTCTTGTGCCACAGCTCTGCATGCCCAAGGGCCTGTCATTCCGGACCCAGCTGGACAACCGTGACCCACAGTTCCACTCCTTCCTCATCACCCGCGAGGACGGCTCCCGCACATACGGCTTCGTGTACACTTTCTATGAGGAGGTGACCAGCCCGCAGATCTGTGCCGCCATGCAGACGCTCTACCAGATGCACCACGCCGAGCACACATCTGGCAGCGCCAGCACCTCTTCGTCATCCTCCTCATCCTCCAGCATGGACTCGCTGGCCAGCAGCCTGGATGAGTCGGACGTTTCCAGCCCAGGGAGGTCGTCAGCGGGGGCGTCGCCATGCGGGGAGTGCTCAGGCGCGTATGACGCGGCGCGCGACACGCTTTATGTCTCCAAGGCACTGTGCCTCGTCGTGCCCATGCCCTTCATGCACGCCTGCCGGCACTTCCTGGAGCAGCTGCACCGCGCTGTCACGGCCCGTCAGCCACCGCCACTACCGCTGGAGAGCTACGTGTACAACGTGCTGTACGAGGTGCCCCTGCCACCGCCCGGCCGCTCGCTCAAGTTCCACGGCGTCTATGAACCCATCCTGTGCCAGCGGCCCGGCCCTGGTGAGCTGCCCCTGGCCGACTTTCCCCTGGGGGAGGCCTTCCGCCTGCTGGGGGTGGAGAACCTGGTGCAGCTCTTCACCTGCGTGCTGCTGGAGATGCAGGTCCTGCTCTACTCGCAAGGTAGGGTCCACCTGTCAGGGTGACATGAAGGAGCGACCTGTGGCAGTGCGTGTGTGGTAGGACACGCATACAGTTACAGCTAATATTATTCCTTCAGTTGTCTATGATTCTCAGTCGTCCAGGTGGGTCTGGAAGTTGAAGATTCCTTTAGTTACATACAGGAACACGAGGTATTTAATCATTATTCTGAAGACAAGCTAGCATTTTTTGCTTTGCCAAGCTTTATGCGTCCGTGCACCCGCGTCTGTGCACCCGCATCTGTGCGTGCGCAAAGTAAATAAAGTTTGTATTTGAAGCAGCCAACCATGCTAAATGCTAGCACACAGTTTTAAATTTTGGCCCTTTTTTGTAGCGCGACCTTCAGTGTCATGCAGCAGGAACATTAACCTGCTCTAGGAGCGTTATGGAAGAGCCCAGAACAGAGCGTTTCAAATCGAAATGTTGTCGCAGCTCATTTTGCAAATAACATCGAAAAGCACCTTGTGTTGTAGTTTATTCTAAGTACTGAATAACAGTAATTTCAAAACGCTTACAAAAGGGCAAGAATGGCTGTTTTGAAAGGAAAATTTAATCACCTCTATGGTTTAAAACTCCAACCATTGTAGGTTGTTACAGAGAAACAGTGATTTTTTTTTTTTCTTTCCTTTGTTTTGTACATTTCATTTTAAAGACTGCATTATAGTAGCTCAACTGTCGTGCCCACTAAAGAGCATCATCTATGGCCCCCCCTAGCATTTGCTTAGACGAACCAAGACATTATGTCAGTTAGGTATGGCCCTGGATCAAGCCCCAGACATGCGAGTCATGCAGCCTCTACATTTAACTCTTAAGATACCCCAGCTGTGTTTGCATGGACGCTGATATTCCACTTTTAGTCAGAATGGGCTCATTCAGAATAAAAGCTTCAGGTAATCACCTCAGTCAGAACAGACTGGACCAATTTGGCCCAATCCAAATGAATTTTTGATCAGAATAAGAGGGGTGGTGTAACCATTTAGTAATTCCTTGGATTGGAAAATATTAATCATGTAATTACTTGATGCGACTGTTTCTCTCTTGTTGGAATAAATATATTCTTTCTGTGCATGCCTGTCCCACATAGGGTTAACATTAGGCACTAACGGCCCTGGGTCACTGGGTGCCCTTGGCAAGATTACATTTGCATCCCCCCCATGTGACAGTACAATTTTCGTGTGCTCTTCAGGGCGTCCCTACGGACACATGGCACCCCTAGCATTTGCTTATACGTCCTGTGCCCAGGGCCGTTAGGTCACATGACATGTTTCCCGCAGGGATGGAAGCATGGCAGCTACACAGCAGAACTGGTCTGGCTCTGATACTACTTATTTGTTGGAAGCTTTAAAAGAATTAAAAATTATTGAACTATTGTGGCATATACGTCAAAGTGGGCGGAGCTACTTTATTCTGATTAAATATTCTGAGCATGTAAATGCACATTTTACCAGATTGACATCCATGTAAACAGTTGGAATAAGTAAGTAAGTTGGAATCTTTAATCAGAATGATTTCAGTCTGATTAAAAAAAAAAATGTCCATGTAACCACAGATAATGAATAGTTATGATGCTCAGTGGGACAAAACATTAGGCAGAGTTGAGCAGCTGTGATGCAGAGCACCCAATGTCCTCTACACGTGCTACTCGGTGAACCCCGTCTAAAGCCTTTTTAAAGTCATTCACAAGTCATTGGACAGGACAGACTACGCAGGCATTAAACGGTTATTTTAGATGACAGGCTTTTAGATGATAAAATTATCCTCTTTCTACAGCCTTCCAATGGTCTGACTGCACTGTTTTGCCTTTTTTTTTTTTTTTTTTTTTTTACTTGCACAAGCAAAACAGTTTGTGCAGAATGTTGTAATTGGTTCATTGAGAGCGAGTTGTTAATCATGGTGACTGAGTGTGTGAGGATCGTCGGCCCATGTGTCTGTGCTGCTCCGGTTGGTCCACTGTGGCCCGTGTGTCTGCGCTGCTCCGGTTGGCCCGCTCAGGCCCGTGTGTCTGTTCATGTTCTCATTTTTTTTTAGCTGTGCAGCATTCGTTGGATTCTTCGTACTGTTAGCAGTGAGCAGGAGGCTCTACATGAGGCAGGAAGATGTAGGGAGTGACAGTGACTCGTGGAGGCTGTAGGAGGGCAGCCAATCACGTCTCCTATAAGTACCGTAGCTGTAAATGCAACAGGTCTGGCCTTTGAGGACTGAGTCATGGCCATGAATATGGGGACGGGGGATCGAGTGATTTCCTGGCTTTACCGAGGAGGGTTCTGTGTTCTCTGGTGCGCTGATCCATTTCTTTTCCCCTACTGCCCTTCAAAACCCACAGTCGGTTCAGGCTGAGACAAAATGGCACTGAGATGAAATGTTAATGCCGTTGGCTCATGTTTTTATTGTAGCCTGGCTTTAAAAAAAGGCCGCTGTAATGCAAGTCTTCCCATTACAGCAGGCACGTAGCGTGGATGAAATACTCTGTAGTTAGAATGGACGTGTGTCACTGTAGTTTCATCATCAGTTCTCTGCAAGATAAATGGTGTCCCTCCAGTGCAGCTGAGCACATGCTGTAAAAGGCTACACCATTAAGATTTAGTGCAAAGATCAGTATCGTTTTGCCAAGTGGCAGGTTCAATGAACAAACGTGTCATCGTGTTGCATTATAAACTGGTGCTGTAAGAAATTCTCAGTGCTCACCCCCTTTTTTCTCTAGTCAGGCTTTGTACTGCTGCTTTGAAGCAGCCATTCTGAGATTTAAAGTGTGTTCGAATCGCCTTAAAGAAGTTGAATTTTTAATTGCTCTGTAGAGCTCCATGAATTAAGTTGAAAGGGTCGTATCTTATCTATTAACGAAGTCTGGGGAGCACCCGTGAATTGCAGTAGTAAGTATGGTCTTAGTCTATCTTAATTCCTATTGAATTTTCAAAAGCGGATGAAAGCTGAAGGGTGACGCCATAAGGCTGGCTGGTGTTTCTAAAAATAAACTGCATCCGGCAGCTGATTGGGCAGGAAAACCCAACGCTTTAGCCATATAGGCTGTGAGGTTTTTGTTTCCAGCTCAACTTCTGATTGCTCGAAGTCAACACTGGATTAGTCAGTGAAGTGGGTCTTGTAGGCCTACAGTGGGTGTTAGTTGAAAGCGTCTGTGGACCACTGAAGCGTGGCGGGCCTCCATGGCGGTCATTATCCAGCCAGGTCTCCGGTGAGCTTTTGTTTCATGTGGCAAGCAGTCAGTCTGCACTTGGCTTCCTCTGGCTGAGAAATCAAGAGTGGTTATTGTAGGCAAGCAGGGATCCTGCTGGGTCCTACAGCCCCACTCATCCTCTCTGCTTACTGATGCATGCCAGAGATGGTACTACATTAACTGTTGGCTCCTTCTGGCCGTCACAGTTAAAGGTGTAGTATGTTTGCTTCAGTTTTGGGAGTCCTGACATGAGGAAGTCTGCCCTGAATGTCTTTTTACTTTTGTGCCTGAGTCACAAATTATTTTCTTTCTGCCATCATCCAATTCCAATACACCCAGTTCCAATACATAGTATGTACACGAGTCTGTCCTTCTGTCACGTCACAAAAGGCCTTTGTCATTTGGCAAACCAAAGGTCGACTGCTTCTGCCACTTGTCATTTGAATATTCTCGCTGACACTTGTGTTTGCAGCCATGGGGCTGTAAATATGACAGTAAATCTGTCATATGGTGTGGCTTCACACGTGGCCATCGCAGGGCATTTGTGAGGTGAAGAACAGAGTGATGGAGAAGAAATGGTGGCCAAATGTCAGTCTTGTTCAGTGTCATGGAAGTCAGGGATGGGTTTAGGGATGTGCTCAGGCAGATTCACCTGGCTCAGAAAGGCGCCTGCTGTCTGCCCCCTGTCTCTGGGAGAAGGAAAAGTGCTCTATCTTCAGGATCGAATGAATCGCAGATTTCAAGGCCAGCTGATGTTCAAATATGCATCCCTGGAGAGGGATGGGGAAGCGTGATTTAACATTGCACATTTTTCTCTTGAAGGACAGGCAGACTTCAGGTGTGAATCAGTTCATTACATTTCATATAGGTAGAGCAGCCAGAACAGGAGGCTCTTGTACCATAACATGGATTGAATTTTCTTAGAAAGGCAGAAAAACAATCACATGGTAAATGCATTACTTTATCTCCTCCCAGTGAGCTGCATTTTCCATCATAAAATCAAATGGAAAGACGAGGCTATGTGAAGTGTATACATTTGATTTCTCGGCCCCAAGTGCGCAGTAAACACACTGAGTTCTATATTGGGTGCTCGTGTGACATTTCATCTGCTATTTTCGGGGCAGAAGTATATTGAATGGAACGTAGTGTAATAGAATGGTAATGAACACAAGACATTTGCAGCGCTTAACACAAAAGGATGGAGTTCAGGCTGACATGAATTGAATATCTGAACTTGCTTTTCTCACACTGTTCATCTTCCAGTGTTTTATTCAAAGACAAGCATGACAAATCCACTTGCATTGCCAAAGGACTACCCATGTTAGATAAAAATTATCAACGTTTTGGTTTGAAAGAAGCAATGAAACAAAGAATGTATGTAGTTTCTTTTTACATTTGGTGATAAATTGAATGAATTGTATTATTTAAGCTTGTTTTCCCGGTGTGTATATGAAGAATGGGATTCATATACAGTATCTTTACTCTCTTGCTTTTCCTTGTGTTTGTGTGTCTGTAGATTACCAGCGTTTGATGACGGTTGCCGAGGGGATCACCACCCTCCTCTTCCCCTTTCAATGGCAGCACGTCTACGTGCCCATCCTGCCCGCTTCCCTGCGCCACTTCCTGGATGCACCCGTGCCCTACCTGATGGGACTACAGTCCAGGGAGGGCATGGACCGCTCCAAACTGGAGCTTCCACAGGAGGTGAGTGCAGCCAGGTCCTCTGTCAGCGCCCCGCACCCCGTGTCTGTTAAACAGCACACAGACCCCAGAGGCAGTATCATGAATAAAGAATCTCCTGTCAGATGGGCAAGACTCGAAGCCTTAACACAGTCCTATGAATTCATACCACAGCAGGCTGCGTAACGTAATTGTTTCTGTGAAATATACGGGGACACATTGATGGGGTCATATCTCTGGAATAAAATGTGCAACCCTCAGATAGTACCTTTTTATTATTTTTTAAAGAAAATAAAAAAGACCACTGCCTGTCACAATGCATTACTTTTTTCTTTTTCTATATTTATTTTCCTTGGACCTTCAGTTCAGGCAGGTCCTTCTCCAGAGTTCGTGGTCGAACGTCAAATATTTGTGTTGTATAGATAAGGTTCTAACGAGCCTGCACATGCTAACGAGCATCCTCACTAGGCTCCCTGGGGTGCGCTAATCTCCATGCCTCTGCATGAATTTTAATTATCCATCCTGCCCGCGTTCTGCGAGCGCACGATTCACTACACAGCACAGCACAGCCTGCCTTCCTCCCCCAAATCCAATTTTCCACACTGCTTTTCTTCCCCCGTCGACCCCCGAAGACCACTGCATGCCAAATTATCTTTTTACAGCTTTTCTTTGAAGTTCTTCTGCCCTGAATTATAACTGATGTAAAGTTGCTTCAGGCAAAACAAAAGTTGCAAAGACCACTTTTTTTTTTTTTTTAACAAAGATGATAAATATTGAATGAAGGACAGAAGTAAAGAGGCCATGCTGCAATAACAGGCATTTGTATTTTCTGTGCTTTTCAGCTTGTGTTGAACTTCTGATTATTCCTGTCAACATTTTTACTCAAAGGACACATTTTATTGCGGGTAATGTGAGCAGCCGTGTTTACTTCACATATCCAAAATTTTTGTTTTGTTTCTGTTCTGCCCTCGCTCCCCCCCTCCCAGCGTGTTCTGTGGAGAAGGAGCAGGAAGCTGTCATGAGGAATCAGGGCAGACCTTGAGAAGGGAAGACAGCACCATTGACTGCAGCTGTAATGCCTTTCCTCATATAAACACTCTCTGGGTGTCCCTAAAGACATGAAACTCTGCACCCCTTATAGCTGGCTGCTGTGTCATGATGTGCCTTGTCATCTCGCTACATCAGTAAATGGGGAGGAGGGGGCACCTGAAAGACAGACCCACATTTCAGCCTTCAACCGCTCCAGTGTAAGACATGAATGCTCAGAGGACATTACTAATTAGTCTTCTTGCCATGGCGATCCACACGTTCACTTTGGACATGTCAACGTGTTGATTCCCTTCGTATCACCTAACAAGTCCTCAGGTGTGTGTGTGTGTGTGTGTGTGTGTGTGTGTGTGTGTGTGTGTGTGTGTGTGTGTGTGTGGATAAACCTTGGTTACTTATTTAATGGTGAAACCCCCTGAGGGAGGTGCATCGCCTAGACTTCTTAGATTCTCTCTGACCAAGTCTTTTTAAACGGAATGTTGATCCTTCATCTGCCCAGTTTGACAGGACAACAAACCCAGAAGGTTCTCCATCACAAACACCTTTCCACCTCTGAGAACTTCCCGGGTCACTGGAAAACCACTACACTGTGATATTTTATATACATGTCTATTTTACATAAATGTTGTGCTGTATGTTTGTGTCTGTTCTTGCACCCCAAGGAGTGTACAGGCACATAACGGTAAATCTCAACACCAGTCAACTCGGCCCACTGTCCATGTAAAGCTGTCTTCCTCTGAACTTCTCTAGTTTTGCATTTAGTTACCAGCAGTATATGCATGAAGTGAGCTGAAGTGAGTTCCTCAATGATTTTCACCCCTTGATGACATTGAGAAGGAAGCATGGTGCTTTTGTTGCAAAAATGGCAGCTGTTTTCAGAATGCCCAACACAGATATGTTTTTGTCTGCTGGAGACAGTACAGTGTCTTCATGATGGGCGTTGCTAACATGCTCTGTCGCAAAGTGTTTAATTGCAGAGAGTGTATTGAGTTCAGTTTGGATATTGTGGCTAAGTAAGGAATGCTTTTGTTTTGCATTATTCTTGTACAACTCAGGAAACAAAACTGGATCAAAGTTCTCTTTTGTTGGTGATGTGTTTTGTAGTCTGAATTTTTTGTCTTGATGTTTGTTTTTTGTTTTTTTTTTTTTTTTATGAGACTGCAGGCGCTGCTGGTCCTGCTTTGTCAGTCCCGTCTGTACAGGTGACGGTGTGGCGGTGTGGTCACCAGTGTGTGCTCCTCTTCCCCCAGGCTAACCTGTGCTTCGTCGATATCGATAACCACTGCATCGAGCTGCCGGAGGACTTCCCGCAGTTCCCCAACAAGGCGGAGTTCGTCCAGGAGCTGAGCGAGGTGCTGGTGGGGTTCGGCCAGCTTCCCGAGGGCAGCGTGCCACTCAGCCCCGCCCCGGGCCAGCTCAAAAGCCAGGCGCTGCGCGAGCTCGTGGACGACCGGCGCAATGGGAACCTTGGGGGCGAGGCTCTAGCGGTGCTGGAGCGGCTGCAGGCCCTGGCGACGCGTACCGGGGTGGCCGTCGGACCGATAGTGCCGCTGGGAAAGGGAGGGGAGAGCGAGGGCGAGGCAAAGGCGCGCGTCCATAACCAGGAGGGGGAGCTGTGTGACGCCAAGCTCAACGTGCAGCTGAGGGAGGTGTTCGCCAATCGCTTCGCCAACCTCTTCGCCGACTATGAGGCGTTTGTCATCCAGAGTGCCAATGACCTGGAGTCCTGGCTCACCAACCGGGAGCAGATGCATAACTTTGACAAGGTGACTCTATACACGCGGGCCCACACAGCACGAACTCGCCTTTTAGTTGGGTTGAGTGTGCTTGATATGGTCATTATAGCTCATAGAACAGAATGGAATGTTATTGTTATTATTGATGATGATGATGATACTTGCATAACCGCCACCATTATCAATTATCTCAATTTCCTCAGTTTTTAAGGTCAGGCAGATGAGCTCAGTGAACACTTTTTTCCTTGTGATTTAGCAGAGCTGCACATGTACAGGTGTTTCAATGTGGCTGTCTCGCCCCCTCGCCAGGCCTCGTTCCTGTCAGACCAGCCCGAGCCCTACCTGCCCTTCCTGTCCCGCTTCATCGAGACGCAGATGTTCGCCACCTTCATCGACAACAAGATCATGTCTCAGTGGGAGGAGAAGGACCCGATGCTGCGGGTGTTTGACGGACGCATCGAGAAAGCGCGCCTCTACGGTGGGCGTGCGCCTGGCATGCGCTCCTCTGCCTACCAGCGCTGCACCATCCTCCGCGAGTCAGGTGAGCGTCACAGATGGCCACGTGGCTGCTGGACCCATGCGTGCTGATTGCTGAAGGTGCCTTTTACTGGAGAGCTGCTGTGCTTTGCTGAGTCCTTATTCTGGAAAATCCATTGATAAAAACAGTGTAGAAGTTTTAGCTTCATAGCAGGTTTTATCCAAAACTGATTAGGTAGCATAGATTTCCTTCACACAGCTGGGTGTTTAAAGATGGACTGCAGTCCCTTGGTCAAAGAGCCAGGCCTCACGTGGACATTACACCTGTAGGGTTTTGCTTAAGAAACATGCACATGGGTGCTGCCTTGTTGTACAGATAGAGTCCACTGAACAAAAATGCTGCCCCCACTCCTAAATATAGCTGCTCACAGGGCTGAAAAAAATCCTTGAATATTTATTGTGCATTAGATATTCACAGTTCTTTATTAGTATACTAGCCTTGCACTAGCAGACAGAAATAAGATATATAAACAGTGCTTAATGGATAAACAAACACATCCTGTGCACGTTATCCATGCTTTAAACCAGTAATTGTTCATCAGGACGTTAATTTGCATGACGGAATGCTTATTTATATCCGTTTGCTTTGATGGCCCACCCAGGGCCCCTGATGGCTGCCCGTTCCCATCCTAAGTAGGACGCCTGCGGCAGGAATTCTGCTGCGTGTAAAAACAGCGGCTGCCCCAGCTAACCATCTCAGTGCGTGCGTGCACGTGCGACTAAAGAGGCTCCTGTAAAAGCCGCACTGACACTTTTTGACCCAGGGCTACATGACCTCCCTGTGACACAAAGTCTGTCCTGCTGCTGTTTTTGAGAGTAAGGCATGTTGGAAATGCCAGACCCTACTGTGTGTGCGCGTGTGTGCACACGTGCGTTTGGTGCTTTGTTGGCCGATGGCAGTTGCAGTCTGGACGTCCCAGGTTGGCCCATGTTAAAGCAGAGGAGACAGGCACCCCTTTTCATCGTGTAATTTGTTTTCCTTCTTTAAATTACCGCTCATTTGCTGCCTGCTTCTTTAATCACTAAATGATAAAGGCGGGTTGCTGGGAAGTGTGAAGGACAGTTTCATAACGTGTGTCTGATCGCTCTTCACTGTTGCATTGAAATCTGTTTACTGCTTTTTTGCAGTTTTGTCCTATTTCACCAGAGTTTTCTACATAAGTCTTATTTTCTTATGTGTCCAAAAAACAATCATAGCTGATTTCAAATAATGTAGTACAATTTCTGAAGATGGGGAGTCAGTGTAATAAAATGAAAATTTCAGTGTCTGCAGTCTGTTCCTCACTGAAATACAGCAAAATGACATATGGCTGAACTGTAATCGTTATGTATGTTTACCAGGTGCCTCAGCAGAAAGAAACAGAAGCCAGTTTGAAAACGTCATGATTATGCCTGTACATGACTGTTTGTAATGTTGCTTAGCAATGGAGCTTTCAGAGCTTTGAAAATGGCCTGATTGTCCACTTTGATCTCACTGGGCAAGGATGTAGTGTAACCTTTATCCTGTCAGCATGAAAAACCCCAGCAAGCGATTGGTGCTGCGCTGTTAAACTGACACTGTGCTCAGAGGTGACGTGAAAGCTCTCTGGGTCTGTCGCAGCGGTGTCTGATGTTCAACCTCAGCAAAATTCAGCAAATAAGCCCTGTGTGACAGTACTGGAACAGGGAGAGAAGGGCTGCTGGACACTGCTAGACAGTAGACAGGGACAGAAAGGCTGTTGGGGTTACTGCATTGGTGTCCTAAATGTCTTCTTTCTCTTTCTCTCTCTCTCCTTCACTTTTACCTTCACACTCATGAACAGCAGAAAACAGGCTGACTGTTGCTGGCCTTGAGGTCAGTTTATTGCTAGGTTGTCTCCCCATGGGAATACACAGGTTTTTCCATCTGTACATCCCTTCGTGCTGGAGTCTGTCCTTATGCGATCCATCCCTTCTCCCCAAGGTCGGCTTCCATTTGGAGCCAAACTGTCTAACTATAGTTTCCTAAATCTTAGACCTTATCAGATATTCAAATGACCATGCATGATTATTTATGCTCTGTGAGACCAGATACTTTCAGTTTTAAAATTAACATTTTATAAATATATTTAATACATTGTTCAGGTACAAGGCACCATAACCTATAAACCTCTAACTTTTTGACCTCTTTTACTGTACATTTTTTCTTACTCTTTCAGAATCATATGATTTAATTTCTGTCTGTTGTTCTGTGTAATGATATATGTATGCTAGATAAACACCCATAGAGCCCACATAGTTCAACATTTGCGTAACTGGAAGAACACGCTCTTGTTTCCGAAGATGGTATTTATGGAAGGCGCGTGTTTGCGCTGTCAGCTGATTCATTCCCTTCTCCCAGTTCCGGGAGTTCCCTGCAGGACTGCCCACGCTAGCAGGCGGCCTCGTACACAGCCACAGAGAGCTGGGCACCTGTTTCATGTCCTGGATGACAGCCCAGCATGATGATGAAGTGCCCAAGTGGGGGATGGGGGGGTGCTGACATAGTGTGCCAGCGTGTGTGGCGATGCTGCTGGAGGAGTCTGCTGGATAGTTTCGTGCTCCATGCAGAGGAACATGGCCATCCTTTAGGCTCAGTATGAACTCTCTTGGACCAGTCGCTCATGTCTTTTCCCCATGGCCTCCTCCTTTGTCTGACTCACAGCCCAGGCCATTGAACAGAGGTTGATGAAGATCGACCACACTGCCATCCACCCGCATCTGTTGGACATGAAGATCGGTCAGGGCAAATACGAACAGGGCTTCTTCCCCAAGCTGCAGGCTGATGTGCTGGTGGCAGGGCCGACCAATAACAAGTGAGTACCTTGGAGCTGGTCTGAAAACCCACCAATGGTCAAGGAGTGCCATTGTTAATGTGAGTCCTAAGTCTATACATGCGACTTGTGTTGGGTTCTAGCAGAGGTTTACAGTGGATTACAGAAATGTCTACAGCAGGTGGGCACTCACAGTTTATGTCAGAAAGAAGGCATTTATTATCAGGTCTGTTTTTGATTTGTTAACACTTGTCTTTGGTTGACAGCATGGCTGTTTAGAAACATGTACTCAAACAGGTAGAATGTACTTTTTCTGCCCGGGGGTGTCAGCTAATTTGAGTGTTTGGCACATGCCAGCAGGTGGTTCAACCGCACAGCAACCACCCAGCGCAGAAAGGACCGCAACCGGCAGCACTCGGAGCACCTGGGACTGGACAATGATTTGAAAGAGGTTCGAGTAGTCGTGTGTGTTCTTCCCTGAACCTTCACCTTCACTTACATTTGTGTCACACTCAGCAACCGTATTTGTCTGCACTGCGTCTCTGTTCCATTACATTGCTTGCCTTTTATTTAAGGTTTTATGTTTGTCTTGCATTGTGTGGGCTGTGACCCCATGCTGTGCTGGGGACACCTGTGTTTAGCTGAGGAGGTTGTGGGTCAAAGGTGTGGACTTGCTGTTCTTGACAACTTTTATCTCCACTCTGTGCTGATAGATGGACAGCACTGATGCAATCAAGTCAGCACAAATTAAATCACCAAGATTAACTGAGAGAGTCTGCAGTTTTCCTTAACAGTCCCCCCATAGAGACAGAAGTTGATATGTCTCGATGAAGCGTACAACCCAGGAATAATAAGCTTGGCTGAACTCACACAGCCCTTTATTTTTATCTTTATCTTACTCCACCTGATGTTTAGGAGGAGTCACTCTCATGGATTAATTATTCAACAGAATTTGTCTGTTACAGTCATTGACGAATTGCTGTTCCATATAATGTTGGGTAAACCACACAGGTTGCTTCCTCTCTCTCTTTTGGCACTTTGACCTCTGATTTTGCACTGTGTGCTGTATGTAAATGCTGACCTCACCTAAAATGAAGAGGCAGTCTTTCTGAGCCCTCTGCAGCTTCCTCACAGTAATGTCTGTTTTTTTACTGCTTTCATGTCTTTTTAGTTCTTCCTGTCTCTCATTTGAATGTACTGTTCCTTCATCTGCATGCTGTGCTGTTTCCTTTCTCTTCTCTTCCCCCCCCCCTTTATTTTGTTTTGTGTGTTTTATGGTCTTTGTGTTATGGGTGTGGGTCGGTCCACCCCGCAGCAGGCAGAGGGGTGTCTGGGCCTGCAGAACTCCATGGCTTTTTGGGAGTGGGATAACGCGTCGCCCCCTCCTTTAAAACCTCCAAAAAAATCCTTCTCGGCGTGCTGCCTGGTATGTGAAGGAGTGTTAGCATGTTGTAGACTCCAAAGACACTCACCCCCCAGCTTCCTGCTTCACTCCCCTCCCCCAGTCTATCCTGACATAGACATACTATAAGGTTTCAGGGACCAGTAAACAGATTGCCATGGTTACAGACTACTAATAAACTCAGTGTTTTAAATGCATCCCTGTCAGCGAGGGATACACTTTATAAGCATACAGATATGTTGTCTATAGATATTGTATTAGTGAAGACAGCATTTACTCACATTTTCATATGTTAAAAATGATGCACTGGCAAATTTAGCAAGTCTTGGCTGCATTTAAATCTGGAATGAGAAAGGTCTGTGTTCAGTGTGAGATGTGACTGTCATCTGCCGGTATAGATATTTCACTCCATCATGAACAGGCTGCCATAAATTGGGTTATAAGTAATGATTTTAGTCATAGCTGGAGAAATGTATTTCTCTGTAGGTTAATGCACTGAGGCTGGGTTAAAATGTCTTTTTAAAAGTCTGCACCACAGTCCTAGGTGTAATAATGGAATTCAAACGAAAAAGTCACGTTGCAGTATAGCATTCATCAGTGCATCTTTATTCACAGAAGCATTACGGCTCTGTTTGGGGTGTTAGAAGGTAACTGAATACCCGACATGTCTATTAAAGTGCAAAAGCTCTTCTGAAAGTAGTGCGAAAACCACTCTGTCTATAGAGGGGTCATGCTTTCAGGTGTAACTGTTAAATATTCAGAGATTTTAGGGGGGAAAAAAATGAAATGAGAGTTTCAGGATGTGCTTGCCTTTAAAGAATTGGTATTTGTAGTCTATCATCCAAAACTCACAGGGCACAGAAAAAGATTACAGTCAGGTGTATAAATATTTGGACAGAGACACGATTTTCATCACTTCTGCTCTGCATATCAATGGGAAAGTGCCCTTTACAGAATGTGCTGCTGCTTAATAATATTACCCAAACTGTACCCCTTCCCCACGCCAGCATTTCTACTGCAGAGATGTTAATGATACACCTTCTGCTGTCCTTGGCTCTGCCCTGGCTTCTCTTTTTAACACCTGATAGTGTTCAGTGACATATTTTCAGATATATATTTTGATGTGTATATAAAGCTATTCTGTAGCTTTGGATTCTTCATGTATCTACAAATTGTCTGCTAAAAGAGGTGCGGCTGGATGCGGGGAAACGGCTTTATAAGGACTGCTGGACAATGTGGGAGGGGCCTAAGAGGATCAGGCGGAGCTAAAGGCTGTCATTCTCCCTCCTCTTCTGGGTTTCCTGTAGAAATACATGCAGGAGGCACGTAGCCTGGGGAAGAGCCTGCGGCAACCGAAGCTGTCAGACCTCTCCCCTGCGGTCATCGCCCAGACAAACTGGAAGTTTGTGGAGGGCCTGCTGAAGGAGTGTCGCATGAAGGTGAGATTAACAAGAGATCTGTCCCCTCACCTGACACCTGCTGATATACAGTGTGGGTTTGGGTGAGTGACTGACTGTGGGTTGGGTTTCTGCACCACTGCACAGCTGACCAAGATCATATGGTTTGATTGTGCACCATTGCACAGTTGAGTAAGATGAAATGGAAACTGCCCCAGTAAGACCCCTTCGGGAAAACAAGAGTGTATCTTTAGGCTTCTAGTTCCATAGCTCCTCCACATGGGGATTTCATGACTGATGTTTCCTGAATAGAACAGAGAATAGATTCTATGACACTCAGATTCCTTAAAATTAAACGGTGTTAAATTCGCCATTTATACCAGTGTTCCTACAACAATAAAGTAAAATACTGGTCAATCACTTTCATTTTACTGTCACCATGGAAACCACAAAGTTAGTGGAAAAAGAACAGTGATGCTTGCCTTTGTCCAGACCAAGCGCATGCTGGTGGAGAAGATGGGCAGGGAGGCGGTGGAGCTGGGCCATGGCGAGGTCAGCATCACGGGCCTGGAGGAGAACACGCTCATCGCCAGCCTGTGCGACCTGCTCGAGCGCATCTGGAGCCACGGCCTGCAGGTCAAACAGGTACGCACACACCTGGGCGTCTGCTCTCTGCGCTGTCAGGACAACATGCACACTAGTCCTGGGAAACTGTTTTGAACATCACTAGTGAATGGGGTTACCAGGTGTTTGGTGTCACCCAGTAGGTGGCTGGTCAGTGAAAGACAGTGCAGCATGCTCTGTGGTTTGCAGAACTTTGCATTTTCTGTGTCTACATGCTTTGTATGTCTACTGTCCTATCTCATATTTATGAGCTGGACAGTGAGAACGTGTATTTTACCCGTCCCATGTCATAAAGCTTAACAGCTAAACATGCACCTGTGTGCAGTATATGTGTGTTGCTACCTCTGTGCAATGGCAGAGAGAAAATGCTGCTGACTGCAAGTATACAGGTAAACTCCAAAAGCAAAGTAAAACATTGTGACTTTGAACATGGTAACTACTAAACATCTAAAAATAAACAAGCACACAGCTGGGTTTGAGACACAGCGGTGAGACGCCTGGTAGTGCAGGGACAGCAGTTCCACTGTCCTCTGCTGATCACTTCTTGTTCTTCTGCAGGGAAAGTCTGCCCTGTGGTCCCACCTGCTGCACTACCAGGCTCGGGAGGAGAAGCTGGAGCTGCAGGTGGAGTCTCCAGGTGAGATGTGCTGTCCACTTTGGCCCATTGTCTTAGTTACCTTCGAGCCACAAGCTGTGCCCTTATCTGCCTTACTCTGTTTTTTCTGGCAGTTTGTAACGGCTCAGAGCGGCGCAAGTCAGACACAAGCCTGGGAATGCCCTGTCTGAGAGTGTCCCTGATACAGGACATGAGGTTGGGTTCTCCTTCTCAATTGTTCTCTTTAGTACCGTGAGTCACATAACCCACTGTGTTTCCTGGTTTTTAACACAGTGTACTGCCGTCCTTTTACCAACATATCACAGCTTGAACAGCACGAGGCGTTAGATGGCATCTCAGAGGACTTCCACTGTGTGTCCCTGAGTGCTCATCGGGTGGGGGGGGGTGCCTTTAACCCCAATGAGACAGGATGTTCTCATTAAACAAGGACAGCAGTCCAGACACTTTGGCTCACTTTCTGTAGTAAATCACGTTTTGAGGCCAAGGTGGTCACACTAGAACAAAATTAGCTTTTTATTAAAGCGTGTGTGTGTGTGTGTGTGTGTGTGTGTGTGTGTGCGCGCGCACCCGCATGCATGTCAGTGCTTGCCAAGCTGTGTTATTGGGACAAATGTTTTTCATACAAATCGCAAAACTTCGTGATCTACTTCATTTGCCGTTATATTAAAACATAAAACTAATAAAAGTTGTTTTTAGCCAATATTTAATTGTTTATGTTTGAAACTGACACGACAGTATCCAGTCTGAAGGGGACAGTGTCTACAAACACATTTGTGTAAATGTGTACTTGTAAGCAGCAGGTCAATTCAGCATTCAGAAGCTGCTCCTCCAAGAGAGTATAGTGATGAAATGTGAGTCACAGTACAGCCTGACCAAGGCCCCTCTCATCTGTTTCCTCAGCTTCTGAACTCTGACCTCTCTCTAATGATGCTCATGGGCTTTGGCTGTCTGCAGATTTTCCCTGTGCGACATGTCTGGGATTTTACAGCAGTCTGCTGCCCGCTTCATTTACATTTATTTGAATGGACTTACTTACTATGTGTGGCTGATTATCAGGCCTTATATTGGGGGGGGGGGAATCTGGTGCATGGTGGAATAAATACTTGTACCGTCGCCACCTGCAGACACATCCAGAACATGAGCGAGATCAAGACAGAAGTAGGACGGGCTCGAGCCTGGATCCGTCTGTCACTTGAGAAGAAACTGCTTTCGCAGCACCTCAAACAACTTCTGTCAAACCAAGCTTTAACCAAGTAAGTGGGAGGACACTGCCATACAGGGAAACATCAGGAGACACACACACACGCACGCATGCGTAAATACCAGCAGGCTAAAAAAAGACACAATAAAGAACAGTGGCTCATGAAACACATGCACACTTATGTTAGAGATTAGACTCTTCATTAAAGGGATATATATATATATATATATATATATATATATATATAAAAACTGAAAGTGGGTCTTGAATAAAGGCAGAAAGAAGTGTATGT
>JABJVR010000052.1:10646010-10659587 GCA_025773905.1 Chitala chitala
CTCACGGGTGTGGAAGGTTTTCATGGGGCGTGCCCTTTAGTGCTCCACATGTTTTAGATCACTTTCCTTTTTAGAGTACTTTTTTAGCCATTTGGATATGGTCAGTTTTAACTTTTTTTGTAACGGCTCAGAGCGTTTTTATTAATTTATTATTGTCAAAAAAAGATTTTTTTTTTTATTAATAATTTATTACAGTACTCAAACACACTCATGCATTTTCACTCATATACACACTGATGGTGACACACACAGCTATTTACAGGATGCTGCTGGGATATGCAAATAGGATTGGATGGTCGAACAGCAGCACTGAAACAGTGCACTGACATTACAGTAATATACAGGAATGTTGTCATCATGAGGTACCGTACTCAATGTGTAAGGCAAATTCAGATAAAATCTTTCCTTTTTATTCTTTACACTGTACCCCCTAGTATTTACCATGCAAACGCAGTAGTCATCAACATGATTTTTGGGCTTATGCCAGACTACTGGAATTCCGAATTTACCGATAAGCAAGCATCACTGAATTTCATAAAACATCAGGCAAACCCTACGTTATAGAGGAAAACTGAGGACATTTTTGAAATCAGCAGGTTAATATCATTTAGAAAAACATGTTTTTTGCAAAACCTCTGAACTCATGCATACATGATTTTAATCAGTCTAGTCTAACCTTTATCTCTGCCAAAGGTGTTATCTGCAGCAGAGCAGTTTATGGAAAAAAAACCTTAATATTAACCTCAGAAGCTCATGCCCCCACAGCAGTGTCATGGTCCCCCGTGTGATCCATTCATCTCAGCCTTATTGCTGCTGACGGGCTACTGGGGCCTCGGCCTCCTGGTCATCCATACTGCCATCCATCATGTCCTAACGCCATTTCCCTCTTTCAGTCTGCTTTTAGGTCTCATCACACGCACATCTCCACAGTGTTCAAGGTTAGAGAAAGCTCCACTTCTCACGTGCTCTTAGAACTCTGTAGACTTCAGGTCCAGCCCCTGGTGTGCTCTGTCCTCTTCCCAGTTTAATATGAGGTTTAGCTTTCCTGCCTGTGCCTTTTGAGAATGCCGTGTGTTGGGCGAGTGTTGCATTTCTGTGATCTTTAAGCCTCACTGAATGTCTTTAGCTTTCCCACCCATCCATCACAGTATAATTCAAGTTTAATATAGGAAGGACACCTAAATTACATAAATGCACAAAAAACAATGTTTGCCACGTGTAACATGCTTGTACATTGTAGAGGGTCTCTGTTAGTGTAGAATCCAAGCTATATCTAGGATGATTATGAGTGATACTTGTGTCTTCTGCGATAGCTCATATTTCAGACCTTTATTTCCCCCCTAAGGACCGCATAGTGACAGCGGTAACATGATGCTCATGTTCACACGTGTACAGTATATGACTGCCTTGTTCTCAGTTCACTGAGGTGTCGTCTTCTCCGTTTCAGTGTCAGAACTTGGGCAAACTCACCACCGTGCAACTGGGGCATGACAACTCCGGCCTGCTAGCCAAGTGGCTGGTGGACTGTGTAATGGTGCGCAATGAGATTACTGGACACACCTACAAGTAAGTCTGCGATCAACACTCTGCTCCACCATGGCGCATGTGTATGGCTACTCTTCATCAATATGCTACATACTTAAAAAAACAGGCAGAGGTTAAGCTCGCTCTGCCTGTTTAAGTGCCTCCTGTTTGGTACAATAGTGGGCACTTTTGTTCAAACTGGGCACTGAATCACATAATTCACTGTGCTTTTTGATTGGACCTCTCTGAGATCGTAAAGACCGGTTGGATTTGGTTCTCCAGGAATAGAGATGTATAACACTTTTATAACTGAGGCGTATTCTACAAAATAGGTCCATGTTTAACCCCCCACCACCCTGTCATACTCACAGATGTACCTATTCTGACACCTGCTGTCTTTGGGTCTTCCATCCCAACACCTACAACCACCTTCTTTCTGTAGTTTCTGCTCATTTTTGTCCAAGAACTGCATTGCATTGTGGGCAGGGCAGCACATCATCTCATCTTGACACCCAGGTTTCCCTGCGGCCGCTGGCTGGGGAAGGGAGTGGATGATGGAAGCCTAGAGCGGGTCCTGATTGGCGAGCTGGTGGTGCCTGTTGGGGACGATGAGGTGGGGAGACAGTGCCGTACCCCCCCACTCCAACGTTCTCCCACCCAGGCCAGGCGCACCAGCATTACTTCTATGACTGGACGGGGCAGCAGTAAGCAACATTGCACTGTATGGTGCCTACTCTGACACCATGTGTATATGTGTAACACAGATGAGTGTGTGTGAGCATATGTGTGTGTGTGTGCGTGTGGTGTTTTTCTCCTCTTATGTAAACAGAAAGGGGAAAATTTTTATCTGCTACTCAAAGGTGTTCAGACAGAATTGGATGAAACCTGCAGCTGTGACTGTGTTTAAACTGCTTCCTCTGGAGATGTGGTGTTGACCTCAGTTTGTACCTGTCCCTCACAGAGCCCAGCAGTGCAGAGATCCAGGAGGCCATCGGGGAGGCCGTTAATAACATCCTTAAGCACTTTCACAAACCAGAGAAAGAGGTGGGTGTCCCACGCCTGGCAGCTGGGCCAGTCAGCTTTCTTAGTAATAGGCCAATGACACTGCAACAAAGTGACTGCTGGCAGTGTTTACCTGAACTATGTCATGCACAGTTGGATAATGGCAGCATGACACTGAATGCATGAAACAGATTCCACTCATCTGGGAAACGCCCAGAATCTTAAAGCCATGATTTAATCTGGCTTTTCAAACTGTGCTGTATTAACATTTCAATCTTTAAATATCTTTGCTTTATGTGTCTGCAGTTTTGCTGCAATAGAGGCAGTTAGTAAATAATGAATATCTATGAATGGCTTAAAACAAACTAATTTTAATAGATTTCAAGCTAATTTAATAGATCACAGAGGAAGTCAAAAAGTCATGTCAGTATTTCGTGTCACTTTTCTATATGACTGTAGTTCAATTTTGACACAATAGATGGGAAATGAACTTCTAATCCTTGTTTTTTTCATATATTATAATCATATAGTTTTTATAAAGTGTTTCTAAATACCCCATCTCAGACGTATCTCCAGTTATGTGAATGGACTCTGTTAAGCATGTGTCCCACATGATTCTGCGCAGTGTTTGCATTTGTTTTTTGTCAAAATCTGGTTTGGGGATAAGGTTTGAACACATGTGGCCCCTGTGCTGTGCCCCACAGAGGGGCAGCCTGACCGTGCTCTTGTGTGGTGAAAACGGGCTGGTGTCCACTCTGGAGTGGTTCTTTCACCATGGCTTTAAGTCGGCTCGCCTCTTCCAAAAGAACGTCTTTGTGTGGGACTTTGTGGGTAAGCGCTCGCTTGGCCGCAGGACCACGAGAGAACAGGTTCTGCGTCATGGACACAGGGTTACACTTTTCTCCTCTCTCATCCTGATACCCTGAGCCCAGAGGCTGAACAGCTCTGGTTAATTGCAGTTGCAGTGACACACTCCCCCTAGTGAACTGAACTGGTAAAATGTGTTTTGTAAATATTAAAAAAATTACCAACAGTCGAATTTGAAAAAATTGTAAGCTCTTTAGTTTGAAAGAGGTGAATCATCACAAAACATTCTGGTAATGTGAGATCTTCTTTCTACACTCGTTACTACAGTTTGGAAGTTCCAGGTGTTGACTGTGCAGTTCACTGTACAGCATTTCCTGTCACAGACACGTTCCTCCTATGATGTGCACGGCTCTGCTTTGTTTGACCTCAAACTGATGCTGCCCCCCCCCCCCCAGAGAAGGCAGCAGCATGCTTGGAAACTGCAGACCAGATGGGGGACCTACAGGAGGCTCCAGCGCCCCTTGGCCTAACCTGTGACACATTCTGCCGGTATGTGAACAGCATCAACAGCACGCCACGGAACATCGGCAAGGATGGGAAGTTCCAGCTGCTGGTGTGCCTTGGAGCCAGGTGAGTCAGGGGCGGCCCTTTGCACAGGTGTTCAGTATCTAAAACATTTTTAGTAACTATGGTAACTAAGGTAACTATGGTTAGTAACAGATTTTAACTTGGCTCACATTTGCAGAGCCTTGATTATTTTTGTGAATAATGATTGATTAAACTTTTGATTAAATGCCGTGACCATAAAATAAATGAACCCAATTTGCGCCACTCTGTATGCAAAGCATGGATGGGGCTTCCTGCTCTTTGCGCACATTTGTAAGGGATAAAGCTGGCACTAAACTCAAGCATTGCATTAACAGTCAGCCTGTAAAGGTGCACATGTATGAGATGTACGTTTTGTTGTATTCTCACTGTCTTCCAGTAGTTTTAATGTCCTCATAAAATAGTAATAATAATACAAAATTGACCAACTTAAGTCATTAAGAGAAATGTTCCATCCACAGTAATTATTGGTGTGTGGTATTTTTTCTTTCTTTTTTTTTTTTTTTTTGCTTTAGTTTTTTTTTTTTTTTTTAGTTAGGTATCCAGACTGTCTTACAATTATGCTTTTTGACTTGAGAAAGTATCTTACAATTTTCTGGAAGCTGTCTATTTGAAACTCAAAATGTTATTTAATAACATTATACCACTACAAACACATTAAATGCATTATAACATCATAAATAATGTTAATCTTATGTTCACAGTCCTCTGCGTATTTACCATTCTGTTGAGTGAGACATTTGTGCGGTGAAAGCTTCACTGATCATGAACTGGGTCATATGACACAGGAGCTTTATCAAAAGCCAGAGGGCACAGAGTATCAGTGTCGTACTTGACCATAGCGCCACTTTGGCGTCACAACAGTAATAATGAAAACAAAATACAGTAAACATAACCGAATTATCAAGGATGTCTGTCAATCAAGGTCACAAGTCCAACTTTACTGAATAGTCATTTGTCAAAACAAAGGAAACAAGTGACAGGTTGGTGATCATGGTTAATAATTTATGGCACATTACACTTTCTCTCAGCTGGTCAGGTCCCCATCCCTTCTCATAAGGTGACATAAACCGTGTAAAAATGCTTTTAAATGAACAGGTCACAAAATGTGATGGATTGCATATTTTCACTTGCAGAGACCGCTTGTTGCCTCAGTGGCTCCCCCTGCTGGTGGAGTGCCCCCTGATCACACGCATGTACGAGGAGACCGCCTTGCTGCGGGACCGCACAACAGTCAATTCGCTCATCTGTGTCCTGCAGACACTGCACGACTTCAACATCACCTTGGAGTCTTCGCTTGTCAAGGGTGTCCAACTCTAACCAACGCTGTTGCTGGAGGACAGCATTACACACGCATGCACAAACACACACACGCTCCTGCACGCATAACACTCACGCATTCAAAGACTAATGCACCGCAGCTAACTGACCCGCGCTGCAAGTAAGACTACAGGATGTGGCGAAAACACGGCTTTGTGAGTCATTTCCAAGAGGACACTGTGTTAGAACTGTCTATAGGAGACTTGTTCAGATACTGACTGCCTATCTTGCAATTGAAAAATGTTTTTGAGAACTAGTAACAAACATAAACCAACTGTATTTTCCTAGTGCTATAATTTTTGTGTAAATATTTCTGTCGATACAGATGCTGAAAATTTCAGTACTGTGTAATAGCTTTAAGCCCATCCAGCTGGATTAAAATGCCCATTCTCTCAGAATATATGGAGATGCCCTGCTAGTTTGTGTTACAGCTGATGGATGAGGAGTAAGTGAAAACTGGCTTCATCTGTGAACTTTAAGGATGAAGGAGAGGCTCAGGACTCTTCGCCCTTTCTCCTCAGCCACTTCTTTTGATGTTTGCACTGCAAATTGGAGTTGCCACTGTGCAGAGGTATTGCCACGCAAGGTCTGCTGAAGCCCTGCATTGTGCTCCCCAAACCTGAAGCGATTGGTCACTGACCCTGCTGGATTTGCAAATACCCCAGCTGTACAGACTGGAGGGGTGAGAGGTCATTAATTTGTGGACTAGTTGAAGAGGGGAGTGGGAACTTCTACTGCATGGAACAAGAAAGGAACAAAATGTGAACATTCTCATCTCTGTAATTCCCTCTGTTGTCAGGAGCAGGCATGCTAGTTCTATGCTGGGAATTTGAAGTACATTGGACATTTTGTCATGAACTTGGACTGAAGTCTGTACTCATTTTATGGTTTCAGACATTGGACTTTGACGGTGTGTGATTGTATGTCTTCAATCCTCACTTATTTCAAAAAGCATTCTGTATGCGCTTTGCCAAGACCTTCAAGTACAGTTCCATAGTCTCAAACTGATTTGTTTTGGAAATCAGAATGAACATTAAGGAAAACTGGAAAGATGTAAAACTGGAATATGCATTTGACAGCAATAACATATTAGATATGGTCTTTTACTTGATTTCATTTTTTTGTTCCTGCACTAAGCAGAAAACCATTGAAGAAAAATAATTCATATGCATGTGCAGACAGTTCATGTTTTTAAATTAATTTTTAAAATTTTGTCTGTCATTATATGTAATGTGCTTTGTCATTTTATACATAGTTGTTCAGGTTAAACCACAAGTGTGCTGTTATTGTATTCCTGTAAAGCTAGTTGTGCATGTGAAATAACTGGCCAAATAACCCCCATACACCCCCCCCCCAGTCACAGTGGTAACACAAAGTCAGGATGCTCTCTTCATTAAGCCCTGTAACATGGTTTTAATATATTCATGTGTATATTTGTAGACACAGTACAATTTCTGATTACCATGAATCAGTTAAATCTTAAATTGACAGTATTGTTATTTTTTCCCCTGTTCTTCAGTACAGTATGGGTGCAATTCGGAACACAGAATGTTTAAGGTGCCACAAATTTTATTATTTCAAACATTCTTCAGATTAGTTTTTATTGAGTAATTGAGGTAGCTGCCATACAAAGAATTACACATTTTGCTATATAGGCTTTTCTTACATTACATTTGTCACACACTTTTGGTACATACTCAAGTTTGCTGAGTTGCCCATCTATAAAATCAGACAATTAGGCAGTTACAAAACATCCCATGTAACATTAAACAAATGGTTTTTTTTTAGTATATTTAATGTCTTTGTTTTCTATTCTAGAACTTTCATTTGCCCTTGAATGCATAATGTTAAAGAGCTTATTGTCATTATGAGGAGTCCAGCAGACTGAGATAATAATTATTCTAATGAAAGTTGAATTGTACAACATTCTTTGTTTTCTCTTTAAATCTCTATATTTTATGCATTCTGATGACATGCCTCTGAGACAAGCCTCTGAAGTTGCACAGTATATTTTGAAACCACTGTCCTTAGCCTTGTACCACCCTTGTTGTTTTGTCTTTAGGGAGTTAATGTGAACGACGTGGTTTTCAACAGTCTAAGCATATGTGCTCCTTACATGTCACTCTTATATTTATGGAACATTTCATTAAAGATGTTCAGTACATCCAGTTAAAAATTAAATGTTTTATGTCTTCTGTTAAATCTGCATATTACCCGTACAAATATAACATGCTTAGTAAACGCCGTACACATCGCGTTTGCCTTTAAAAGGTGTCGTCTTTCAACAATCAATTGAACGTATATATGCAAATGCAAGTATTTTAAAAGATGGTACATTACATAATTATTACTGTGGTATTTTTAAAAAATGTCATTCGGTCTCCCTCAACCTCTAAATTTTCAATAAAAATCTTCAAGCATCGTGAAATGATCAGTCATATCCAAGTCAATGGTTTTTTAGGTAAAAGGTGAACTAAAGCATCCCAACAGCAAATGAAATACTGAACTTTTCACGACGTTTTCGTTGAAATCCTTTACGTTTATGTGTACCTTTGGATGAAACAGTCGACTGAACATAAAAATAGATTTATGTGACATATATTGGTAAATACATCCGTAGTATGTTTACGTTTGATGTTTCCAACCACGTCACCTTTCAGGTCTAAAGACATCGATAACTATTTTGTGTTCATTTCGTGTTTACACGCTTACTGCTACTACAATTTGCTGTAAATTTTACGTGTCATTTGTACAGCTTCTCTCCTCAATCACCAGAAGTTAGTCGACACAGCACATAGTTTGAACCTCTTGCCAAATAAAGGCGTTATTTTTACTATAGCAAGGCAAAGGGAGTCAAACTGATGATTCTCTCCCTTGTCTAGTTTCCTCCTACTCCATAGTAACCCTTATTGCCCCGCCTTCCTACTTAGATACTTTCACTGCGGTGAATGGTACCATGGAAACTGGTCCCAGCCCCCATTTCCCGCGCAATATTCGCTTCCTTATATGGACAACAGAATGCAGACGCAGTGATACGTCACGCGCGTATGTAAATTGATTTGATTGAAGAAAATTAGAAAATGGTGGCGTGGGAAATGCGCATGCGCAAATCGAAACGATTTACTATCTTCCAGACATTAGAAATGAGACGTCAACAAGCGAGTGGAGTCCTTATTATTTTGACGGGCATTTAAATGAGTTACCCTTGTTTTAACGGTTTCTTTCGATTTTATTCGGATTTATTGCTTACTTTCGTGTTACGTCTCGGTAAGTTGCGGTGTTCATGATTTTAAAATCGTAATCTGCAGTGTACGTTAAACGTGGGCTGCTATCATTCAAAACAAGTTCGTAAAATTAACATTGCTACTTTAATTGTTAGAAACGAAGCTATATAACTCGACTGTAGAAGTTTGCTTTATTTGTAACAGTTTGTTGACATTTGAAACGAGAGAAACTACGCTGTTTGTAATGTTTGTTGAGGCACTGCTTAAAAATGGACCGCGCACGTTGTTTTGGCGAAAATGGACAGAAAGTGATGGTGCAGATTTTAGTTGTCAAACGTTTATTTTAAAACTGATTAACAACTGGTTGGCAAACTTATATTCGGAATTCCAAATAAGAAGCATGACAACTATTTTCCATAAAATGTACTTTTTATTCTATTATAATTTATGACCAGAACCGAGTAAACAGTTTTCTTAAAGGTTTCCCTGTTAGTTGCTCGGTTGATGTCTTGCACGCACTGACATAATGTTGTGTTTTCAAATAATTTTATGTTATCCGATGTGTTTTACTCTGCGTGTTTGCCCACGATGCGGTCATCCGTGTGGAAAGGGAAACTATATTTCGTCGCTGCTAGTCCTAGACGGCCGTGTGCGCTCCTCTTCAAAGCACATTGTCAGTCGGTATTTATAAACTTGCTGGACATCGTTTATCCTAAATTGCTCGACGGATTGATATTTAACACTAAAGACGTAATGGCGTCGGCTTAGTAGCCTACACGTGAAACCATAGCTGGAGAATAATATAGAAAAGTGATTTGAAATGGTAAAATAACCTCGCATTCACTCTTGTAATCACTGAATGTACAGTGTTTTTGATAATCACGTGTACTGGAGCGGACTGGGCTGTTTTCGACTTGCGCGCATGTTTTGCAGCTCGGATTTTTGCAGCCAAGGGACACATGCGAGCGCACCGACGCAGTCATCGGGTAACAAAGGGCATGTCAAGCGCTGCTTCGCTGACGCGCAGGACCGGGCTGCTCCCGCCGGGATACTCTTAAAAACTGTTTATTACGGACGTTTAACGGGAGCCGAAGAGCGCTGACACCAAACCGCATTCGAAAACGGAGTTAAAATGGGTGCGCGCGCGGTGCGGAGCCACGCTCCCCCGGAGCTCGCGCTGCACTGCCTTTCTGAGCTCGACGCCTCCTGCACATGTCACATCGCACCGAGTACATTGTTTTGCGTCAATACAAATGGTTTATTTCTTTGTGCGTTCGTCTCGGGCTCATTTTGACCGTTTACTGCTGCAAATGCGGTTTCTTTCCTGTAGTTTCCGCAGATGCGTGACCGTGCAGGTCGGCTGTGTCCGCCCCCGTGCTGCTCTTTGAAGTGTGTGTGTTGCCATGTTTGAATTACGTCACGCTCTGAATTGTACACTCAGCCCCACTAATTCTGCCTTGTCAACACGGCCGATGTTTTTGCGGCGATGGCGTGTGCGTTTTGTAGCATCGATTTATTTCACGCCATTTGTTGTCGCAGATGTTAAGAGTCGTGACGCCATTAAGATTTAAAATGAAATATCCGCGTTGACTTGCATCCATTTAAACAACTTGCTTATACGGAGTGTTTCGGAAGCGTTATTCGCCGCAGCAGGCAGGTACTTTTAAAACTTACCTTAAAAGTGGACAATGTTTTTCTGTCATTTAGACTCGTCAAGAACTTGGAAAAACTTGAGATAATTATGTTCCACGATAAACATGGTGTGACTATAGAGTACCTGCATTAAATGCAAATTGTATAAAACTTGGTGCACATTACTTGTTTTCTGATGGGATGCTACGGCTGACCCAGTTCTGTTGATCTGGGTCACGGTACAATACTTTACAACGTATTATGCCTCATGTCATGTCTGGAGATTTTCCTGGTATGAAAACAATGTTATGCATGGTACAAATGAATTACGTTTTGTTTGAGTATTTTGTTGAACGGCCCCTTTATGTTGTAAATAACAATGAAATGTAATCATTAGACAAATATGTTTACGTCTGTCCTAAGGTATTGATAGCTTGAGGTAGCTGAAAATTCGTATTAGTAATTTACCTACTGAGCAAAAATACCACGACTGTTAAACGAGTTTTCTTTTCTAAGTGATGAGATTTTTTTTTTTTTTTTTTGGAGGAGGAAAATGTTTGGTTTCCATAAACCGAAAATGTATCGCAGTATAGACGGCTGTTGTATCTGCCGAGCCAAGTCGTCCAGCTCACGGTTTACGGACAGTAAGCGTTACGAGAGGGACTTCCAAAGCTGCTTCGGGTAAGCACGCCCCCGCCACCCACCATCACACCTGCAGTGTACAGAGACCCCCCAATTTACGAACGAGTTACATTCCGAGAGGCCGTTCGTAAGGTGAATTGTTCGTAATTTGTATGAACACTTTACGTGTGGTCCTACAAAACATTCCTGCAGCGTGTTGGTTATATAATGAAGTTGTATCAAAACATTAAAAGTGTGTCGTCTTATCCTAAAACACAATAAAAAGAACAAAAAAGCATTAATTAATGAGTTGTAGCAATAATAATTGTATAATAATAATTATGGCCACCTTTGTTTCCATTGAGATGGCTTGTCTGTTTTTAGCACTACCACTAACATCAGTAGCCTGACGCTTTTCACCAGCCACTATGGATATGTGATGCACTGGATAATTCACGATAAATCAAGATAAATCTTAGAGCACTCCAGCATACGTGTAAAACGCCGTACCTGACTAGAGAGCCGCGCACGTACTTTTTTTTTTTTTTTTTTTTTTAACTGCGGCTCCCCAGTTCCTTTCTCACAACAAAAGTTGAACTTGCAGCGGCCTTTGTTCGTATCTATGGATGTTCGTAAGTACAGTGGCGTCTGTATTCAAGTGTACACCTATTCCAATGTAATGCCAGGCATAAAGACGGCTCGTGTCCTTTCCAGTCCCTCTGTGTTTTATTACAGAGTAATAGATTAAAAACTGAAGTCTTATTGGTTGTGGTTAGCTTGCCTCTGTTTAACAGAACAGACTCAAGTTTGTCCGTTTCTAGTTTTTTGAATGGACTTATTTGGTTTTGTGGCAGCTGTGTTTGAGGTTATGCTGTATGACCTTCTCCAGGCTGGCAGAAACACGCTCTGGGGAGATTTGCAACGCTTGTGTTCTCTTGGTCAAGCGCTGGAAGAAGCTCCCGGTGGGATCCAAGAAGAACTGGAATCACGTACGACAAAAGACAAAAATTTTATGTATTTAATCTTGTAGAGCTGTGTGAAGGAAATATGGACAGTGGAAATGCTAGATAATATTTTCTCACTGTGTGTATCTTGTACTTCTTGATGTTTCTTGGTTTTGGGTTTTTTTTAATTAATTAATTTATTTTATTTTTTAAGGATTTTGTGTGTTTGAGCCTCCATTGCTGCTACTAATTGTGACTTTGCATGTGTGTTCATAAACTTGCTCTGTTCTGTTACAGGTGGTTGATGCAAGGGGCGGTCCAAACTTTAAGACCTTAGGAAGGCCAAAGAAGGCCAAATCACTCTCAGGAAGAGTTAGACCAAGTCAGATCAGCAAAGTACAGAAGGAACTGAAAAGGCTCTGTAAGCACCATCTGTACTGCAGCTGTTTTATATCTGCATCCTTTCATTTTTGTTTAGACCAAAGGCCTGTTACATCAGATCTTTTCTCCTCTTACACTTGGTCTTTTATTTCTTCTATTGATTCACATTGGAGGGGTAGGGGGGTTGAATGACAATTTACTATTCCCCTGCTCGTTAGCTGTGCTGACGTGTACTGTGTGGTTAGTGTGGAGTAGGGATTTGTCCTGTACATAAGTATGAAGTAAAAGGTTTGGTCCTGAGGACTTCTCATGTTCCGTTCCTGCTTCTCAGACTCCGATGCCCACAGCACTACGTCCAGCACTTCACCAGCTCAGTCTCCCAGCTACAGCAACCAGTCGGATGAAGGGTCCGACTCCGAGCTCGCGCCTGGTTCTGCCCGTTCTCCTGTATTTTCCTTCCTCGACCTCACCTACTGGAAGAGGTAATGCGCAAGTTTACGCTGATACTTCTCTCTGTATAGGCTTGACCTTTACCCGTTTGCTACCGGCTGGTGGGAAAGTGTTCATAGCAATGCACATTTTTATACAGTTAAGCCACAAAACGTATTTTTTGGTTTGTTTTGCAAACTGGAGTCCAAACTTTTGAGACGTTTTCATCTGCGCACAAGCTGTGTCTGAAGCTTGGTTAAATTGGGATACCGGGATGTCACATTTTGGGTATAAAGTTTTTAAAATATTTACTCTGCATTATGCTGAGGTTGGTCGACTCATCATGGACTCACTGATGGGACAAGATGTGATTTGCTGCATGCATATGCCAAATGCACACATGTAGTGCTTTATTTTTGCATTAAAGAAAAGACTTTGAAATGTTCATCGGATGAGATGGATCAACGGGGGAAAATTTAATTTTTAGAAATTTGTAAAATGCAGCTTACTTGTAATTCTTGTTTGTGGCTTACTGTTTTGGAAATGGGTCTTGTATAGATGAAACTTTATAAGCTTCTCAGATGTCTAATGTCATTCACAGGCAAAAGGTGTGCTGTGGAATAATCTACAAAGGACGGTTTGGAGAGGTCCTGATAGACCCTCATCTCTTCAAACCCTGTTGCCAGAGGAAGCAACGTCAGGAGGAAGATGAAGAAGAGGGCCGGGAGAGTCAAGGAGGTGGGAACAGCCCGCAGCCTCAGGGCATGATGTCGCCCTCTCAGGCCAAAGATGAGGAAGAGGAAGATGAGGAGTGGTGATCTCTTGCCCCACCCCAAGCACTTCCAAAATTTGCCTCTGATTGCCTTCATTTCAAAAGATACAGGTGGTGTGTGAGGAGAAGTTGGAAGTTTACATACAGTTAAAATTCAGTTTTAATGACTTAAACCTTTTTTTTTTTTTTTTTTTTTTTTTTTTTTTTTTTTAAACACACCCAAGATTTAATTTTTAAAAAATTTTTTTTGAAAGTGATTTAGGAGAAAGAATTTTTGGGTTAAAAAAAAAAATTTTTTTTTTTAAAAATATTTTT
>JABJVR010000052.1:10659687-10683615 GCA_025773905.1 Chitala chitala
CAGGTCCAGAACCACGTCGACACCACACTTAGCCCGCAGAAAGGCGCTCAGCTTGAGCACAATGTCCTTGTACAGGGCGTGATCGAGAGAGTAGATGATGAGAATTTTCCTTGGGTTTTTCACAAAGTGCTGCTGACCTTGTTCTGTTGCAGTAAAGGAGTGGTTACAGCTGCAGTCTGGGAGGCAGACCATGCATAGATATTTCAGTTGCGTTGTATCTCTGCTATCACAGCATTTAATGTTTGACATAATATGTGCACTTCATGCTACTGCTCTGTGTAAGAGAGTAGGATATACCTAGCCTTGCTTACCTTGAGAGTGGGCCTCCTTAACAAAAGGACCTGCAAATGTGAAACCACTTTAGTTAGTGACTGAAAGTGTGCGGCTGTCGCCATAGCACTTATGTTTACATTATAATTACTCTTCCTCTATCCCAACAATCTCCCCTTTCAATATTTTTGCTAAAGTGAAGAAATGCATTACTGTCCCTTTACTTGCACACTGATACAATGCCAACCAACCTTCCTGACGAGATCTGTAGAGAACAAATCCGAGGAGTCCACATGCCATGACAAATCCAAGGACTACAGGAATGAGAACATAGTAGATGCCAACTGCTTTGATAGGGGGACACTCTGGAGCAAAAATGTTAGAAAAGTCATTCCATCAGACTGTCTGTGAAGACACGTATTTAAGTAAATTATTGGTGCTATCTATTGTAGCATAATATGGATTTCCCTTTAAAGCTGTAACGTGTTTTTAAGAGATAATTGCAAAAAGAGAATTGCTAAGGAAGTTTTTGTGCCTTCACAAAAGTGAAGTAATATTAAAATAAAATTGCAGTTAGGCAAATATCTGCCTCTACATTTCCTCTATGTAAAGACTGAACTCACTGTCACATATTTCAAGCCGTCTCTCATGTGGCGTGCAGTTTGCCTTACACCCAGGAAAAAATGGCTGAATCTGTAAGGTCAAGGATGGTGACGTTTAATGACATGAAAGACCCTCAGCATTCAGGACATACCCAACCGCAAATGAGTTTGAATATTACAATGTAAAAACCTGTCATGCATGGAGGTATTTCAGAAGGATGCTGACTGAGAGCATCACTGAGCTTTAAGGCTTTATGTTGGGACTTCAGCTGTTGGGATGTGATGGACCGAGATGGGACAGAGATGCCCATTTTAGCAGGGCAGGGAGGATCCACACTTACCTTTACTAAGTCACAGCAGGGCCTCAGCCACTGGCCCACTGGGAAGCTCACATTCAAGTAGGTCTGATTTCCCTGGTGGCAGCAAATGCAACATGTTATTCAGCATGTTTTTATCTGTTTTAGGAAATATATCTAAAATGATGTAGCAGGATTCTGCCAAAGATCTACCTTCCAGGCCATTTCTGGAGTCCATGTACCAGCTGAGCACCGGAGCGTCACCAGGTATTTTTCACTCAACTCCTCAGTGGTGAAACCCACGTTGACTACAGCTGGGCACCCTGATATGTCCCAGGAAATGTTGGGTTTCCACAGGCTTCCTGGAAGATGACACAACACTTGCACTAACATCCACAACAGCATTAAAAATGGCACAGCGAGATGGGCGACACCATCGCATATCAGGTTACATGTTGATCAGATTATGTGTTTGTCTAAAGGCTCATGCGTGGAGAAGTGAAACAGCTTCATAGTCAAGCTCACCACTTTCTACGCAGAATTTCGCCTTTTGCAAGGTCATATCGTTGCAGTCTGTCAGATAAAGAGAAAAATTTTATATAAAACACAAGTGATTCCATAAATCTTCACTTCACACCACACTGATAGACCAGATAAGTTTTATATATATATATATATATATATATATATATAATTTTTACACACAGAGTCAAAAGTGTCTTTTTATATTATAAAACTTATTTAAAATATTATAAAACTCAATAATGATGTTAGAATGTTGCTGTTAATTATTAAATCTATATCATACCTGGCATTGTAATAATTTTGATATTGTTGATATGGCCTCTATCTGGATTTGGCAGGTGAGACACAGATATGACATATTTGTGTAGTGGTTGGACCGCCACTCTGTCTACTGAAAATGACCACTGAAAGCAAAAATAAACACTTGATTTGAAAAATTAAACAAAACAAGGAAGTCTCCCCTTTCAAAACAGACAAAAAAAAATTTAACTAAAATATGTATGAATGGCTGTGTAAAAACATTAGTGCCTCATGTTATCCCTGACCTACATCCTCTTGTTTGCCATGTATCCAATCACAAGTTACCCTGTGTCTGCTCACACTACAGCAGTTGGTAAGAAGCAATTTCCTCCTTTTCAGGAGCTGGAGACACAGTCATCATTGTGAAAAAGTGACCTAGCGACCCTGAAAATCCAGCAAAAGCAGATGCACCTAGTATCAATGCAGACTAATAGCTTTTTTTTCCAGTCTAATGAATTTACAGCATGTTCTACGCTTTACGAAATTATTACAAAAAAGTTACTTTCCTCCACTTACCTTTTCTCCGCGAGGGTTTGTAATACGTTTTATTTGGTCTAGGAACAGGTACTGCAGACAAACGCTACGGTTACTCTCCAGCTCACGGACTCGAACTTCGGCGCCTTTCACAGCCCTGATGCTACCTGTTCAGAACACAAAATATATATAAGTTTAACTATACAACGTCTGCATTAAACGCTGCTACAAACTTTAATTATTGGCTTTTGGTTTTTGTAACAAGGACAAAAACGACAAAAGCGATGAACAGGTTGCGTCCACGGCGATGCCTGGAGGTGAACTCATGCGCTGCGGCGTGTCCCCTACCGTCAGCCCTCGTTGTCCACTCCACCACCAGCACGGGGACTAGGTGTCCTGCTTCGTCCATTCTTATGTCAGGCTTTCCGGTTACACTGAACGGACTTGTAGGGGCATCTTCTGTGGACACCGTCCACGGCTCTCCCGGACAGTTATCTGAAAGACGCAACAAAAGTTATGTTCTGGCGGCTGTTGTTTACAGCTCATCTCTGTTGCCTGTCATTCCGGTAACATCATGGTCCACTAGTACTGTATTTCATAAGGGTTACTGTATTGTTACTCCTTCTTCTAGCTGTGTTGTGTAACACGCCAACTTTTTACTCCAAAAGTAACTGCCATGTTATTAACAGGAGCTGTAATGTTATCTTAGAGTTGAAAAAGATCTACTTACTTGCGCGGCACCTTAGTCCCTGGAGATAAACAGTGCGATGATTACAGTTTTGTAATGTTACAGTAATGTATTTTAGTCAACACAATCGTAGTGATAAAAGCCTGTAACTGGTTTATGCAGATCACTTACGAGATACATATTTACCGGGACTTTAGAAGGGTTAACTTAGAGTTTTGCTTATTAAATTGGGGAGCCTAAATAACGCTTATGTTAGTTAATTCGTAAGTTATAGTAATAGATACTTATATAGGTTGTTATCTGAATAACCCAAATACGAATAAACGTAAAGGAAAATAAAACCAAACACATCACTTACCGGCTGTGAACAGTTCAACATCGCCCATTCTAACAAGTGAATACATTTGACTGCACCCATTATAATAAAAATCATATGATGAAAGAGGACCGTGCTCATGTTTATATATTTATAAACGTATAGTCAGCTAGCATCAGCAAAATTCTTATTTAAAATATCGTGTTTTCAAAATATCGTGCAAGTAACATCGCCAGCGGAAAAACAATTTAGATGAAAATCGGGTCAAAGAGGAAATTGCAATACTCAGAAAAAGCAGAGGACAAGCTTATCATTTTGACTGATGTGGTTTTGAAATGGCACTTCTGACGAATCTGAGGCGTGTTACATCCTGCAACTTACATTTTTATTGAAAAAAAAGCAGGCCAGCCTCAGAAGTCCCATTTTATGTGCAACTTTTAACGAGTAGTTACGAATTGATGAAGGACTTTATTTCAGACTATAAAAGAATTCCATAAAAAAAACACACACACACACACACACACACACACACACACACACATAAAAACTCATGTTAAAATGTTAAACATGTTAAAATACAAATAATGACGCCAGTGACTCCAAAGGCCAGGCGTGAACCTAGTGGAGCAAAGCACGTAGTCAAATCCAGAATTATGTTATTCCCAGACCTGGACAGTCTGCACTTAAACGTATACCTCAGGCTAGGTAATAAAGCCGAGCGGGTGGGTACAATTAACAAACATCTGACCTGCACTGCAGCTTCTAGGGACATTAAGTAACAGGCTCATACTGTCACTATAAACTACGGTCAATCTCCGCATGTGGCTTTTCCCGTAACAGCTCAACAAGTAAATCCGCAGTAATTATAAGGCTACAAAAAGCCTGAGGTGGTGATGGCGTCACAGTCGGCAAGACCATCCTAAAGTTACCAGCCAGCGTACTGGCTTGTGCGTAACACTTCCGATATTATGTGCAATATTAGTTATGAAGAAAATTGTGCTACTTGACAGCAGAATGTGGAGTGAGTGTGTGTGTGTGTGTGTGTGTGTGTGTGTGTACTTGTACTTGCCTTTATCAACAATAGTTTTGAGAATAGAATATTTAATAGTTTTTAACGGTTGGCACCAACAAGGATTGCATTCAATTTCGATGTACATGTAAAACGACAATAAAGACTACTCTACTCTACTCTACTCTATATTGTCTGTAAATGTCATGTAAAGGGATATTTCAGTTTGGTTACATTGGTATAAACTACTAAGGTTATAGACCTGCTCTTCCAATAAAAAGTAGTTTATTGTCATTCTGTCGTTCATGCTATTGTTTATTATCATTATCGTTGTTGTCTCATTTGTTCTTATAAAACAAGAAGTACTAATAAAAATGTTCTTAAATGTTCAAGTGGCCGTTAGATGTTGCTATTGCTCTGTAATTCCTTACCTGGGTTATAGCGCACTACATTGTATTCGCGGTACAGTAACTGACAGCGATTTAAGTCCTAAAATTCCTCTATAATTGTACGATGCCAGAAAACCTAAACAGCAGAGATTGAGACTGCAAATGTAGTTATTCCTAAGATTTAAACGTACCATATAAATTGTTTTAGCGCACACAGGAAAAGAAAATATGTAAACAAAATAAATTAAAATATTCATATCTATTTTTATGGTTTAATTTAAAACTATTTAGTTTTTATTTTATATACTTTATTTCAAAAAAGTTTTACAAACGACAATGAAGTGTACAGTTGCGTATACAGTACAGTAATAACAAAGATGGATTGGATGTAACATTGGATAAAATAAAGCGTCTTGTTATAGAAAGTATAAAAAATGTCTTCACATCTCGCTCGGGAGGGACCATTAATCTTGAAGGGACGGGGCCGGTCTGTCCTTAATGCTTATTAAAAATAGAATTTGATTGAATTATTTTTTAAAACCGTTTCAGTGTGAGTATCTAAATATTTAAAATGTCTTAATTAAGACCACTGTGTCTGATTAGCCCTGTATTTTAATAGCCCTTCATGGCTGTTCCTGGACAGCGCGTTTACACTGTATAACTGCAATCTCGGCGGGGTCAGTTACCCACTCTTTCTGCAAGTACTCTATTACAGTTTTTTGTGTTACTGAGTCATTTATGTTTAAACTTATTTAAGAACCGTGTTAAAAAATAATTGCCGAAACACAGACATAATTTTTAACAGTTACCAGGATGAAGCTTATATATACAATTTTCTGGGAGGCAGGCGACAGAGGCGAGGTCCAATGTGCGATAAAGGTGTTTTATTAACAAAACGAATCTGAATAACAGAAGGGAACAACCAGGCTAGGGGATATACAAGGAACATCTAACAGGACCAATCACGCCGTACATAACTGCCAACACTACCACAACAACCCGCAAAGGAGAAAGGAAAGGATAGGGTTTAAATAAGGAAGCGTGAGTAACGAGGACCAGGTGATAACGATAATGTAATGAATTTAAGGAGCCTCAAGTAAAAAGGAACGTGAATTTATAGGGAAAAGGAGGGAATAGCGTCGCTTAGTGGCCAGGGTAGGTCGCTACCAGCGCTGAACGTGACAGTATGATAGATTAGATTAGATTGATTAGATTGAACTTTATTGATCCCACAGTGGGGAAATTCTCTTGTTACAGCAGTTTATAGGGAAGTGGGATTAAGGTGCAAGAAAACAAGGTGCAGGAGATTGAGGTAGTTTAAGTTACATAAAAATAAAACTGGAGAACAAATTAAAGATAAAATTAATAGGAATAGATAAAGTAAATAAAAAAAAAATGATAGACTGCACTATAAGAACGGTAATTTGGTTTCTACGATCCACGTAAACCTTTTGTTATAGTGTATCCCTTAATACTGTCAACCATTTACTTTTGATTATTGGTGTGTTTTTGTATTACTCTAATTCCATTATGAAGCAAAATTAACACCATATGTTAAACATATATTCGGGGCCGAGTCGCGGATAAGAGGCAGATGATGGATGGATGGAAGGATGGATGTTAAACATATATTTAAAAAGTTGAACAATATAAAGTGTAAGATTCATTTCCCTTTGACTAATTATATTTTTTATCCTTAATCAACAGTAGTACCGATATAGCAGCTCATATGCGAAGTAAATTACGTTGTATGGACAAAAAAAAAAAGTTGAAATGTTGCAAGTGTTGTTTTCACCAACAGGTGGCAGTGTTTCCTTAATAATAGCCGAGACGCTGTACTCAATGTTAGCACATTGGGCACTAGCCACATCCAATCAATTTTGTCATCCATCCACTGAATGCAAATAACACTGCTCATCGCTCCTTAGTTTTTCTTGATTTTTTTGCAGGTTGTCTCCACACTGCTCTAAGACAGTACTATTTTTGTGGTAACGTTTTCAACTTGAGTAACCCTTAGTGGATGTGAGTATGTAACAAGAATGGCCTGGTCCTATGTACAGTCATATACATGAAAAGGTATCTTAATTAAATAATGTCTGTGTTCATTATATCATTTTCATTCATTCTTAAAACTTGTGGGCATACATCCCACATACAGAAGCTTAATAATAATAATAATAACCTCACACTGATAATTATCTTTCATCTTTAGTTAGGGCCCATTATTAAACTAAGCAAAAAACTGCGATACACAGTAAGTTAGCCTCACAGCAGAAATGCAATAACAACAACACAAGGTCCGGTCACCACCACACCCCTGCAGAAAAAAGCGGGAGAAGAGCAGCCTTATTAGGATTTCAAATTAACTATCAAATAACGTGTAATTACAGAGTTCATGGAAGAGGCCAAATCAAACCGCTCATGGTATTAGCTCCTTGCCACTTGGGAACAGCAGTGATTTATGCACAAATAGATTCCCTTCTGTTGCAGTGCAGTAATTAAGTATTTGTCAGGACATCCTACCCTCTCAGGGAGAAATTACTGTGTGAAACAGGAGCAAAAGAACTGCAGCACATAAGTCAGCTTGATTATCCCCCCTCCACGGTGGGGGCTGTGGATCAGTGGCTACTGTTTAAGTTGTCCGATGCAAGCTAGATAAAGAGACAGAAAAAAAACTTTGTTTGGAACATACATGAAGTGAGAAACACGATTTTTCACAAAGTTTAAAAAAAATTCCTTGCATATAAATTGTTGTCTAGAGTGTGGTCGCACGTTTACTGCTGTCAGACAGGATTTTCTTTTAATTCTTCAGGCCTCCTTTTGAGGCACTGTGGAACACCGTCAGCCTGGATCAATAGCTTGTCTTTATGAGTGATTACCCCTGGCGCTACGGGGCACACGTGGTGCTTAGCGGGATAACAAGCTAATGAAATGCCAGCCCTGCAGTTACGTAACCCCGGCTGCCTGAATAAAGAGGGCATCGGCCTCACGGAACCCGCACATGCCAGATGGGCTGCAGCGATGTGTTTCCACCCTAAGCAGAAGAACAATCAACGGTCTCTAAACAAAGCTTGGAAGTGTGGCTCCGTGTTTCCAAGCAGACTGGCAAGGTTACACACTAATCACAAAATACATCACAGGCTAAAACTCTAAATGCAGAACAATCTTGCACTCTCTTCACACTCATTTTACTGCTCCTGCCCAAGCTGACTTCTCAGGATGCAGTGTACACACACACACACACACACACACACACACACACACACACACACAGCCTGAGAGGTCCATGTAGACCAGCTGTGTGTACAGCCCTTTGCTGAGATGTTTGGCTAGGTGGCAAATGCTGTTCCATTCCCCAGGGGGCCGCAGACTTTATTCATTCACCCTGCCTGATCTGCCCATCACTGTAGAAATGACGTGTGTTTGGAGATCACAGGCTTTTTTACACATGCTCCCTGCTCTTAGTGGAATATGGGCAGCTTGCCGTGGGCAGGGGGAAATCTAAGGGCCAGACTATAAAGCTTTCGTCTTCCTTGATGTGTCCACTGCAGATCAGGATGAATAAAGGAGACAAAACCCAGATTACGGACAGCAGTATTCCTAACAAGACCCCTCTTTCTACTTTTAGCTCATCTTTCGGTTGTAAAAACCTGACTGTGTTTTACATGCTCCTGCAATGAAACGTGAGCTAGTGTGATATCAAAGAATATAATTTTCATTTGTTTCATTACGCTGGTCCTGCAGACTCTGTATTTCCAGATACGCAAGCTGTTTGTAAACATTTGTCTTGTCAGAAACAGTATCAAGAGAGTCTCTTACAGAACGGAAAATAAATAAATAATGACAAAAATAGGACAGTTTTAATCCGTAAAGCTTTGTTTGTTGTGTGTGCGTGTGTTCGAGGTGGGGCGCACTCCAGAATTTGAGATGACCTCTTTGGACTTTGAGTGTTGAATGTGATGTTTGTTTGACGCATGTTTGTTTGCGTGTGTGCGTTTGGTAATCTCGTCCTTGTGTCTGTACATGCTCATTATTCTCTATTTCAGCTGTCAGCCAAAAGGGGGCGGGTGACAGTTATCTGGTCCAGATGAAAGACAAGACCCATCGGTTTAGAAAAGACATCAAGAGCCAACGATGAGCAATGGACATCCATTTGTCATTATAGTACTTTAGATTGATCTCATTTTTGTTCTACAAGAAATTGTTAATTATACCTGTACTTTAATTAGTCACCCAGCATGCAATAAACTGCGTATATTTTGAGATAGGAACTGAGTACACTGCACAGGAAACACCTACATAAAACACATCACGTTCTGCAATACCACAAACAATGATAACGTCACAAGTGTTTGATATCCAGCTCACAGTTTAAAGAGAAGACATGAAATTTACTGAACTCGTGGGAAAACTGAGCTACAAAGATGTTTAATATAGTAGACGATACTAGTATAACTCAGTTACTCAATTAATTGATATGTAAGGCATTCTAGATGTTTCCACTTCTTAAAAAAGTCGCTAATTTCCATACATTACAATTTTAATGCGATTGTTGGAAAGCACATTCTGCTCAGAAATAACATGAAGAACACTGGAAAAATCAACAAGGAATACAAGAGACTGTTGTTTGTTTCTCTCTGTCTGCGTCGTTATAATGCAGGTGTGGGATTTCAGTGGACGCATTACGCGGGGGCGGTAAATGAAAATATTCAAGCCCTGCTAATGCTGGTTCTGCCCCCAGGGGAGGGTGCGCTCGGCGACCCGCGGCCACGTTAATTACAGCCCCTCGTCTTCACCACAGACTGTTCAGCAACCGTCTAAACGCTGCCACCAAGACGGTAGCGGGTTATCGGCCGCAGTTATTCACCGTTTAAAAAAGATATCAGGGTAATTCAAAACAGGTCATCGTCATGAACGAATTCATGTTACTCTTAAAGTAATACGTAACACAGTTGTGGTTTACGTCATTGAGAAACTGACATCGTTAAAATGACTCCGGTATAAAGGATTGTGCAGATTTGAGCAGAATTTGACCTTTACTTAATACTAAACCTACAGTTCAGTGTATGCACTTATCTTCATCAGGTACTCTGCTTCTAACTAAAACAGCTCAAGAATTATAAAAAAAAGAGAAGAACTGTTATTGTATTTTTAATCATCCTAGCCAGGTTCACAGCAGACCTAGTACAGACAATGGAAGATTAAGCATTGATTATTGGGATATTGAGTATTGGACCAGCACCTCCTTAGGGAAGGTATCCATAATCGAAAGTCCACATACACGTGTAAGTCAATGAATACATTTTACTTTAGCTGAATTCCCATTCACATTATGTTTTGCAGAACAGCTGACCAGTATTATAAGGTAGGCTTAGCAACCTAAGGACCACGTCCTAATTCACCATGTGATGCTGTTGGTACAAAGGCCCTGACAGAGGCAGAAGGTAACTCCTCTGGTGGACTCCACTGAAATGGGCTGGGAGAGGCTGGATGGAGAGCACGTAGGTGTATCATATGCAGTCTGGTATTCACCTTAAGCATGGCCCCAGGCGATGAAGAACAGGTTCACGTCCCCATCTGGACACCACAGACGGTGGCCCCAGGTCAGAGGGGAAGTGCAGGTGACAGGTCTTAAACAGGTGACACAAGAAGATAAACGGACTTCCTGCAGCACTAGAAAAAACTGCTTCACTGTTCCTGGATGTCTTAATTTGTACTTAGACTGACTAAAAAACATAACAATAACTAAATGTTTTATGAACGCACATCGATAGTATCAAAGAGTATCACAACACGCTGATGGAAAAAAAAGCAATTGAGCTAAACAAAGATTTCTTCCACTATTAAAGCCTGAAAGTAAACGATTCCATTGTTTTTTATGTTTTGCAGAGTCACTATGACCATCACTGTCTAATCAGCATAGACTTCCCTCTGAAGAAAAGAAAGATCATTGACAAAAATGTTCAGAATCATGCATATTCAAGTTTCTTGCTTTCTGCCCTTATCTGACAAATTACTATACAAATATACATTTACTTATTGTCTATACTGTGGTTTAATCGACATGTCACATGACAATCCTGCACGTCAGAAATATACAGAGCATTCTCTTTGCTTGTGTCACAAAGCGTAACTCGGTGGCAAGAGCATTGTCAGAGACAGAGAAAATAAATAATATTTGTCCAATTATTTTTGTTAATATACACGCATTAAGGATTCAAATCTTTAATTAAGAGACAACCTGCGCTGTCAGTCATTTGCATGGCTTATTGAACACTGCTTATACTGTTGCATAATTATCCAGGTTTAATGAGTTGGAAATGCAAGCACCCTGCCTAGGCCTGAAGGCTAGAGTGCGTGTGAGAGACTGTGGATGTGCTTGCTCACGCTACTTGACTAATTAAAACATTGTTTGGCAGCCTTTGAAAGGATAAATCCAGAGCAAATGGAATCAGATGGAAAATACAAAAGGACTGTGCGCCTCTATTAGATTCTGATTGGATAGTGTCTGTCACAGTTGTAATCAAATGTCTTCCATAGAAATGAGGAAGACAATGTACAATGACAATAACCATTTACAGACCGACATAGTTGTATAATGAAAAGACTCAGGGTTGAAGTATATCTTGCTTTTAACCTGAATTTTTTTAAGTTACTGTTTTTTATATTGGAGGTAATAGTAATATAGAGCAGGGGTCGGCAACCCGCCTGTCTGGAGCCACATGTGATTCTTCCACCCCTCTGCAGTAGCATCCCTGTAATAGGAGAGGGACCAGAAATGGCTCTTTTGGGCTCTTTGATAGTGTAGGTTGCAGACCCCTGACATACAGAAATTTTAAATTTGTCCTTATGAAACCATCAAAATGTTTTTTCTTTTCAACAACTAAAAATGCCCCCATCTGATCATATGACGTCTCATGCCTTCTTGCCCCATGCTGAGTGTAAAAATGACAGGTCCACGTGTTCTAGGGAAGGAGACACATGCCACTTACCATGGAGAGCTACCCAAACCCCTCCGCTGTTTTTCATCTGTCAGAGAAGGCAGACGAACAAAGGAGGCACCATGGCGACCATCGCCTCCGGTGAGATAAGCTGGCCGTGCCACGCTTGTTTGCGTACAGCCATGTCGAAGCTCAGTGTGTTTCGTGCTATGTTAATCTCCAACAGGGTTCGCCGCTATGTGGCATTACAGCCAGCAAGCCCTGTTGGTGAGGGGTACGCTGACAGCTGGAGAGATCTCTGCCGTCAGCCCGTAGAAACGCAGGGTATAATCCCCCTCCCTCCACACACAGACGAGCAACGAAACGCCACACAATCAGGGGGAATTCGAGTGTGAAACAGCTTCTGCTGCTGACTGGTTTCTCAACCAAATGCCCAACACCACAGTGTTCTCCTGGGTTACTTTTCCGAACATGTCAAATGACAGGGTGCTGAACACTGACCTCAATTTAAAACAACAGAAAATATGATTTCACAAAAAAAAAAACACAGAGTAAACAGTAGAGGAATGAAAAACCACACTTGATGACATGGAAACAGTAAGAGACAGAGATGCAAACACTGGCCCTGAGTTATAACACCCTCAGAGGCAGAAGGGAGAATGCTGAATTTGATGAAAATGGAAGGCCTGAAAAGTGAGGGGTGAAAACAGAACGACAAACGTTGTGCTTCAGGGGTTCAAGCGTCAACCTGTTTGCAGCATCCACAAAAGATTCAGTGCCAGTTTGTGCACACCATTGCTCAGTAGTGTGTGTTCAGCAGAGACAGTCCAGTTAACTACCACGGTCTAATCTCTCTCCAAGCCAATAATGAGAGTGTCAGTCACACAGTGCCATAACCGAAGGATGAAGAAGGAAGAAAAATTGCCTTGCATGATAAATTGATTTCTTTTGCTCAGTAGACAGCAAATCCAAACTTGCATTTGCCTGGGTAATAGCCACAAACAGGAATGAACTGAAAAAGGTGTTTAATGTTTTTATTTGCGAATTGGCCCTAACAAGTCTTATCGCAGCTGCAAACCAGAACTTTAAAGAATTGACATTCTGAGATGTCAGCCCAATCCAACCTGAGCTGGCAACTCAGTTCACTTTTAGTTATCTAACTGCACTTAATTTTGTTTTTATATTCAAACACAGACAGCTTTATTCAGAGCACGTATGTGGGAGCACTCTTGCCACCTCCAGCCATCCACAAAGCCACCTGGTGAGTCTGTGTGTCACTGAATGGCAGTTGTAATTTGTGTTTTCAACCTTTGGGCTGGAGCAAAGACATTGAAACTCAATTAAATGATCAATGGAAGCTTCTGGAAGGAGATCTGCAACCAACATGGCAGAAGCAGAAAAAGGGAAAAATTAAATGGCATTTCACACAAAATTCTGTTTCTGATTAATGTGTTCACTGGAGAGCAATCCTAATCACGGGCTTCCAACTGGAATGTTACATCTCTTCAGCAAAAGGAGAACATGCTCCATAGGTCATAGAAGGCTGATTACGCTGTCCTGGTGGCAGTGCTTAGGCTATAGGATGCATCCACACACATATTCTAGACTACGGTAAATAGTGCAGTGAAATCTTTGTTTTGTGTGCAAATTTCAACAATTTACCAAGGAACACCAGGACATAGCAAAGTGTTTACCTTCTGATAAACTATGCTCCTGCATTTAAACAGACAAGGAACATGTTGATCATTCAAGATCATTACTGTTGTTATGACAGTCACACACTTCTCACTCAAATATAAATAACTTCAATAACAAGCAGAATCTTAAAGACCTAAATATAGGAAATCCATTTTTTCAAAATAGGTGCTTTTAAGATGCTTAGTTATACTTTGATTTTTACACACATTTTTAAAGAGCACGCTGATGAGGGTCGAGTGACATGCAGAATTTCATTTGATTTTTTTTTTCCCCCAAACCAAATTTATTCTCATTATAAAACTGCCTTAGACATGTTCTTTCAGAATATTTACTTTTCAGATGCTCTATAAAGTGACAGCCCTTTCAAGTTCCTTATTACAGTTTGCTAGAGAGTGGAGACCCAATTATCGCTGCATGTTGTAGACGGCCTGGTCCCTGTGTTACAGGGCAGTCCACAGAGACAATACAGGGAACCACTGGATCAATACAGACAGACAAGAACATTTCCAATTCTGAAATGGTTATTGAAATGGGAATTCATGAAAGCTGAATCCACCACCAAAGGCCAGCCAGAAATAAGACAGAGTTCAGATTCCCTAGTTTATAACACATATTCTGTAAGAACTTTGTTACTGCATGTTTTCCTTTGCTTGTTGTGGGGGGGGGTCATATTTTCTTTCAACCTTTATGGATTTGAGCTTATTACCCCAACGTGCTCTGTACCGATTGACAGGTGGAGACAGAACTAGTAAGTAGGATGACAGGACAGGAACGCACCTAAACCACTCGTCAGCTGGAAGCCCATTTCATCTTAAAAAAAATGTTGGTTGCCAAGGGGATGGAATGCAACTAAGCACCTATGTCACCTGACTCACCTGTAAAGGTGTGAAGCAGGTTTCTTCCTGTGAAGCAGATTTTTTTTTCCTGGCTGTGACATGTTACTCTCAGGGGTGCCAAACCCTGAGTGAGCGAGCCGTCTCACCGGCATCTAAATGATGTAGTACGTCAACGTAACATCCACACACTGAAAGGAAACGTCAGTTCTGTCTGGTATGCATTTATGTGTATGTAACTGTTAGAAGGTCTTTCTAAAGGCAGATGTAACTGTACTAGTAAATGGCAGAATACATGAAATGCACTTTGTATGGTTAAGTAGACAATATTAAAACCCACTTAGCAGCTGCCTTTCAACTGAAGTATTTAATTTAATAATACCAGCAGTCCTGCTGAAATGGCATAAGGTAAAATTTAAATTTTGACTGACGTTCCTAATCTTCAGTTCCACTGTGGACTGGGTATTTTGTTAATGGCTATAATGTTAGCAGAGAATTTGGAGAATTTTGTTTATGATAACTGAGAGACAGATGACCGCAGGTACTTTCAACTCATCTAAGCAAAGTGATTTCAGTTGATGGTAGATCAAAACCCCAATCCCCGTTCACCTGCACCTGTTCATAAAGGTGGCTATGCTTTGGCTGTCGCTTCTAGTTATTTTTGTTAATGAGAATCTGGCAGCCGAATATGACCCTAACCCGAATCTCATCTCCTTAAATAAACGAAGCTTAATTCCTCAAAATCACTGTTTCGCTCTTTACAAAATTAGATGGTCAAAATGCTATTATGCTTCATCTCTCAACTTGATAATGCTTTAAAATGAAGTTCCTCAAGCCGCTACAAATATAACCAATTCAACTCACTCTGAAGTTAATCTGTCCGTCTTTGTTCCAATACACAACTGTCAAAACCTGTCAGTCTCATATTAAATATTGGATGAGGGCTTGAAGATAGTGGTCATTCATCATTTGGACTGCAAACAAAGTACAATTTTCAACCATGACGCACAAGGCTGGGTGTCTAATTTTCTAGCTACACACATTTCCTTCGCTAGTCCACAGTCCACTCTTGTCTGAGGCCAGAGTTCCAGTACATGAGCACTTTGTAATCAGAGCAAAAGGATTCAGAGTACGTTCGGTTCATGAGCATACTGCAGTACAGTACCCCACTACATTAGGATACAGCCAGGGGAACAGTTCCCCACTACATTAAAACACTGCATTTGGGGAAGTAGCACCCCCTCTACATTACAAGCAATACACTGTAAATGGGGGAACGCCAGCTCGTACATTAATATCTGTAATCAGGGGATAGCAGCCTGCTGAGACACGCTGAAGAGGTATCGTTAGAAACCTGGAGTTTCTACAAAGGGGCAGTTATATTTTATTGAGTTGTTTGATGAAGTGTGAAGAGAGTCAAACGTGCAGAACATGGATGTTTGTATTTAACCTTGGACAAATCCCTGCAGATCCCAGGTCTCTGGAGGAAGGACAGAATGACATCTTAACACTGCAGAATGTCTGAAAATACTGCTTCATGAATGCATCAAACCAAAACCTCTGAGAGATCAGCATCTTAGTTTGGCTCAGTAAAATATAATGTAGTCAAATGAACGTTCTCTCCATTTTGCTCATATATGTCTGAAGTGGTTTTTCATGCAGTGGAGATACTGATAATTCCTTTATAAGTGCATATTTTATTCTTGAAGCTGATGACTCCTCTGTCATCTGTATTACTGTCACAGAAGTCCATCTGGAGTAACTGAGGAATGAAACTGTGCAAGTTTACTTGGCTTTGATCCTCTCAAAATATATATAATAACAACACTGAGAAACATGAGTCTGTAATCCCAGTTATACCAATTAGGCATTCACAAAGGCCGCTAACTAGGACACAAGACTGGTGTCCTTTGTCTGAGGGGATGGGACAAAAGAGGACTGTATTTGATGTATGTGAGCGACTCACATGGTGGTGTGTGGGCGGTGACAGGGGCGGGTACATCAGGTAATTTGGATCACGGCATCAAGTGCAACTTCAAAGAGCCGACCGGGGAGGAGTTATTTCAGCTTTAATTATATAAAATGCTCATTAATCCCTTGGGTCTGCATGAGCGGCTGCCTTCCATTTTAAACATGTTAGTATGATGTTGTATGAATGACCCACACTACTGGATAAATTGGCACTATTTACTGTTATAATCAAAAATCTTAATCCCGAGACATGACCGAATATGCAATACCAATTTCCCAGAAGTAAGTTTGTTAAAGAATTTAATAAGTCAAATATTGATGAAGTAATCAACAACTCCTTTCCATGTCTGTATCCAAGTAAGCAAACAGACTGTATTGTGCTTTTAATTGTGTTAGACCCCACAGTTTGGTTTGTAAGCTTTTATTGCAGCTGTAACAATTTCTGTCGGGGTACCACAGGGATCAGTGCTGGGGCCCCTTTATTTTTCGCTTTTTTTTGCTTCCCTGAATTCCATAATTTCCTTTTATACAACCTATATGCTGATGGCATGTGGCTCTCTTCCTTTCTAATAATGTCCAAGTTTCTTCCAAAACTACAGCCCCTCTTACTGACACTTCTGCTCCAGTGGCATACCATCACTTCTAGTTTAATGAAGCCAAAGGCTGAAATTCTCCAAATCCCAGTTAGCACACTAATTCTCTGCAAGCCTGCCGTCATGATAAACAAATCAATGGCAGCATCAATAACTGTCAAAAATGTTGCCGTTATCTCTGACAAGAAGTTCACCTGCTCTCACTGTACAGCAGTAGTAGCTTGACCCTGCAGAATCACATTGTACAAAATCCAACAGGCCTGCCTATATCTCTGAAAGCTGTCAACCCAGCTACTAGTCCAGTCTATGCACATCTCCCTCATAGATTACCACGCCTCCATCCCAGCAGGGCTCCTGTCTTGCTAAATTAAACTTTTCCAGATAATCTGCAATGCAGCTGCTTGGCTTCAGTCCATTTCCCAAAACTCTCAGGTCTTCCCTCCTGGTATCCCTCCATTGGATACTGGTTGAAACTAATGTGAGGTTGAGAAGTTTTATTAATGACTCACAACACTGCTAAGGAAACAGCTTCTCCCCAGAACCCCACAGCCCTTTAAAGTCATCACGTTTGTTTACATCAGGTCAGCTGACAATTCCAGGTCTGAAAAGGTGAATATTAATATCCTGCTTGATTTTGACCCATGACATCAAACTGGAAGAATCAGTCCTGCTGTTCTTGAAAAGACACAAATAAAATGTCTTCAGAGTGTACATCAGCCCTGACCTCTATCTTCATTAATGGCAAGTCTCTTACATCAGATTTAATGGCTGCTGTGAATACAGTAGTTCAGATTCACCACCTGTGAGTATTCGTATATCCAAAACCTGTCTAGAGTTCTGTGTTTGAGGTCTATTGTTGTTTGTATTAGTTATTTATGTACCATGTTTAGTTATTCACCCTCAGAAAGGTTACTGTAACAAGTGTGATGTGTCCGTTCAAAGTTCCAAGTCTTGTTAATCCAGCTAATGGCAATGAATTCATCAGCGATGTGTTTTTAAAGTTCGTTCCTTATGATTAGACCTACTGTGTAATTTAAAGAATTCTAGATCTGAGATAAAATGTCACAAAAGCTATGAACATTGAAGAGACATCACAACACTGCAAGTTCCTTTTTTCTGGTTATGCATAAACACAATTCTAAAGAAGGACGGCTCTTTTCCATGATATAGCTATAATGCTTTTTTCTGTGTTTCACTGTTGAGAGTATACTTTTAATTACAGAGGAGCAAACATACACTGTAAACAAAGTACTGATGCCAAAGTATGTTAATTGATGAAGCTGAACAAATAAACAACAAAACAGGAGAGTGATGAACCCAGTGAGACGAGGCAGGATTTCAAAAGCCGTTTGTGGCGACTGAATTGCAGTTTATGTAAATTCCCCATCCACCTTCAACACGCTTGATAGATGCGTTCGGCCTGCCTGAGCCACACAGGGCTTTCACTTTAAAACTGCAAGCTCGTTAAAGCAAAATCACCGTTTGGCCGAGGGAGAAAAAAAATTAGATGGCACAAGTGGAAAAGGGGCTGTCAAAACAACGGCATGCGCACACACACACTTGCACGCACACACATTTTTTTTTTTTTACAGATAATTAAAACTCTGGAGATCCCAATTACTAAAACCCGTGGATGACGAGGTTTATGAGTGTCAACAAGACATTCTGTGCTCCGCAGGGCAGGGAGTGTTTTAAACCGACAGAATGCAAGACAAGAGTTTGGAGCTTTCTGTTGTTCTTCTGATTCACAGCTCTGCTACTTCATGCCTTGCTCCAAACTATATCCTAATTTGTTATGAAAGCACTGAGAAGAAAAGCGGAATGGCGTTCCTTGCTACGCTATATGTTTGGTCTATGGCTGCTCCTGTGGATTTGTGAAAGCACAGCTCTACAGTAGAGCTTAATCAGGGATTCTGAGATGGACTAAAAAGTGTGCCAGTCTTTCCTTTGTGCCACCTTTATTTTTAACTGTGTTTCCCTGCATTGTGGCTGGTTTATTCCCTTCTGATTTCTTGTCTTCGTTTCAAAGTGAGCATCCTCTTTCTGAGTGGAAGGCCTGAGTCCTAATCTGGCTCCTCATGTCATGTAGCATATTATTAGCTTTGTGCTGCTCCAGATCTGTCCCTGTTACTTACTGTGATACATTTCAGCCTCTGCAGATGCAAAAGACGTATCCGCACGATGGCCGATTCCCGTCCTCTCCAGCTAGGCCACCTGGGGGCCCCCTGAGTTATTCTTTTATTATAATTATTTGCCTAATTACTGTAACGGCGGTATCATTAAAATAAAACCATTAAAGTAACTGGAAAGAAAGAGGACCTGATTTGCTGCTTTTAACACATCCTGCTCAACCAGCAGATGGTGAGGGCTGGGTGGAAACAGAGGTGTATGTCTTGTCACATGTCATGGGACTGGTTCTATGTTATTATTATGCTGCTGTCAGTTTACGTTGCTTATTGGAAATTTATGAAACACACACACACACACACACACACACACACACACATATACATGCACAGTTGAGTTGATAAGCAGGATACTTTGTTCTAAAGCCCAAGCACTCTTTTGTGAGCTTCTTGTCCAATAGAAAAGAAGTGGCAGATCGAAGTGCAGTGTACATGGGGCTGGAGCTCTAATTCATGATAATTACACACGAAGGCCATGACAGCTTCTCTTTGACATCTCATATCCACAAAGGCACGATCACAGCAAGCTGCAACAGTGTTAAATTCAAATTTCTAGAAGAGAAGAGTTTTGGAACATTATTTCTTATAAGTCAAATGTCATTATGTCATTTTTAAACTGGCCACCCAGGTCAATTAAAAATAGAAACTTTGTTACAAACATAAAACTGTAAAACGTAGAATAATAATTTAATCATTTAATTGTTGTATAGTTTCATAGTATTTTATAGTTCACCAAGTTACAGATATCTCAATAGTAATAATAATAATAATAATAATAATAATAATAATACAGTGAACCTACATCATGATGGATTGGTAAACTGACCAACAAGCTGAAGAAAGAAACACACCAAACCATATGAAGGAAAACTTAATCGTGAGCTCCAGGTTAACCATACCCCACCAATCTGTTTCAATCAGTCCAGACACGTTACCAGACTGGTGGAAGGACCCGTAGTCACGGCAACATCATTGCTCAACAGCACAGGGGGGGATCTTAAAAACAGGTACTTTGTGCAAACAGCCTGTCAGTTTACGTGTAAATGCTAGTGTGCCAAATGGAAGCCAGATAGGGAATACAGGCAACCTCTGACATTTTATACACTAATATAAAATATAATATCTTTAAGCAAAAGTCAGCCTCTTGGTCGTGGAATGAGGGAGCGTCACACAGATGTACAGTGAAAACGATATTCACAGAGAACCAGAGAGAGCCGCAGATTTGCATCCTTGTACTTCTCGCTTTTTAAAATCCGTATTGTCTGTAATTTCTTTCTGTGAAGTGCTTTGAGACAACTTGTTATGAAAGGCACTATATCAAAATAAATTGAAATTGAAACCACAGGAGACAGAGAGGTTTGTAAGCAGACCACCAAAAGAAGCTGTCTATGAAAGTCATCAGAGATTGCAGTCTTCTGCTATGCATTGTCTTGCAAGTGAGCTACTGACTTAGATGTGCTTGCATCTCCATCTCTGCACCTGGACCATCGTCACACGTTGGTCTCCTAAGCAAACGCCGGTGAGAAGACTTCTATACTCCATTGTCTGAGAGGCCACAGCATTGTATTGCAGACTCTTCATTCTATGGCCCTAATTAACATCACGGAAGTGGAAGCAGTCATAGGAAGTCATCACGGACAATGAGAAGCACATTACTCTGAGGGTATTAAGCCATCAGATTTACTTTCATCTCCATTGCATTGTGGAAATCGTGCATAATTAATGGAGCAGGCTTATTAGGAAGAAATGATCAGGCAAATTACACAGGTGTCAGATGCATTTTTTATGATAAATGTGCCGGGGCAATGGAACGCTTCCATGTGGGGTGCTGCTAAGGAGGAGATAAGCACAGCGTGGCAACTATAAGGCTCTGAGAATAACAGAGGAGGAATGGGACTGAGGTTGGGGGACGTTTTTAGAGGGTAAGTGATTTTGGGCCCTGTCTCTGAGGTTACATGATTGGCAGGGACCTTGAATGACAAGGACCTTAAATGACAGGCAACTAAACATCCTTATAAAATTTACACTTCATCTCACCAAAGCATGAAATTAATGCTATTTATAACCAGAGTGATAATTACATTACCCTTTATATGATCAAGCTTTTAAAACGTGAAATGTCATGTTTTTAATTAGTTATAATTGTTGTAGTCAAAGCCATTTTGTGAATTTACCCACTGAGAAATGTCTGAACTTATTTTCTACTCCTGTGTATCCTATAGAACTTCATCAAGATCAAAGCACCCTTGATTAGACACTTAATTAGAACAATTAGACATGGACATATTCATCTCTCAATGCTTGTGCCTGTGCAATGCTGCACTACAAGACCCTTCTCATTTCATCCACCCAAAATGACTTAATGTGTGGTTTATTGGTTAAATAACTTTTGTTAGTGACAGAGTTTATTTCATATACAGGAAGGAGGTGTCAGACAAAGGCAGTGCTTTTGATCTGAGGTCTGCATCTCTGTAGACAGCATGGTACAACAGTCCCTCAGTACTGAAGGTCTCTGGGTTGTACAAAAAGCAGCTTCAAATGCACCGGGATGTTTTGTGAATGAAAGGGTGAGAAGACCAACTGAAAGCTTGATCTGATGACACAGTTAGCATTGGAACAGTTTGTGTCCCCGTTAAGAGAAACCAGGCCTTAAACCTGGACTTCATTAATAAGTCTGCCATACATGACAGACACTTGGAAAAACCACTTTAATTAATACCCTGCCAATTACCACTACTATTTACTCAGTTTAACTGTTTAGTTAACCTGAGATTTAATTCAAGCAGAAAGAATGGTGATGTGCTTTAAATGAAAGACGCACGAAACCTACAGTGCATAATAAGCATGAACGGCCCTTTCTAAATGATTCTAATTCCTGATTAGTCACTAACAGCCGAACGGTTCCGATTCACACACAGAAACAGCCGATGCAGTATTGACATATTGCAGAAATGGAATTTCACGGCGCTGTCTGACAACTCACAGTCAAACAGAAATTAAAAGATTGTGACCAACTACATTTATGTTTGCTGTGCATGTCAGAAGCTAACTTCATCTAAGTGTTTGTGGGGGGTCTGTAATGGTAATGGGGGGTAAAGATCTAAATAAAACAGGAGAAAAAGTTTATGAAGTGAGAAAACTGGCTGTTTCTGGTAAAGAGGTAAACAAGGAGAGCTCCTTGGTGCAACAGCTTCTTTTTTACAGACAGTTTATGCATCGCTTTTGCTCCGTGTACTGCATGTGCACTTCTGCTACTGTTAATCAAATTTCCTGTTGCTGGGCGTTCATGGCAAAAGAGGGAGACGGCGGCCTGTAAACTGGGATTGACGGCTGACTCTGATTAATGCTATTTTCCCATACTGATCTGGCACTTAGCCCAAGGATGCTGGCTGAGCTTGCTTCCAGATTCACTTTTCCCCCACAGTTCTGTCCCAGAGCTGAGCTGGTGGCAGAATGAGGTATGTTATAGTCATGCGAAGAATGTCTGTAAAGTGGAGACCGATGAACTCCTGTATCTCTCCAGAACCCTGAGAACTGTCAGTTTTGACCCCCCACTTTACATGACACGTTTAAACATTAATTTACAGAAGAAAACTGCTGTAAATAACTACTTTACATGAAATTAATTGTTATTTTAACACTGTGTATGATTTACATAAGTACATTTTTGTGTAAGAATTTATCAGGTGATAGCCTTTTAAATTTTTCATTTTGGGCTAATAGCACAATGGATTACGAGGAATTTACTTCGAAGCGTTTCAGACACACGCCTTTGTTTAATGTGTGTTCAGTGTGGAGGGTTTGAACTTTGTAGCTCAGTAGGCCTCTAAAGGCTGCTGCCATAACGCTTTGCTGCCCAGGGCTTTGAGTTATTTTAAGGGCTTTGACTCTGAGAAGTTAGAGGTCAGTGGCCACCTCCGGCCTCCTCTTTGACATTTAGAGAGAATACAGCCTGTACACGCTCCTCTTTGTAGCAAACAGGTCCAAAAAGGGCATGGCACCACCTCCAGTGCACCCCCCCACTTCTCTTTGTTTGTTCAGCAGGCCCGGTAGGGGGGAATCACGCAGAAGGTTCACTGTCACCTGGACGGAAAGGTCAGTGAGAAGGTCAGAGGGAAAGGTCGGAGGGCACAGAAGGTCAGAACGCTCATGCTGAGAATGCTGCCAGATGTATGTTATAAGAGACCACAAAGCTTTTTAGAATGAGCTTCATCCCAAATGACTACACGTTGGCTTTCAGTATTTTTATGGCTGTGCGAAACACAATAGTAATATGTTATGAATTTATGTGTTTACAACTGATTTTTATTAAGGACTGGCCTCATTATAGTGTGGAGTGTAAAGCTCAGCCAGCCTAATCAGTCTGTCTGCCAGACTGCAGCAAAAAGGCAGACAAATCAGAGAAGCACAGGGACAGGCCTGCGTGGGTCACGTCCTCAACCACTGTGCACCAAGTTAGCAATGCCAGGCAGTCCAACTGGTACTCATTATTTTGTTAGCCAGTAATGAACTGTACGGCTCCCGTGAAAGGTCAGCAGGTCGCGCTGCCACCTGACAGTCCTTAGATTTAAATTGAGTCTCAGTGCTGTCCGCCCACCGCTTCAGCTTGCCCAGGATGTGAGAACATAGGTTTCCACCTGCTCCTCTCAATGAAAACAGGTGACGCTTAGGTGAACCCAGGGCTTTAAATTGCCCTCAGTGTGTGAGTGAACAGATACATGTGTAATACTGTAAATGTTCCTCAGATATCCTCCACCCCCCCCCCCACACACACACACACACACACACACACACACACACACACACACCCAAACAATTTCCCGCACAAAAAGCCACC
>JABJVR010000052.1:10691613-10703513 GCA_025773905.1 Chitala chitala
TCCAGCCCTGAGACCTGAGGAGTCTTATGGCCTGGGGAAAGAAGCTGCTACACAGTCTGGCCATGTGGACCTGGATGTACCTTTTGCCAGATGGCAGCAGACCGAATAGTTTATGTGACTGGTGCGTGGGGTAACCCATAATGCTGGTGACCTTGTGGGTCCAGCGTGTGGTGTAAATGTCCTTGATGGAGGGAAAAGAGACCCAGATGATCTTCTCAGCTGTCCTCACAAGTCGCTGTAGGTCCTTGCGATCCGATATGGAGCAATTTCAAAACCAGACAATGATGCAGCTGCACAGGATGTTCTCAATAGTCCCTCTGTAAAAAGTGGTGAGGATGGGTGGAGCGAGTTGAGCTTTCTTCTGCTTCCTCTGGAAGTAGAGCTGCTGAGCCTTCTTTACAAAGGAACAAAGACAGGTTCTTCATCAGGTGGACACCAAGGAATTTGGCGTTCTTTACAATCTCCACATAACAGCTGTCGATGATCAGCAGAGAATTTTCACTCTGTACTCTCCTAAAGTCCACAACCAGAATAATAATAATAATAATAAGTTTAATTTATATAGCACCTTTCTCAGGCTCAAGGATGCTTTACAAGGTACAGCATCATACAACCTTAGGCTGATTCATCGTTCTTGCTGATGAGACCCACCATGGTCATGTCATCAGCGAACTTGATGATATGGTTCAAGCTGTGTATAGCTACACACTCATGAGTCGGTAATGTGAACGGCGGCAGACTGAGGCTCCAGTGTTCAGTGTGGTGGTCCTGAACATGCTGGTACTGATCTGGACTGACTGAGGTCTCTCTGCTGGGGAATGATGGTGTTGCCAAACTAAAGTCTATGAACAGCATTTGAACACAGGTGTCCTTTTTGTCCAAATATGTGACGGCAAGGTGCAGCATAAAAGCGATGATGTAATCTGTTGAGCAGTTGGGACGATATGCAAACTGCAGGGGATCTGGGGTGGGGGGGCCGGAGGTTTTTCATGTGCCTCATGACCAGCCTTTGGAAGCACTTCATGATGGTAGATGTGAGTGTGATGGGATGGTAGTCAACAACGAAGGACACTGGAGACTTCTTGGGCATGGGGATGAAGGTGGGTGCACTTAGGGACAGCGGTGCTGCTCAACGAGGTGTTGAAAATGTCTGTGAGAACATCCATCCGCTAGCTGATTTGCACATCCTCTGAGCACTCTGCCAGGGATGTTGTCTGGTCCAGCAGCTTTCTGTGGGTAGACTCTGCATAGAGTCCTGAATAAAAAAATGGTATCTTGGTCAATGAGATATTGCTGTGTATTAGGCAATATGACTCTGGAATGGAATGGCTGCCCAGTGATAGGTTGGCACCCTGTCCAGGGTGTCCTCTGTCTTGTTCCCTAGGCTGCCTGGGATTGGCTCCAGGTCCCCTGAGACCCTGAACAGGATAACAGGTTTATTTGTTTATGGTTAGACGGACTCTGGAATGCTGAGCGTTGGTCTTGTCCTAACAAGCCAGAGAATTTGCATATTCAGTGTTGGTCAGAAAATGTTTATTTTGTGTGTGTTTTTGTGTGCTCATATGTGTATTAAGTGTAACCGTGGTGATCAGTGGAAAACCAAACACTACAAAATTACGAAATTCTAGTGTTTTTGGTAGAAGCTCAACAGAAAATTTGTAGCACCACTAATGAAAAAGGCACCAGTGGGCTGTGTCTTCACATCACCAGTGCCAAAACTTCTGTATTAGTTAGAAAGAAGAGGCTCGGGAGCTGACAGCAGTTCACCTCAGAGGCTGAAAATGTCCCCCTGGAGGCCAGAGCCAACAAGATTCAGCGAGAGAGACGTCCATATATCCGCTAACTCGTCTGATGCACCCAAAGCTGCATATTTTAAGGTCCGTCAGTGAAGAGGTTATTTCACAATAACCGGCATGCCTGCTGTCGAACTGGCTCACCACAGCAGCAATTACACAAATATCATTGGAGCTGTGATGAGTGGGCGCCTGGACACCAGGCGTCACCAGAAGGTACATCCCTTCCCCTCCAAACACATTGTGGGACAAGAACCCATGTCTGTTGTTTTTTTCCCATTTATCCCTGTTATTCTTGTAACTGCCAGTAATGAATATCACGAGCGTGTTTTTTTCTTGTGCAGGAAATGCTGGAAGCACTTTGAGGAATGACATTACAGCAGACACTGTAACCATTTTTGGACTCACCCCTGACAGCGTGCCGACTGATTCTGCCACATCTTTCGAATGTGACGCTGACTTCCGGAGAGGGCAACCTCAGTGGAAGACGTTTGGAAGAAAACACTTCATGAAAACTTTTCCTGACTTTGTATATTCCACCTCTGTTTTTAGAATTTATAAAGGAGACATTTTTGCTGTTAGTTTGTCTGGTCTCTTGTGGCAGGGAAAGCAGAGGTGTCCAAAATGTCTTTCACTGGTGACAATGTACTACAGGAAGCTAAACAACGGAGGTGCTTTGTAAAATGCTGGTGAAACATGACATATCTTACTGTGCCACCTCTGACCTCACTCTCTGATTGGACAGTGTTTATTGCAGTCAAAGTTCAAAGGTCCTTCAACCTGTAAGATAATAAAAGCTTTGATCACTGTGTATGATATGTAAATGGACACCACCAGGAGGAATGTCACCACAGCAAATGACACGAAAGCGATGTGTGCCTCATAACGAGCCGGACCCGACACAGACCAGCCGGGTCACTCTCTCCTTGTCACAATTTCTGTCTTGTTCTATTATTTTGCTCAACCCTGTCTGATTTGGACCACACCCCATGTAACTAACACACGGACACACACACACATTTTTCACATTATAACTCACACCTCCCACACAAGAGAGACTGAGAAAGACCAGGGACAAGAAGGATAGGCACAGACCCTATACGGTCACTTGAAATTAAATTCAGTTCTGAGTATTAGCACTGGGTTTATTTATTTATTTTTTTATTCATTTCCTGTAAATGTTAGAATCCATTGTAAATTTCCTCCCCCAACATGGAGAAATTGTTGTGAAACAGCCAGAACCCAAAAGGGTTAATTAATCATAGTAACCTGAAGAGGAAGATATGACTTTGGGCACCTCTTACCAAATCATTTTGTCCCTTACAGCTGTAACCCCACGTTCACATTAATCTGGCCTAAATCCACGGCCTCACTTTCTTTCATCCACGCATCCTGACGGTGAGGTGGACCTTGGCAGAAATGCTATTGTTGTGCTTTGTGGCTAATTAGCGTACTTGAAATTAAGCTAACGACAGTGCTAGTGCAGCTCCGTGCTTGTGAATAATTGATTATCCTCCTTAATTGGATAGCCACATATTGAGCCAGCTTAATTAAACGGTGATCTAACTAAACTATGGGAAAAACATTTGCATGAATTAGGAAGAGAAGGAGAACGAGTGGAGGTCAAAAAGGGCAGAAATTAGAAGTGGAAGCAGATACTCCTACATTTACCAGTTAAGGTTGTACCACAGGATAAACCAGAAGGATGAGAGAGAAAACAAAGACGGTTCTACTGCATCAGGTGACAGTCCTCCATCAACAGTACCTTAACCTTCATGTACTGTGATAACAACAGACAGGCGTTCAGGAAACTGTTCCACAGACACTTTGTAAAAGAGACTGAGGTTTATTCAGCTGTGCTCAGAAAAATGGCAGAAGCAGCTGCCCTCTGCTTTAAACGTCAAATATTTTCATTCATTTTCGTGGATTTTCATTGTTTGCAAACCCTAATGCTGCTTGTTTATGCGTTGCTATAGTAGTCAGTTACAAGATAAATGGTGCTTGAGTAAATTTTCCCTTTCCTTATATGAAAGGGGGCACTGAAATTCGAGGGGCAGAGGAAAGGAAAAAAGCTCTGAACCATCGACCTGTCAGTCTTTAGTGTTGCCTTGTGGGAAGATGAGTATAAGAACTCCATGTTCCATCAGTGTATTAAAACGTATTCAGGAGCTCCCGAGAGTATAGGCTTGAAACGTTGGATTTTTAACTTTGAAAAGGAAAATGTGGGTGGGGGCGAGCTTACTTGTGCTGAACTTTCAAAGGAGTAAGTGTACGTGCACCTGTATTTCAGCAGCGACCTGGAAAGCTTCTCCAGATATGGTTAAAAGGAACAATGCAGTGCAAAAGCTTGTCAAAGAATCCCTGGCCTCTATCTGTAGGACTTCCAAAAAATAGATACTTTGGTAATTTTCAGATTGCACTTTGGAATATGCACACCACAGTTTAGTCACTGTTGCTATTTCACAACCCCATTCCAAACAAGTTGGGACGTTTTGTAAAATGTAAATAAAAACAAAATGTAATGATTTGCAAACCCTTCTTGACACATATCCAATAGAATACAGCACAGAGACAACATATTTAAAGTGGAAACTGATCAACTGTATTGCATTTTGTAAATAAATGATTATTATTGATATGGAAACTGCTAAGCTGATGCCTACTTTGTATGGAGCAGATATGAAACATTTATAGGGGCCAGCTGAGCCGAAATAGGGAAGCTCTGGGGTTTGGGTAGCCTGAAGGAAACTCTGTGTTTTTGCCACACGCCTTGACAATTTGGCCTGTGTGTTACTTCAGTTCAATTTGTTGCATCTTCAGTTAAAGTCTTCTGTTTTGTTTCATAAATAGCTCTTCTCTCACAGATATGTTTTTTGTTTAATTAAATTTCTGATAATTTTCTCCCACATTTTTTAGACTTCTAATCCCAATGTCTGTCCTACAGAAACATTCATTCTATCATTGAGTAGCCTGTCTCAGAGTTGTGAGTCACTGACTTAGAGTTGTATGAAATGCACATCTATTATTGTATTTTTACAATACATAATATGCTTGTTTGTATGTTAGAAATAGTATATGACTAAGAAATGAATTATTATGCACAAAATGTCTTTGTGTTTCACATGTGAGTCAACACCAAACCAAAAAAACAGAACTGAGCGTACCTTTCAATCTGTCTCAAACAACATCAGAATATAATTACATAATTATACAATGCTACATAATTGGAAGAAAAAGGTAAATGTTAACACTTCAGACACCGCTTGTGTACAGGAGGGACAAGTCAGAAAAGATATTTAACAAGAAATATTAGTTTCTGTGTTCCAGTGTTAATTTGCTTTTAACATTATGTGAAGTTCTGTCTGCCCGTGGTACGAACCTAGTCACTGCTCCAGGGCAGTGTGTCCAGTAGGCCTGCAGAACTCACTTACTTACTGTCCAGTGTTTTTTCTGAGAGGGAGATTTTATAGATTAGCTTTGTACAGGGGCTGAAGTTGAACAAAAACCACCAAATACGTTAGCATTGACGCAGCAAATTAATGAAAATGCACTTTGTGATCATTTAAAACCTGATTAACACCAAGGGACACTTACAACGAGGTCATGGTTCAACTGGATTTTTTTTTTTTGTTTTTTTTGCCTTTCCACCTGATTAGAAAACACTTTCCATAGTGGTGTGCCCAGTTTTGGACAGACACAGCTTTCTGATGGGTTCGATTAGAAGTTTATTGTTTGTCTTTAATGCTTAGTATAAATAAACTAACAGAAGCTAAGGCGATTCCATCCCACAGTGCACTGTTTCTCCAACCCCCTATGGAGGTGCCCATAGGGATCTCCATGTCGAATCTGTTGTCTGCTAAAACGTCAGGCTCTGAGATGTGCTTGGCCCCTTGGTGTCAGTGTCACATGCACGCAGCACCTCCTAAAACTTTCCATTCACAAACCTCAGCAATACAAATGTTTGTTCCTCCGCAGTGCGCCCATGTGTGCCTTCCACAGCTCATGCCCTGCCTCTGGCTGGCAGGGATGCCCAGTCAGGACAGGTCAATGTGCCAATCACACAGACAACCAAACAAAAGCTACTAATCGAATCACAAAAACCTGGTAACCTCTGGTCTACAAATATATAAAGTCTGTGAGACACAAACCATGTAAGCATAACACTACTTATGTATACTAATGAAACATATTTTTTCCAGCTTGTGTTAACCACTGCTGAGCTGAACTTCTATCAAGTCAAAAGCTATGGATGTTCAGATGTCAAAGGCCAGACTTCTATGCTTATCCTGCCCTGGAAAAAAAACATCTGAAATACTTTCCCCTATATATGGGCATGCATACTCTGAAAAATACAGATGTACCATATGTGTATACAGTATAATCTTACTTAATCTACTGTAAAATTGTACACTAGTCACCTAAATAATACTAGCAATAATATCACAATTTTAAAAATCTACTTTTAAAACCACTGCTTATTATAGTGCACTACTATGAAAGTGTTTTGTTCGTTGCACTGCGTGATCAACACAATACAGAGCTAATTGTAGGGCGGAGCGTTTTTTAGGTCGTTGGTTTATTAATCATCATGGAAAATAGACACCTGTGTTGAACAAAAGCAACATTTGTTTGGCTGCCGGACGTGTTTCAGAAAGAGCCGACAAATTGTCTCCCACCCTCAGTGCGGAGAGGTTCCTGTCTTGCACACTTGGAAATTCTTGAGACAGTTGGTCCGAACCTGGCTGTAACACACAGAGAATGATCCACCAACCCTTTTGAAAACAGACATCACCACTACTGGCTTGCACAGCAGAGAACAGAGAATTAAGGAGTGAAACGAATTAAAGATCTTCTGTTTTAGAAATACAGCAAATTTAGAATTTTCAGCTATTAGTAAAACTCATTTAGGAATAAATTTAGCCTGGTAACACTGTGTGGTTATGGTAATTCAGCAACACGGAACGGTGTTATCCTGCGGTTACAGCCTGTTAGTGGTGAATTCATGTTTAGCAATAATGGGCCGAAACCAGCCAATCGCAACGCGAAGGCTAACGAGTCACGGACCCACACAAATCAGGCTCACCACATCCCGACCCAGAGGACCACGCACAGCATCAGAAACGTACACAAAGTCACACATCAGGTCGGCATCGACTGAGAGCCGAGCCTCACATAGAGGCCAGAACCGAGGAGTTTCAACACCATCCCGCCTCCGCTTTATTACCTTGCTAACAATGATTAATTTTTACCGTACGTTTCTGTGAGGTGAATTTGTGCCACGAGTTAAGTGTGTAAACGCGTGCTGCTTTTGCAGTGTGAAAACGTGCGCAGCAGGTTGGAGAGACTTCCTGATTCTCTGACAGCACCCTTTTCAGCTTGACCTACTTTTCATAAATGAGAAGGCTGTATGAAAAAAAGCCATTTATACCATGGCGAATGGCATAATGACATCATTTTCAGTCAAAGGCAGCATGCCAGGCTGCCCACCAAGGTGAGGCAGCTGGCACAGTGGTTGGGTGGGCACAGCTGCCAACTGCACCAGCACTTCCACAGCAGGCAAAGGAGTAAAGGACTGGCACTGAACTCCAGCCTTACAGCGCGGTAAACAGCTAAGCTGAAAGTACGATTCCTGCTTCGTTGGGTGGTGCTGTGATAAAGTAAATGAAGGTGCTGGTCTGTGACGGGCTGTTCGCAGTTCCACCACAGCTCAGCCTGAGCCCTGGCAGCCACCTTTATTTGTCCTCCACCATAACAGAGGGGCCTGTCATGTGGAGAACTGGCAGAAATAAGGGCCTCCAACAGACCATTGAGTGTAGCCATACCTCACCTCTCCAACTGTCTCACTAAATATGTTGTATTCTGTATATACAACACTGTGGTGGGTTGGCACCCCGCCCTGGGTGTCCCCTGCCCTGTGCCTCCTGGGATGGGATCCAGGCTTCCCACGACCCTGAATTGGACGAGCGGTGTAGTGAATAGATGGATGGATGTATATACAATATGTTCTTTGAATTTCTACACCCAATTTTGACAATAGAACTTAAGCATTCATTCATTCATTCATTCATGTATATTCTGGCCACTTACCCAGAACGTGCAGCATACAGGACATGGTAGAGTATAACCTGGACAAAGTGCCAATTTAGGGCACACATATTACGTGCAATTTATAATATTCAATCTGTCTGACCTCAATGTCTTTGGACTCCAGAAGGAACCCAAAACACCCAGACCAAACCAGAATGACACCTGAGTAACTCATGTCAGGAGAAGCGTAGCTTTTCTATAGCCATCATATGTGTCCTTTTTTAGTTTTTTTCCTCCAACCCTCAAGTTTACATTCCAACTCGCTTGTGTATTTCAACTCAGGGAATGTAATAAACTAGGCGGAAAAATTAATTGACTGAAATAACAGCTCTGAAGTGCACACAGTGATAATATTTTTCAGAGTAAGTAAGGAGAACAGCTGTTCGTGATTTAACGATTTTGCTACAATTGCTAAAACGTGTCACCCGCCTGTCTCGACAAAAGAGTCAGCTCTTAAGCCATTTAACGTACCCCTCTGCTCACTCGGCCGAAACGCAACAAACAAGCTACAGTCAGGAGGTTAACGATAGTGTTGTTATTCCTCACAAAGCTCTCTCCTTCTTTTTTCCTTTATTAGATGTTTTTAGTGTGTCGGAAATAACATTAAAAAAAAGAAACAGCGCTACAGGCCTAATTAAGAAATGACACCTGCTCTCTTTCTTATGGAATGAAATTCAGGAAAACAAAAATAATACCTATATATGACAGGTTCAGACATGTCATATCTGTTTGACAGCCAGCAGGGGATAAAAAAAACTCTTTCATCATTACCAAACTTTGCTTTGTTCTTTAAGTAAAAAAAAAAACAACAAAATGTAAAAAGGGAACTATGCAATTTTAGCTTTTCATTTGCTGTTTATACAGGTGTCTATGAACTATTACAATAATAACTCAGTCTCAGCACAACCAAGAAAGTTACTTCCTTTAAGAACTTGATATCAACTTTAATTAAACCAGTTACAAAAAAATGCTTTACCCTGTTTCAAAGGAGTTCACATTTAAAAATATCGAACGGGTAAGGGGGGGGGGGCTACAACAAATACTTCTGGAAACTGAGGATCAGTTACTAATGTTCAAATCAGCGTTGAGAAATTAAGCCAAACTGTAGCAAAAAGAAAAGAATGTCAGCTGTCTGTCCATGTTACTCATGTAGATGTTTCATGGATATTTAATATTTAATTTACTGTAAAATTATATCTATTGTTCACTTTAATATATCTGCCTCCATCACATTACTAGACAAGTTCTTCAAAACTCACACTCTGCTTTACAAGCGGTTCCTCGTTTTGATCTATACCCATCAGGGCGAAACAGAATATCACAAAGTCGCCAGTATTCTACACATGTTAAAACAAGGTAATGCAAGCAACACTTAAGGAAAAACAGACAGAAGCAATACAGGTACACAAGATAATGTAAAGGCTGTACACCGTTATGCCATACATTAACAACAGGCATCATGAAAACACTTTAAAACTGCAGTACCTTTCAGAGGCAGATGTTGAGCTCACTTTCCCAGGAGGAGTTACGTTTGGCTTTGTTCCTTTCACAGTAATTGGCAGCAGGGCAATTTAAAGAATTAAGAGTCAACTTAAAGAGATAGAGAAAGAGTCTCAGCAGTCATTTCTATCTTTATATCATACTGTAGACATTCAACCCCCCCCCCATGCAACCCCCCCCGTGAAAGGGAACAAATTAAATTCAGAGCCGCGTGCTAGCTGGCTTATTCTGATCACTGGCAGATTGCAGTATTGACCAAATGTCACACCGGGAGCAATGCCCTGATTGAGTAAAAGCAAATGTATAATGAACACTGAGTGATTCTCCAAGTCTGCCTGTTGCTCCTTTTGTAATAACACAAGGATATACATGTGTTTCACATCTATTTTATAGATAAAAGCAAAGAACACCACACACACACACACACGCAAACATATTCATGTGAGTGTGTGTATGTACATAAATATAGAGTGACAGCGAGAAAGATGCACACACACACACACACACACACACACACACACACACGCATGCACGCACACATGCACACACGCGCACGCGCACACACACACACACACACACACACACACAGCAGGACCAGGAATACAGTTTTACCCTTTGTGATACATCTCTGTCAGAATGCCAGGTTTCTGCTCTTGCTGAATGAAGGCATCTCCTACCAGAAGAGAGAACTGCGCACGAGACGTAAGGATGTGAGCTTGAAGGTGTGACACGTGAGTAAGATGACAGGGCATCCTGTTGTGCCACCCCGAGAACATTTGTGCCAGGACACGTGGTTCACAGCTGGAATGGGCAGCTTTTTATGAGAACAGGACCCACTTTGAAGTAAAGGGTGTACATGAAAGCCCCAACCCCAAACCTCCCTCAAAACTCATCCCCTGCATCACACAAGAGCAGCTGCAGCCTGGGGGGGGGGGGGGCGAGCAAATGAAACACTGTTAATTAGAAGCGAAAATGTTCTGCTAATTTAGTACTTTGTGCCAGTGTGAAGCCCTGTATGTGCTGTGCACACACCTGGCAGATCTACAGAATGAATTAAAATGCTGTTCTTGCATCCTGGATTAAAAGCAAAGACACCTTCTTGGGTCCTTTCAGGTAACAAAATGGCTTTTGTTGTTTTTTGAACAACTATGCACTCAGAAAATTGCGTAATTGTTCAGGGGTTTTCAGAGTATAACCCAGGACAGCAGACTTGGGACAGAATAGCAAACAATGTGCTGCAGCAAAACAGTGGTCGCGTGACTGCAAACACTGAGCATATTGGCGTTTAACACCTGGTACCTGAACACTGAGCACCTGAACACTTAAGCTCTACAGTGAGAGCACTTGAGCTGGACTTACTGTCTCACTCAGAGAAATGGATATTCTGCCCCAGTGTAAACCTCCAGTGTACTCCTCCTGTTCCTAAGGGTTACTGTGTCCCTGAGGCTGGCATCAAGAGAAGAAGCAAAAATCACATTTCTGTTTCCTCTGCAAACAGTGCTTGGTCAATTTAACTTCAGCATGCTTGTCTGTTTACACACACACACACACACACACACACACACACACACACACAGAGTGTCTCTGATTTGGTCCTTATAATTATTCATTAAGGTGGTTGCTTGTAGGATCTACTGTGCAACAGAAATCATCTTCTATAAACTGGAAAATACACAAATGTCTGGGTGTTTAATGACGTAAGCTCCTCATACACACATTTTCACTCTGTGAGAAACCCCATTGCCAATATCGCTCAAAGGAAGTAAAATTGGAGGTAAATCACACCCAGCCTTTCATGTTCAGTAAGCCAGACTCCTCTGTTCCGGACCTAAATCACCTCTTTCCCTACAGATTTCAGACAATTTTTGTTATGAATTTCTGACTAGTGACATCACAGCATATCAAGGAAAGTGAAGCAAGATGGAAAACACACAAGCACACACAGACACACATACTTTCCCAAAATTTGGTTATTATAACTAGGTGTGGGGGGGGGGCAAGGGCCCTGGTGCTGTGCCCAGACATGGACTAAAAGGCACAGGCCTATTGGTTCACCTGTGCCATCTCCTATTTGTTTGTTATGAAGCATAGCACCTTGAGAGAGTGACTAACATAAGATGCTGAGGTCACATTATTAGACTACAAGCATCCACCCTTCCAATATTTAATGTAATAATTGGGCATTTTAATGAGTTGTCAGACTAGGCTATGCCTAATCTCTGTTATGAAGAGTCACATTTATTCAGCGTGGAGATTGTTGTGACTGGCTGGGAATGAGGGCATTCATCAGAAAAGAAGATCATCAATCTTTTCTGTGTATTTTTTTCTGTGCCTGTCCCTGTGCCCTGATGACTTCCCCTGCCTCCCAATGACTGTCCCTGTCCAGTGACATTTGTCCCTGTCTCCTGACAGCAGTATGTGCCTCCTGATGACTGTCTGTCTCCCAATGACTGTCCCTGTCCATTGACATTTGTCCCTGTCTCCTGACAGCAGTATGTGCCTCCTGATAACTGTCTGTTT
>JABJVR010000052.1:10703613-10717403 GCA_025773905.1 Chitala chitala
CCCTATGACTGTCTCTGTCTCTTCATTATTGTCTGTCTCTTGATGACTGTCTCTGTCTCCTGATGGCTGTCCCTGTCCAGGGGCATTTGCCCCTGTCTCCTGACAGCAGTATGTGACTCCTGATGACTGTCTGACTCCCTATGACTGTCTCTGTCTCTTCATTATTGTCTGTCTCTTGATGACTGTCTCTGTCTCCTGATGGCTGTCCCTGTCTCCTGACAGCAGTATGTGCCTCCTGATGACTGTCTGACTCCCTATGACTGTCTCTGTCTCCTGATGGCTGTCCCTGTCTCCTGACAGCAGTATGTGCCTCCTGATGACTCCTCCTTTCTCACAGGCTTTCCCTATCAGGACAGTGACTGTCCGCTCACTCTGGCTCATTTGCAATAAGGTGTGTAAAAGCTTCTTCTCTTCAGAGCAGCCCTGGAGTACTCGATAACCTGCTTTGTTCAACAGGGACTTGCAGTCTTTCATTATCAAACCTAGTCTGCTAATAAAAGGGCTCATTCTTCCATAATCTGCCATTCTCCTACCTAGTTGTTCACATCAATGAGGTTCTGCACCATGCAGATGAAATCAAAGCTATAAGCTATAGGCTCCAGAACAATGTCAAGCTCAGATAGCTGTAATCCAGACAGTTCGTTTTAGAGAAGGGCGGTAGGAACACACAACTTTTAATGAAGGCTGTACCCCGCACAAGAAAAATCTGATTTACTGTTAAATTGACTTAAAAACTGGATTATGCCCTCCTGTCACTTAGCAACATCTGTTGGTCTAACTTCCTTGAACAGAACCCTAGTAGTGGACTGAAGTACATGCAGCTGTCAGGCCTGTGGTCTTTTACTCAGGGCTGTGGAGTTGGTACACAAACCTCCAACTCCACAACGTTCACTCTAACTCCGTTGCACTGGTTTAAACTCTGACCATCTTATTAATGATATAATAATATATTGTAATGGACCAAGGGAACAGGTGGATTTCGAACCCGGGTCACCCATGCACAAGATAAGGGATTAGCCCACTGAGCCAAAGACTCATGCCTTTAGGACTGACAGCGAATTGGTCTCTTGTCATTGAGCCCTGGGGGTGATATAACCATCACTGCAGCCCATCTGCCTCCACCTACGGCGGTTGCTATAACATTTATAACCTATCATGTAACAGGATACAGTAAGTAAAACAACACTTATAATTTTATATGAAATCTGACTATTTGTTAATTTCAGATGCCTAGCCAAGGCCCAGATCATAATGACATGAGTCCGAAGGCCTATCATAGGCCCAAACGTTCAACTTTATTTTAGGAGTTAATTTATCAAGAGAATATAAGCATAAACCTGTATTACACTGTAATTTTTAGGGGTCGATTTATAGGCTGGATCAATTTATATGCTGGCACATATAGTATACTTAGTGAGAGATGGTACATTTTAACTGACCCCAACTCCAGTAACCCAATAATTGATTCCAATTCCAGTAACCTAATAATTGCTTCTCACTCCGACTCTAGTACCCAATAATTGCTACTGACTCTGACTCCACGACTCTGACTCCAACTCCACAGCCCTGCTCTTATTTGTAATTAATGAGTGAAAATCTGCCCTGTCTTGAAGATTCTATACCATATGAGTAAATACACACCTGCCTAACACCTTTTCGAATGATATCTCAGGCTCACTGTAATGCAAGAACATTTGAACTTGCATTCTTCATACATACATATAGTAGTACTATAGCCTTGATCCTCTACAGAGTGGAGTCACATGAATCTGCCAATTTATTTAAGCCCAGAAGACCCAGTAAAGCCGCCGGACGTTTCAAGGTCTCATCCTGACTTATTGGTCAGGCATTGTCCAAGAAACGAGGTCCAGGACAGAAGGGGGATTGTGTAGAACTGTGATAGCATGCAGGCTTAGCTTTAGCGTGGATGGTGCCTAAACAAATCTCTTGGTAGATTATGCACAAACACACAAGTTCCACTTAGCCGTTCATGCTACAGGAGTGCAGGCTTCTCATTTACTCTCTGCAGACTCCTGATTGGCTCACGTTTTGTCACAAGTGTGAGCAAGAGCGAAACACAGACAGCTCAGACGTTTCACATGCATGTGCCAGCATCCTCTGACTTTTACAAAAAAAAAAAAAAAACATGCTTCGCAAGAAAGACTGTCTCGGTTCCGACCCAAGGCTCTGTTTCCTACAGCTCATCAAACACGGGGTGAAAGGCAGAGTTGGAAAAGCAAAAAATCTGAGCAGTGTCAGAGGAGTGAAATCTGGCTTTACTACAAAGGCTAGCAGATCCAACCATCAATACTGTCAGAGGATTGTGAGACGGGCGGGGAGGTTGTTTGTGGAGAAGAGATACTTTGATATTTTGGAATGTAAGGAGGGTCAATGTGAGAAATTGGAGGTTGGGGATCTAATTACCCTTCTGTAATTGGCAGCTGGGGAATCAGTTGCCACCCTCTCAACTCACTGCAGATCAATTATGTTAAGAGAACACCTGTAAGTAGAGTTTAATGAGGCCCGTTAGAGCAGTATGTCCTTTCCTCCCTAACTGTGGGAAGAGCAGGAGTCTGACGCTGCCTGGGAAATCCCTGAGGACTGCAGAAGCTGCTTCAGTTTTCCACACCAAAAGCCAGAGTTAGAGCAGGCCTGAGATACCGGGTAAGAGGAGAAACAAAGCCTGCAAAAGGAGGAGAAAGGAGACGTGAAACCCATGGGATGAGGGCAGGATGTGTGACAGGAGACAGAGTGTATGTGAGGAACGATGGCGTGTGTGTGTGTGTGTTTGTGCGTGTAAGGAGAGACAGAGTGTGTGTGTGTGTGTAAGGAGAGACAGAGTGAGAGGAGTGACAGAGTGTGTGTGAGGGGAGACAGTGTGTGTGTGTGTGTGTGTGTGTGTGTGTGTATTGGTGTGTGGGGAGATACAAAGTGTATGTAAAAAGAGTTTGTGTGTGTGTGTAAGGAGAGACTGAGTGTGTGAGATGAGTGACAGAGAGTGTGAGGAAAGGAATTGTAGCGAGTATCTGAGGAGAGGAAAGAGAGCATGTGTGTGTGTTTGTGTGTGTGAGGAGCGATAGTGTGAGTGGAGTGACACAGTGTGAGGAAAGGAATTACAGAGTGCCTGAGGAAAGGAGAAACAGAGAGTGTGTGTGTGTGTGTGTGTGTGTGTGTGTGTGTGAGTAAAGACAGTGTGAGAGGTGACAAAGGTGTGAGGAAAGGAATCTGAGAGATTGTCTGAGGAGCAGAGAAACAGTTTCCTACACACTTGTGCATCTTCAGAGAGCTGGTACAGTAGATCAGCCGTACTGTGTGGTGGCCCTTCTTCTTTTCTCACTGATGTCACATGGCCACAGTCTGCCTAATTCACATCTAATCTTGAGCACTGCTGATCACAGCTTTTGCCCGATTAAGAAAAGACCAGCAAAAGAAACTTACTGCATTTCAGCTTCTTGACTGTGGAAAGCTGAACAAAAGGGAAAAGCAGCAGGAAGCCATACTCAGCTCTGGTTTTGTTCCCCCTGAAGCCATTTATCAGAAAAGGTAGCCAAATTATCTCTTTTTGTGAAGCAACAGATTGGAAGTTGCTGCCAGGTCTCGTGTGTTTGGAACATGAGGTTAAAAAGGAGGATTAAGAAGACCCTCAATGACATAAACAGTGTGGAGAAGAGCTGAAAAGACGTGAAAGCTGAAGTAAGTGGACCAGGAAATAGCACTCTACTTCAGTTCTTTTGGAAAAGGCTTCCATTTAAGGTTCTGTAATTAAACCATTAAATTACTTGCCATAAAAAACCTGTCTGGCTGCTTTATGCAGGACACCCGTTGGCTCTCAGTCACAGGTGTACCTAACACTCCTCCTTCCCTCTGACACAACAAGAAGAGGGATGAAGAAGAGGGATCACTTCTAGGGTGAAGAGAGCGGAGGTGTGTGGGCTGCGCAGAAACCTTACTGGCATTATTTTGCCATAATGTCGGACAGGAGCTTTCATGCCTCCCTGATTGGCCGATCACTGTTGGTTTGGCTTGTCACTGGCATGATCCATTGTGCTGGTGGTGTGTGTGGTTGTCAAGATCTTCCTGCCTTCCTTTTGTGATGAGCGCCCCTGTATCTAATACAGCTCGAAACTGAAAAAGGACAAAAGGACGGAGGGAGGCAGATCACCCCATGTCTGTTCAGGGGTCTCTGTCCTCTCGCTTTGACCACCACTTTCTAAACCGAAACAAGGAAATGCAAGGCAAAACTTTAATCACTTTCAGGCAAGGACCTGCCAGCCTCAACACATTTCTTCATAAATAAAAATGTACTTAGAGACACTATATGATCCATTCAATTATTATGTATCATTTCAAGAGCAATTATATACAAATATACCCAAATGCCTGAAACCTCTCTCATACACCCCCCCCCACCACACACACACAGATACAAGTGCGAAGAGTTGTGCAATACTTCAATAACACACACATGCACATATTTAGTTTTCATAAACGTACTCTGCTAAATACATTCATAAAAAGATCAAACACTAAAAAGTACACACACGGGGAAATCACATTTAGGCAGAGATTAAACCTCCCCCCCACCCCATGAATTCTTCAGTATCTGAGGGAACAGTCATGACAGGTGTGTAAGATCGATAAACCTGGGTATTTCAAAGATTCACATTAGAGCTGTTCAAAGATGAACACCGTCACCTCACATTGAACAAGAGCCAAAATTAACCAGTAACAATGATTCACGCTACGTCTTGCACTGATAGAGTAATCAGCCCAATGTATCATCAAGTGCCTCCTGTGTGGTGGATTCTGTCGAAGATGGAGGTGATGGGGCGGGGTTTCCAGGTCACTAATTTATTTAATGATCCTTTAATTGATTATGTATTTGTTTACTAACCCTGGTCGTTGGAGAGATAAATGGAGACCATACTTCACACGGCTGGCAGAAGAACAGCCAAAGATCGAGGCGGACAGGGGAGTACTGGCAGGAAGGTAGTTAACCTCAGCCTTGGCATATTTATCAATGCTGACACCAACCTCTGCAACACTAAAACGAGATAACAGACAGACAAAAAACCGTCTGTTTGCCAACACATCATGCTGCCTTATGAAACAAGGCATTTACTGGTCAAGCACAGAGAACTCTGTGGCAGGAAGTGTACGACCTAAATGCATGAAACCTGGATACACAGGTGGGCACACTGAGCAGGTGTGGCACAGTCAGGAATGCTCCGCGCACACACACACACACACACACACACAGATGCATACACACAACAAACCACATATACACACACAACAAACCACATATAAACATACAAAACACACACATACACACACACACACACAGGTCAGATGGGACACACCTGACATCCCATGGATTCCACTCGAAGCCAATTATAAACAAGTGTAAATATGATTCTTATAGTTGACACTGTCAAAATTAGTGTAGCAACTCATCTTTGTAATTTCCTTGTGTCTCAAAATTAAAGCAAGTTGTCACGGGGTCTATTCTATCCACCTTGTTCTGGAATTCATTGCCGAATTCGGGTACATTATCAGTGTGGTTAGTGTTCTCATGGCCTTTGTTCTGTGTCCAGTGGTGTTCATAATTTGTTTGTTGGTGGTTCTTTAAGTTGTCCCTGTGCTTCAGAGATTTGCAGTTCCAATGTTTTGTGTCATTTTGGTCTTTCTATTTCTGGTTTTTAATCATTATGATTTTATGCTGATTTTCTTTTATTTTGTCACCATTAAAACCAACAACCTCCTCCACACTTTTTTATCTACACTTCTTGATTTTGGTCATGTTCACTGGAAATTTTGTGCTGTACATCTTTGTAACATCATCTTTGTAGTTAGGTGTCATATCCACGTTATTGAGGGGAATTAAAATTAAGGTTATTCTGACTAGCAAGTCTTCAAAGTGAACCAAACCACTAAACAGAATGGTTATATCCTGATACATGCACTTTTGGCCTTTCTGTTAGTTTGATTTAAACATCCTATTTGATTTGTCCACCTCTTTCATCAAGAGGTGACTTATGTGTGCAGCAAATGTGAAATTCATTGAAGAAAAAACGCTATAATCGCAAATTTATTACAGCAACATGGTGTATGCCCATATCAGACTATAAAGTAGATAAACAGAGGCCTGGTACACACGGATACAACAGTATCCCTTTGACAACAGACTACTATTGCGTCTCCTTTTCAGTTTACACTTAATTTCTATTACCGTCAAAAAAAAAAAAAAAACTCAATTCCAATCCAATTCCAATTCCTTCCATCAGTGAATGCAAGAAAGTTCCGACTGGTTGTGTATTGTCTTATAGATTAGCAGAGAACGTAGAGTAAATATCTTATCAGCTGGCGGATATCAGAGTAAATATCTTATCAGATGGGGGGATTTCTGTCCAGCTGCTGTTGCACTAGAGAACTCCCCATCACTGCTTTGGCGTGCTCATTACTGCGCGAGAGTATTCGACAGAGACGGAGCGATGGGGGCGGTGGGCTGCTTGCGTTACTCGCGCTTTCAGCAATAACCGAGTGACCTTTTCTTTGCTATATTATGTATCACCGGTGCGGGACTGGACTTGCAGATAATAAAGCCTGGTCTCACCGATCGTCGTTCAGTCTCTGACAAGCAAGTTGTTGCGAGTCCCCCAGAATACCATAACACAGTTCAACCACGAACGCAAAACGGACACCTGTGGCTTGGCTGCGAAACTACGACTGGATGCATGCGGACTTCGTCGTTTTCGATTTAGCGATTTTTAAAATCCGTTTCAGATGATTTCTCATCTACAGGTAGTTTAGATCTGCGGATAGACTGTTGTGAACTGCTCCTCGGTGTCCTTCACTGGTCCTACTAATAACTTGCCCAAGAAGGTAAGTAAAGTGCGCTGTATATTGAACTGTTCTGTTTTATTACACTGTATATTCTTACTGCTCCGTCCTGAAATATGTGCTGCTTTGCGCTCAAAATGCATTTAATTTAGTTTACACGTGTTATGCACGTTACGATCATCGTGAAATTTTAGTTCGCCTCTGCGAAACGTAGTCTTCATTTGCAAACAACTTCAATTTATAAAACGAAAATATTACATCACAATAGTGTATTGTTGGATAAAGAAGACAGTTTTATTTATTTGAAAAGTTATAACATTGTAACGACATTTACGCTTTCGTTTCCTTTGGAGTTAATGCTGAAATTAATTAAATTATTGTATCCCTTGATTTATGGTGAATCTGTACGTGTTAAAGTCGCAAAGGTAAAATGAAAGGTACGTCGCAAAAACGCGGACGCGTGTTTTATAGACTGTGCATTCTGAAAACGTTCGTTATCAATGAATGCCTTTCAACAATTAGGCTGTGCATGTTTGTCTTTAATGAAAATTAATATTGTTGCACTGTGATTTCTCTGTCTTGGTGAAATTCTCACTTCCATTTGACTGCACTCATTCCACTGCGCCGTGTACGCAGCCAACAGTACACATGAAACTGCCAGGAACAAACCAGGCACTGGAAGATCCTGAGAGGATTATTAGATTACAGGGCTGTGATGGGGTAAATAGGGTAAATGCACGCCTTTGTCTTTTGCGATCATTCGTCCACCCCCTGGCGCCAGGCGGAGGCTCCGTTTAAGAAGTAGCGCACATATGGCGTACGTCGGTCGGGACTAGTGTGTAACCTATGGGAAAAATCTGTTTTCTTCACGTTTGGCTGAAAGCGTTTTGCATTTTGTTTTGGGCCGTGGGGGGGTCGGCGGATTGTCGCTGCGAACAATAGGGATCCGTCGGTGTGCTTGGTGTAGAGCTGTTTACCTGACTCGGGGACCGTAGATTTGGTGCTTCTGGGGCAGATGCAAGGCAACAAATGCAGAAGACAGAGACATTTTTTGGTAAGCTTTTTATAATTATTGTCTTTACGGTTGTTTATTTGTATTGCGTATAAATCAGCATATATGCTGTTAGTACAAAGAAATGGCTTTTAAAAGTAACTTAAGTCTTTTCGAACTTCAAAATAAAATTACTTCATATACAGAGATAGGTACCCCGGGAGGGGGGCTCTGTAATTGTTTTGGCAATACTAATATATAGTCATGCCAATAAAGCCTCTTTGAATTGATATACAGTGCGGTCGCCACTGTGTTTTCAGTATCACTGTCCGATTTTTTTATATGTCGCGTAACTTTCACAAAATCAGAATATGCTAAAATCAGCAGATTAATGTGTCTCACTAGAATGCCGCACATGACGGTCCAGTTCGCGGTATTTTATAACAAAGATGAAGGAAACAGCATGTACAAGGTCCTTTATCTACAGTATCTATATGCGGAACATCTGACACTGAATTTAAAAGTTTATTGGCTGCTGCTTCGAATTTTTTAGTAGTTTCTATTATTATTATTCTGTTATTATTGTTGCTGTTGTTATCGTTATTATTATTGACTGTTTGCTGGAATGGTTAAACTAATATAGAGTGAAAGTAAAAAAACTGCAGTGTAAGGGCTTAGGGATTCGTGCTGAAGTGTAGGTAATGTCATATCCGTCACTTAACCAGTGTGAGTCTGATTTCGTTAGGACTGGGGAGTCGCTGATGGGATTTGGGACTTTTGGGGGCGGCAGACAGTATGCAGCGGTGCGCTGTCGCTAGAGCATCCCCTAATGGAAGCAACCGAACGAGCCCCTAACTACCGGAGTCAGCTAATTCTGTATCCAGGATAAAAGTGATGCAACTGAGATGTGCTTCAAATTGCCGCATACCTAATGACGAACATCTGCGCTGGCGAAGAAGTTAATCAATTCAGTTTATTTTTATAACCATTCGTATGATTTATATCATACATCTAAAACATAAATTACGATAAACTACATCTGCGATTCAAATAAAGCCGTGAGTTAAGTGCAGATGCCAAGTGTTGTTGGTGCTGCATTTTAATATTTCTGTATTTTCACTTGTAAACAAACACAGCCCACATTAATCATGAAGCGACGCGTAGTGAGAGCAGGGCTTATTAAGCACATTAGATAGACACGAGGGAAAATTAATAACCAGAATACTCTGAGTGTACAGTGAGACGCCAAATACAAATATACTGTAAGTATAAACACTTTTTTTCATCGGCTTTTTAAAAACGTAAAAATGCACCCAGGAATCTTTTACCGAATGCTTGACTCATTTCCCAATACGTCTTGTAATTTACTGTGAAAGTCTGTTTCACTCACACCCCCATAGAAAAATAACCTGGTGTACTCTAATTGGTCTCTATGCTCATAGTCAATGTTATGATCAGGGAAATCTGACAAAGACTATTAGAATAATTAATGAGAAATGGAGAAATGTAAGAAATCACTATTAGACCAACAGTGTCTCAAGTCATTAACAGAGGAAGTGGTTTTGTGTACTCCCGTTGAACTCCGCCCAACATACAAAATACCGGAGGCTACTGAGAAATACATGTTTGTGCAGCAACGTTAAGACAGGAAACAGAACACCGTGTTTCCATTAGTGCAAGCGTCTGCTATGCGTATTGAGTCGAGCTGTGTCAGATGAACTGAAAACAATTTAACCTTTTCTCTGCCCTTTTTTTAACATTTTGTGTCTCTTGACTAAATGCTCAGCTGGGACATCCGTATTGTGACACACGGTTAGCATTTTCTACTTTGAAACTTTTTTCAGAAGGCTTTGTTGCCTGTTACTGGAACAAACGAAGTGTCACAAAGACAAAGCACACATGGCAGGTGACGTCCTGAGTATCACGTGTCACCGAAGTTTGGTTCATAAAGGCAGACTCAGGTTGCATGAAGGGATAGGTCACTCCTCCACAGCGTAGCAAAGAGGGTTTAGTATGATCTGAGCCACTGCCAAGCGGCACCATCAGTCAGGCATAGAGACACTATCTGATGTACTGCAAACTGAAACTGTACAGAGAGAGCTGACCTGGGAAAGCAGGTCTGTGTTTGTGCATGCAATTGCACAGTGTAACCGCAACATGTCTTCACCTATGGTACTTAATTGCACGCTGATTTTCGTGCAGAGTAGTACTTGCTCTCCATGTTTTATTATATTGTATACAGTGGGTTTTAATTGATGCTGCCCACGGCACTGTAGTGTGTCAGGTCTCGACAGCTCTGTTCACTGTATAGTGTGAATGTGCAGTTTGTACACATAACAGAACGCTGTGCCCGTCTCTCTCCGCCCGCCTCACAGGCATACAGATGCTCTCTGCCCAGCCGGACGCCACGCCCAAGGGCTGCGCTGGCTGCAGCCGCAGGATCAGGGACCGCTACCTGCTGAAGGCGCTGGACAAGTACTGGCACGAGGACTGCCTGAAGTGCGCCTGCTGCGACTGCCGGCTCGGCGAGGTGGGCTCCACCCTCTACACCAAGGCCAACCTCATCCTGTGCCGGCGCGACTACCTGCGGTATGGCCTGCTCCCAGGCTCCGCCCCTCTCCTAGGCTCCACCCCACTCACCAGCTCCACCCCTCCTTCTTAAACTTCATTGCACAATGTGTCTGGGCTAAAGGCTATGTCTTCATACAATCATGCTAATCAGGCTCATACATTTATTCAAAATCTTGTGTACAGACTAATGGACACATTGGCTTACTATTTAAGTGAGCATTACACCATGTATGCCACTGAAAAGGCTATATACACACAAAGTTATTGGAAACGAAATCTTAACATTTTCTCTGAAGAAAATAATAGCTTGCACTGCGAGTCATTACAAGTTGTGGAAATTTTTTCAAAGCACAGGAAAAAGGCAATTGGATCTATACCAAAGTGTGTTTGGGTGCTTCATTTTTTCTGTTTCCATTTTACAGGGCTGTTATGAGCAGTAACCTGAAGCCTAGCATTAGTGTGTTCAGTCAGCACTTGCAACAAAAAGGGCATGCTTGGATTCAGAAGCAGCTGTTTGTGGGGAGAATGGACGTGTTCTTTTTTCAGTCAGTGTTGGCATGATGACTGGCATGTTTGGGATTGGGGGGGGTGAACATGAGCGCAGTAGTCTGGGAAGGACAGTGTCCATGTGTTTCAGTGTGAGAACTGAGATGGGGCTTTTCTGTCCTTGATTAAGCTGTCCGGGTTTGCGGGCCTGCAGGCCTTGATTAGCAGGCTAGAGGTATAAGGAGGCCAGAGCTGGTAGAGCTAATTCAGTTAGATGTTAAAGGCTTGTAGGACGCAGTCTGGTGCTCTGTCTTCTGAGTAACGTAAGCATCCAGTTGTTGTTGTTCGTGGTCCATCAACATGTTCGAGGAAACGTTGAAATTTGGACATGCAGCCTTTTGGAAACTATACTTTGTTAGAAGTAAAGTGGTGAGACAACGGAGGAAAACATCTGATAAGTGATTGTTATTATAGTATTGCCTCGTTCTTTAACAGAGTACCTAAACTTTCAGTTTTTTGCAGTGCTCATGTTTGGTAGGCGACGGTCAGCATGATGAATTTACAGCCACGTTTTTTAACTGGATTTCCAATGTTCAAACTGTGAGGACGCTGGTCTAGTATATTCACTCACACAGACAGCAAAACCAGACAGGTCTCATTAAGTCCCGGATTTCTCACACACACAATTACCTGATCCTTGGTTAAACGGAAATGCGTATATTTGGCATGAGAACAAATTGTGCAAGCAATAGTTACGGGTAAACGGTGTTTGTTGCAAAATTTTAATTCAGTAATATTTGTATTAGGTGAATTCATCTGGAACCCTCAAAACATATATACAGTTGTCAGTTTTACACAGACAAGATTGTTTTAGAGTAACTTTGAAGAAGACTATACAGCTCTGAGTGTTATTGCTTTCCCTTGTGGCTTCCTTACACCATACAGCAATCTTGTCTTTAGTTTTATATAATTGTTCATGGCTGTTATACTTAAGTTGGCCGTTAAACCCAGATGTGAAACTGTAAAGCCAGAAAGGCAGTATTTTTGCTGTAGTAAAGAAATCCAGTGTAACTCTCACTCACAAGACAATATATTTTAACAGTTGGGTTATTGAAAGACTGGCTTTAGGCCCATTGTTGACTCTTTCAAATCAAACCAGTTTAAATGTAGTCCTTTTTCCAACCATGGTATTATTTTAATACACACCGGTTAACTTGTTACCTGTACATGCTGTTTTGATGCTGTATTGTTGAAGTTCACCAAACGGTGCCTACCTCACCAACGCTGCTGAAGATTACCAGCGCTCATCATACCTGTTAGAGACGATATGAAGTGCTTTAAAGTTGCAGAAGCTAAAAACTGTCTGAGAAATGAGTTCATAGAACAGGCTGCGTACAGGGGAGGTCTGGAAGACTGTAGTTGCATTACTGTTAAACAGACATTCGACTAGCGGACACAACCTTCACGCTTCACAAAGCCAGCAGCGTTGGCACTATTTAACAATACTGTATAGTAAACATGGACAAAGACTATTCACATGGCACAACTTTACTCAAGGAGGCACCAGAACAGTAAGGCTTAACTTTCCTCCGACTGAGCTGAACAGATGTGGAACTGCTGTGTCAGGAGATGCTCCTCTGACCGTATCTGTATATGGCAGGTGAAAAACATGCTGCAATACGGTGGCGTGTAAAGAAAATGTTCCACTTTGTACTATTCTGTGGTGCCGCAGCTGGTCACCAGCAGTTTAGTTTTATAAATTGAGGCAAACGTTGATGCTGAACTGGTTGCATCCTGTTTTTAGCTGTAGTGCCAGAAAAGTGACACAGCATCTCCACAGGCCTGCATCCCCTTAATTCTCTCTTGTATGATTCAAATACACATTCGGTCCCAGATGTCGAACTCGTTTTGACATGTTAGGGTCCTCCGCTTGGACCCCGTTGTGCTTTCATCACCTCTTGACAAGAAAAAGGAGAACTGAAATCCCTCAGGTTTTAGTTGGTCTGGTTCCCTTTTCTGCTCATAAGTGAGCACCTAAGCGCAGGGTTTTATTGCAGCACAGCGGATGTGCTTTGAGACCGTGTGCAGGTTTGGGACATCGGTGACGGTTGTGCTGTTGTTAAAACGTAGCAGATAAGGGTACATTTTCAACCCGGTACAGAGTGACTGATAAGTGTGAAACTTAACTTCCTCTTCCTACACCGGCTGCTCCTCTGTGCATGATGGCTCAGGGCTGTCACATGTAACGTGGCTTTGGACTGAAACGCTTGTCAGGTGTGACACGGTGAAGATGAAGGACAACAGGACTGTTCACTCTTCATCACAAAGTCTTCATTATCATTGTAGATGTAGCTACACAAAGTCTGCTTTTGTATCTATCCTGTGTTTTACCATTTGCCTGTCTTTCTCTTCCACTGCCTGCCCCTGTGCCCAGCCTGTGTTTTACCATTTACCTGTCTTTCTCTTTCACTGGTTGTACCCCTTTTCTCACAGTGTATCCCTTGGTTTGTATTTTGGGGGAGTTGGAGACCTGTTGCGTCCACAGGCGTGGGGTGTGGGGTGATGACCACAGTGATGTCCAGTAGGGGGTTACAGTAACATAAGCAGGCCGTAATCAGAGAGCTTGTGAGGGAATGACAGGCTCCACTAACCTTTGCTCCTGGCCTTTAGCTTGACTGAGTGCTCATGTTAGTCAGTCACAAGACACCGCAGTGCATGTAGCAGGAGCCTCGATTAATTGGCTCTCAAAAGGAACAGGTGGGGAACGTTGGACAGCGGTGCCTACCATTAGCAATGAATGAGGACCGCAGATGTAAAGTGGAGTCCAACAGTCACAGGAGAAGAGTAGAGTGACAGTGGTGTCTGCTTATAATGGATCATGAGCAGAGTCACAGGGCCC
>JABJVR010000052.1:10717503-10745344 GCA_025773905.1 Chitala chitala
CTGGCAGTAACGGAGAAGTGTCACAGAGTCACTGTGGCTCCTGGCAGTAACGGAGAAGTGTCACAGAGTCACTGTGGCTCCTGGCAGTAACGGAGAAGTGTCACAGAGTCACTGTGGTGTTGTGCAGTAACAGATGAGTGATTAAGAAGTAAGGCTGAAGCCAAATGTGGGCGTTGGCGGTTCTGACGCCAGAAGGACAGCATGACATTTGATGCTGTCTTATTTTCAGACATAAGAAAAAACTGTTAATGCGTACGGAAAACCTTAACTGTAGAAGGTGTGAGTCTTAGCGAGTGTGACGTCATGTATGTGAGTACTGAAGATATGTCAGGTCTGGTCCTTAAAGACTTGCTTTTCAGGGTGTGACACTTACTGATGTGACCATAGCCTGCCTTCTAATAAGGAAAAGACTCAGGAATGCAGAACAGTACAAATCCATTTTTGTCACGGTAAATGCTACTACTGAAAAGAGTAAAGTGTTTGGACCCAGTTCAGTACCAAGTTACTTTCAGGCCAAAAATAAGAAAAAAATCCTACTAATGAACTATTAAAACCATCAGTTATGGTTCATTAACACTTAATGTTTCCTGCACCTTGACTCTTATTTTGTCAGTTTGTGTGACGCATACACAGCTATTTACAAGAACAGTCAGGAAAAACAGCATGAAACCAAAAGTAGGGAGACTCAGTGAAATACAGTGAATTTAGACTACATTTAGACTGCTTTGCCTGCTATGAAAATAGTTTCCTTGAATTACTGATCTGGGTTCATTTTTGTTTCTTAGCCTAGAACAGCATTCAGTGGTCAACGGTTTAATGAAGGTGACCTTATCATTAACGACCATTAGCGTTATTAACAAGAAGCCTCTCTCACATGCCGTTTACCACTTTTTAATGGCTTAGACATGTCATGTGAGTCTAAGCAGATGTAAAGAGCTGTTTTCACTGCACTGGCCTCAGGTTATTCATAAAACAGACCTCCCACACTTCTGGAAGACATCATTTTCAGTTATCACAACTTTGATCCTAAACTAAAGAAATTGCTCTTGGGTTTACTGTAAATGTGTATGGGTCAGACCAGATCAGAGCTGCAATATCTCACTAAACGCATGGACAATGCTCCAACTAGACGGCTGAGATTTAAATGCTGGAATAACGATGTACTACTTTAAGGACATTCATTACTGAAACGCATAATGATTGCCATCCAGGAACTTTACACAACGCCATTGAACATGTAACCTTATATATGAAATGCAAAGTGTAAAAACAGCGCACTCAGGAGAACACACACACACTCAGTTGTGCAAAAAGAAAGAGTTTAATTGACTGAGAGCTCATTAAGCATAATCTCTAACATTTTCTTAAACCTCCTCTTTCTCCCATACCTGCAGCAGCACAGAATTACACATCCTGTCTCGTGGAAGGCAGAGTTAAAGTACACGAAACAAAGGGCTTGATGGTTCCTTCAGCCGCTGCTATCAGCCGGCAGGACTAAAAGCAGTTGGAGCTTTTGGCAGCGCTGCATAATTGTGCCGTCGTGTCTAACACGCGTCACCATTAGCCGAGCACCCACACGTTCCGTTTCACAGGCCCGTGTCAGCAGCTGCCATGCTGCGGCCGCTCCCCATGAAAATGCCACCTTACTTACTTAGTTTAATTAGTTTAGACATTTTGTGTGTTAGCATGTAACGTCAGGGGTTGCAGCCAGGTTCTATAATAAGGTTTAATCACCAATTAAACATTTTGTGTGGGGAAGCATCGACTTGCAGCCTGGATGAGGACAAGGCACAATCAGTGTTCTGTAGCAACACCGTGTAACTAACCCATTACGTTGCACTTTTAGAGTTGTGACTTCAACAAAATTAGTATAACCACAACTGTAAACCATTAATGTATTTCTTATGGTCTGTATGTTCCTGAACAGTCCATAGAAAATGTTATGGACTATATAGAAGATTTTTTTTTTTTTTTTTTTTTGCGGAGATTTGTCAGTGTTAATATGGGTGGTTTCCATCATTTCCACGTTTCAAGATTAGCTTGAGGAAACACTGGTTAATTAACAGCACCCTGGCCTGGTCGTTTGTGGCTGAACCAGTACTGTAATGAACAGAAATGGGAATGAGAGAGCTGCTGGAGAGAAACTGAACGAGAGAGAGAAGCCGTCTCTATTCAGAGCTTACCTCCTTGGCACCAGCCCTGAGCTGGGTGGTTGGCAAAAGCGTTCTACTGGCCCTCTACGGAAGGAGGATATAATCATCAGAATCTCTAGGAGCAGGAGCTGTTGGACCTTCAGACAGTGTCCCAGGAAGAAAGCCCACTCTCTTTTTGTTAGTTTGATGTAAAGCCACTGTTCTGACCTTACTCCTGCCATACCAGCTTCAACCCTGGGCTCTGCATTTCATTTGTTTATGTAATGTAATCACATTTAAGCTAGTGACCCCACTTCCTACACAAGGCGGACTGTAACACTGGGTCAGAGCATGTTCTGTGCTCAGAATCACCGATGGCTGTTTAGAGCCAACAAATCACTGGCCTGTTATTAACTCGGAGCCTGTAATTATGCAGATTTCCATAGATTTTCCTGGCTGAGCTCTGAGATTGAGGGCTGTTTGTGGCCCCGTGAGCAGCTGCCGCGCGCCGCGAGATCAGACACATTCATCATGCTGACTGATGGCAGGAGGAGCAGCGTTCGGGTTCCACCGGTTAATGTAGTGGGTAATTAACTGTCATTTGCTTAGTAATGGGCCGATGATCAATGGATTGTGTAGAAACAAATTATAATCAGGTGGCTGACGAATGCGCGATGGGCCGGGGGTGTCTTAGGGTGGGAATGGGGAGAGGAGGCACGGTGAGAAACCCCAACGTCTCCAGAGGTGCGGAATTGCTGAGCACCTGAACGTGACCTTTGACACGCTGACTTTGGCCCTGAATGTGACCTTTGACACACTGACCTTGGCCCTGAACATGACCCTTAACACAATGACCTTGGCCCTGAACGTGACCCTTAACACGATGACCTTAGCCCTAAGCATGACCTTTAACATGCTGACCTTGGCATTTATGAGTGATGTGAGACAAGTGATGTAGAGGGTAGGAACCCTAACACTGACATTTACTGTGCAAACACCACGTAACACGGTAGTGACCAGAAACTGGTCTCCACTACTGCCCGTACATTGCACTGTTCTGTCTGCTACTGGTTCTGTTCTTGTTCATGAACACGCTTAATTTATGCGTTTAATTTTCACTTGGTACGATAACGTCAAAAGGATCACGGTATACATGACTAAACCTCTGCTATATGAATTTTATAGGACAAAGAATTAATCTTTATTACCCATAGAGTTGTCACTGCTTGTACATTGTTCAATAGGACACCGTCTATTGGATTTAATTTTCCTGCGAGAATTAAAATTTCTTTTAGTGGTTGAAACAACTAAAGGTTCTTGGGATTCTTTGACTGATTTCTGCCAAAATATCGCCAATGACTTTACTTCTTTTACTGGGTGCTTTGCTGGCATGTAACTGTACTTAATTTTGTATTCATGTTTAAATCTAATGACGTATACTATATAACAGAAGAGAAGCAGCAAAAATCCTATTACAAAGTCCAGTGTTCTGCCAAAAACAGCCTTGTTACCAAGTTTTGCTCAGTGCCCTTTAGTGACTGTTTAATAAGCTGCTCCCTGGTGGTAACCGTTAGAGTGAACGACACTGGAGCGTTGCTGGTTCTGTTAGTCCCAAGTCACCAACCTTTCACTTCATAGGTGACAGTAAGCGTGAGAGAAGAGCACAGACGTACGGACGTTAGCCCTGCCACACACACACACGCTTCAGTGTCATTTAGCCGAAGAATCAGAACAAATGTGTTTATGGTTGTCTAATGTCTTCCTTGTAGATGGCATCACAGGCAGAGTGGAACATTTGTTCCTGGAAAGCAGCACTATGTGGTTAGCTATGGCAGGAGTGAAGACGATGAAGCCCAGGGACAGACTGATTCAGAAAAGACGGTATCTGAAAAATCCTCCTGCTACAAGCAGTGGTGTTTAGAATTCTTTGCAAAACACTAGTTTCATCACAGTAGATGTACAAGGATCAGAAGTATGACAGAGACATAAACATTTCACTAGGTCTGCTAATGGCTCTGTGTACCACACTTAAACATGTCTGTATATGAATATGCACGCATGTAGATGTGTCTCTGGGGAGCGACGCCCTCACGTGTAGGTCTGCCTCTGGGGAGCGATGCCCTCACGTGTAGGTCTGCCTCTGGGGAGCGACGCCCTCACGTGTAGGTCTGCCTCTGGGGAGCGACGCCCTCACGTGTAGATGTGCCTCTGGGGAGCGACGCCCTCACGTGTAGATCTGTCTCTGGGGAGTAACGCCCTTCTCTATAACGCATGTGTAGGTCTGGTTTTGCCGCATTGTCCCTGGTTCATAAACAGGTTCTCTCCCAGTATTTTCATGGGGTTACACTGGAGGCAGTTCCATCCACCTTGTTTGGCGCTTTACTGTTTTCGCCTGTTCCAGTTAGTTTCTACCTACATTTTGTATCCATGAAATGCCAGACTGTCTTCACTTGCAATTGCTCTGCACCTAGCTTCTTAAGAAGCGTATATATACACATCATGTAAGGGTGCAGGTAACGTTTCATCTTACACATACTGCATTAAATATAGATAAGAGACAACATTCATATCTGTTTGATTAACCCTCTTGTGCTTTTAAAGAGAATCAGTCAATAAGTACTTAAGCATACCACCAGTAACTGCTACATGTAGGTAAACAACACCAATAATCCAAGTCCACCCGTCATTTACCAGATTGCACCTCTGCTCCTAGACTGTCTGTGGGACACGTACTGTTGTTCCTAGAATCAATAATGTAAAAATACCACGCAGACTTTCCCCAGCACATGTTCCAAGTGTAAAATTTCATCATTCCACATTTCTACATGTCCTCAATCATGATGGAATAATAACCCTTCTTTGTGATCTGAGCCATTGAAAGTTTTGTCTGGCCTGAATGGGGTTTGAGTTGGGTTTGCAGTGTTGCTGGGAGGGAGGGATTACCTGAAAGGGGCGTGTCTAACAGGGATTGTCTCCCACAGGTTGTTTGGCGTGACGGGGAACTGCGCAGCCTGCAGCAAGCTCATCCCTGCCTTCGAGATGGTCATGAGGGCCAAAGAAAACGTCTACCATTTAGACTGCTTTGCCTGCCAGCTCTGCAATCAGAGGTGGGTGTTAGGCTTAGGGGGCGTGGCTAGTGTATATCATACCAATCACAGAGCTGATACTGCAGAGCCTCTATTTTGCGACATCCAAGGATGATGTTCACAGCATTCTGTGAGGTGTACAGATTCCACAAGGGTTGTGACATATTGTGGTATACATGACGGCAATAGAAGCATGTATTTTTGTTGTGTTATTAACACAATCAGAGAAAAACTGCCCAAGTCAGAAACGCACCTGCTTCTTCTGTTCAAGAAGCATAAATGCACGGAACGCTGTTAGGCTTAATGTAACATCTGCTTTGGTTTGTACAGAAATTGGGTCAGTAGTGTGGAGTTTGCAGGGCTTGTTCTTATTTTAATTGAATACCTGAGTACAGTTTCACACAATGGCCATGCTGGTTAAAGGAAGCTGAAACCATGATGAGCACTGTAGATTCTGAAGTGTGCTGCCCTCTCCTGCTCTCCATCCCATCCTGTCCCCTTGGCTCTACTGTCTTATGAGCAGGAGTTCCGTCCCCCCAAGTGCCTGGTTTGCCCCCCTCTGGTGTCCTTGTGGACAGACTCCATGTGGCTGTACAGCACACTAAGTGCTGGGTTATTGTGCTGTCAACTCAGGTGCCCGTCAGAAAAGATCACTGCAATGTAGGCAGTCAGCAAGTTCTCATCGACATGCAGCATGGACTGCTTTCCTTCCAATTAAGATCATTTAAGTCAGGCAATCTTTACCATTTGCATTAGAACAGACCTAGTGTTTAATATGTATTAACTGGGCTCATCTGGTCAGGGCAACAGGCTTTGTTAAGCACAATCGGAGCAAGCTGAAAGTGTTCCTGCATTTTTTCCTCATGCAAATCTCCACCACAGTTAGGTGCAGACATTTCACCCTGGCGTGACACACCATCACAAGATTTGATTTCAAAGGCAGCAGCCTATGCTTGTGTGATGGTAAATAGACTTGATTTTTTTTCTTCTGCAGTTGTGAGGCAATCACCGTGCCCATTAAGCCACGTCACCAACTCAACCCTGCAGTTGTGAAGCAACCTCTGTGGCCATTAAGCCATGTCAGCAACCTAGTAGCCAGACCACATAGCAGGATTAACCCTTAGATGCACAAATAGGGTCATTCTGTCCCTTCACCCCTTCTTTACTCATCTTCCAAGCCTTGTTCATCTAAGAGCTAAAGTTCTTATATAAACGAAATATTAAGCAGGAGGCTTGAGCTGAGAGAAGCGAAGTGGGAGAATGTGGGGAGCGTGGAGAGTTAAATTAACAGCGTCTGCTCCACCATACCGCCAGCCAGATCGCCAGCTCCACTCTGAAGTCACTCCTCCATTTATCACATGCAAGTTTGCGGCTCGCTTACTCAAATGGAATATCTTCCACTTGATCAATGTCTCAGATTAATAATACATTAAGCTGTCCAGCTACTCTCTCGTGTTTTTTCCCTTTAAGATCCTTCCTTAATGCCCCGCTGTGTCCACTGCATAATTCTAAGTGTTTTTCCATTATAAATCAACTGAACATAATCCACAGATGAATTATAATCCAAACATAATAAATCCTTTAGCAATCTACCTGTGATATATTCTTTGGTATATCGTTGATGAACAGATGTCCTTTTTTTGTAAAATTATAAACACATTTCCATAAAAGATACCTTCTGTTTATTTGTAATGGGTATGATGGCATTTTAACTATTCCTTCCCTGCATTAACACAAGTATTCTGGCGTCATCTAATATTCCGTTAATTTTCTGTGAATATCGCTGTCAAAGAGCTCGTGTCCTTTGCAAGTCGTTTTGTCTCAGGACGCAGAGAGGAGGCACAGCTGGACTATCTAACCAAGAATATCATTAGGCGTGTGACGGTTGTTTAACACATAAAACAGGCAACACAAAGTCAATACAGTCACACAGTATAATTGTGTATCGCTTCCGTTGGTCAATTCTAACTTGCATCTCTATCCACGGTTTAAACTCCCCACCTTCAGATGTGCGTGTTACACTTTCAAGATTTGGAGTATATTGGTAGTCCATGAACGGAATGCTGCAAAGAAATTAAACTCAGGAGAAATTACTGCTTTACTTAATCAACTGCTCAATGCCTATATATTAAATATACATTAAAAACCACATTCGTTGTAATCCACATTTTGGTAGAGGAAGTAACATGTTCTTTCTGTAGTAGCTGATACATGCATGGAAAGAGTCTGACCAAACAGTATCTGAGATTCCTGCCATGGCTTACACTGATGTTCCCATGTAGCAGCCATTTGGACCATGTGACGTAAAGGCTCTACCCAGTAGACTCTGCTTTCTGTCCCACAACTGAGCCCAATGAGTCCAGCCCATGAGAAAACAAATGGGAACCTGTATTACAGTGAATAAAGCCAGGCCGACAACATACACAGCACTAATTTCATCGCTGCTGTGAACTACACTGGTACTGGATCTTGATGAGGAACATGCAGCTCAAACCAAGACAGCCCATCTGGTCACGCTGTCGTTCGGCTGGACCCAGGTCCTCCGTGTCCCTTCTGAGGGCGGCAGCTTTGTTGGCCTCCTCATGTTAATCACGAGAAAATGGAAGAGCTCAAAGCCCAGACTTAAAGTACGGCGCAACCGAACACACCTCAAAATCAGAATATGCAAATGCACAAGAAAGGTCGCCAACTGACAGAGTGAGAGATCAACGAAGGAGGACAAGCTCCAAAGGAGAGTGTCGACAACCAACAATAAATAAATAAATAAAATTAAATGCAATCAACACAGAAACACGCACCCCTCCAAGCGAACGCATGTTCAAATTAGGAGGAAAGTCAGAGTTGGACAGCGCACATGGTGGACCTAGTTTATCACCACATTTGAAGCTTGGAAACATTTGGTTACAGGCCCTGGAAAATGCAAACCACAGACTGAGGAGCACGTTATCAGTTAACAGTCTGCTCTCGTAGATATGCGCACTAATTTACATCATCGTAGCTACAGCCGAACTGTATTTGAATTTCACCATGAGTAGCGGTGTGTTTTTGAGATTTTTGTACTTAACACAAAATAAACCCTGGGTTTGTGGAGAAGTGCTTCTAATGTCAGACTGAAATGTGTGTGTTTTGGCTGGGGTATGTACTGGTGGGGTGTATCTCAGATGTCTACCAATGTGCGAGGTGTTTTGAAGCTTAAAGCCAAATTATGCCCCAGGTAGGTTTGGTCAAAGGGTAGGTAAACAGAATCCCAGGTAAGCTGTTCAGCCTGCCTCTACGTATTGTCGAGTTTCCCTGCAAATCAGAGGCAGCACACAGGGTGACTGTGTCAAACCTACTCCCACCTTTAACATTGGAAAAGGTCAGGTACAACTTTCACCCGTTTCCAAAGAGTGCGTGTGTTTGTGGAGCCGTGCGTGGCGGTTTCTGAGTTGAGGGAGCTGTGCCCATGGAACAATGTGGGCTGTCATGCACTCTGAACAACCTCTTCTCCCCTCTCTCACACAGGTTCTGTGTGGGAGACAAATTCTTCTTGAAGAACAACATGATCCTTTGCCAGACGGACTATGAGGAGGGTCTGGTAAAAGAGGGGTATGCACCCCAGGTTCACTGAGGCCCCTGAGGAGGGTGGTGGGGCGGTTCAAGAGACTGGCAAGCAAGCAAACCCCACGAGCATTTGGTTCATGTCTGTCTTGGCTTTATGGCTTTGTATATAACCCTCACCCCTCCCCTCAAAGTGATCTGCGTGTAGGACGGTCATACAGACAGCAGGAGCATCGTGCTGAGAGACAGCAGCAGAACATCGACTTTAAGGGGTACCTCTGCCTCCCACCTGTCAGCTCACACGTGGGCACCAGGAATAATGAGACCTTACCTTTTTTTTCCCCTAAGGGGGCAGGTCATTTTTGGTCCTTAAGATGTCTAAACTGTATAATAAACTAAAACGTCTGAAGTGATTATGGACTGACAGAACAGAAGCCTGACCTTGTGACACTGTCCACATTAATACAACGGTCCCACTTGTCAGTGTACTGCCTGCTGCCCCCCCCCAGCGGATCTTCTTCAGCCCGATGCTGCGTGGACAGAGCCTTGGATCCTTTTTAATACCTACATCTGTTCAATAGGCTCATGATGACTTTATTGTTTCAGTCAATTCACGATCCTTGCTCGTATACGTTGGGACGTTAGAAGGACAGATTGGGCATGTGTCAGGACAGCGTGGTGCTGCTCATGTTATCAACAGTGCAGGTGCTGCCGTTTTAATGTACAGCTATGAAAAGAGAAGAATGATGTTTGTTAATGACACTCACTGTTGGGCTTCAGATCTAAGTTAATATAAACACAAATTTGTACAAACATTCACTTAGGCAATACGTTTGCAAGTCCAAATTCACTTGAGCTCTTTAAATTATAGCTGTGCATGCATGTACACACACACACACACTCTGTACTTGATATGTGGCACAAAGCATGATATATACTGTTACATACTCATACTTACAGAATTGTTTTTGCCATTGTACACACAGACGGCAATATTGTTTAATGTTACAGTTTGTGACATCATTATTTTTCAGAATTTAACTGGTATAACGTTTTCTTGTGAAACTTTTTTCTGTATTGGAATTTTAATGGATCTGTCCATTTCTAGTAAAAAAAAAAAAAAGTTTTGCATACATTTTAAATTACTTTTGTTGTTGCATACTCCTGAGACAAGCTAAGTTTTTCCGTATGCCAGACACATGTCAGGGCTGTTCTTCAGCAAGAAGGAATTAAGGTCTCACTGGAATGTATGTTTGTAGTATCCTGGATTTAACTTTGATAAAGAACAATACACCTGAACATTCCTATGCAGCAAAGTGGTGTACAGAAACAGTAGGATCATAACTTCTCAAATGTCAGTCGTTTATCTAACACAAGGATTTAGGAGGGACCATTAATAGGGATGCATTTACAATGTAGAGGACTTCTGTGGCAGGTGTACAAAACAGTGCCAAAGGCCTGGCGAGCTGGCTCTACAATAGATATGACTTCATCAACAAAAACAGCCTCACCTGGACTGTGCCACTGATCCAGTATGGTACAAATCCTTCACACCTTCAACAGGTACTGGTTTCCACAGCGGTAGAAAACATTAACCATGTTGGTATTCTGCGATTCCATGAAAGTGAAATCATTTGCATCATAATGGTAAAATGTAACATTATTCAGCCTGCGTAAGAACCCTGCGTGTTTCAGGGAAATAATAAACTTAACACTTAGTATACATGGATTATTATATTGGTCCTAAAAGTATTACAGGTGTCTCTTCATGTGTGATTTTAATGCAGGGTAAAAAAAAAAATTTTAAAACTGACAAAAAGGTAATTTAAAAGTACGTTTGTTTATTACATCAGTCTGTAGAGACAACTGTGATTAAGTTAAGACAGTGCATTAAGAGTGGTTTGTGCATTTTAGCAAATATTCCACAGTGGACTACATACAACCTCAGGGACTATTTCCTGTTCAGATGTCTTGTGATTTATTTTAGGTAGTTGAGGAAAAAAAAAAAAAAAAAAAAGCTGAAATCATGTTAAAAGTATAATCATACACCCACACCACATGCTCCGATTCCTGGGTCCGTACCACTTGTTTGGCAGATGTATTGTACGTATTAAAAGCTATCAGTTGAAGACGTGCATTTACACACCAAGAGCCTTCAACCAAAATGGCACTAAATCTCACCACACCTGGACTTTATGCATTACTAACTCTAGGGTGTCTACACTTGTAGGACTACCTGTAACCTGGGTACACCACCAAAGACAGTGTGTACTTAGTCTATGCTGAACGTGATGCAGACTTTGAGAGTTACTGAAGTAAAGGCAGGCAAACAAACACCTGCCTGACATTTAGTGGTTAAAATAATCTAATTTCATACTGAAAAGTGTAAAACAAGATTAACCCTTTTCATAGGATTTAACCCTGTGAACACAAATCTTTTACACTGACTTCAGAGACTGATCAGATCTGTATCAACACGAAACATGCCATAAATGTTTATGAATATTACAATAGGAAATACATGCTATAATACCATATTTTCCCGAGTGGCAGATGTTGGAAATACAAATTTTCCTCCTCTCCATCCCTTGAAAGGTATGCAGTATGTACAAATTTGGTGCCAGTCTGCTTATTAGATTGAGCTACAAAGTGCTCTGAATATGGAAATCTTAATTATAACCATCCTATATTTTAAAAGCTGAAATCATACTGTGCAAACCCCTTCATCCTGGAGGGAATAAGTACTTGAAGAAGACCCCAAAACTACCCCCAATCCCCTGTTGTTGAGCCTGATCCTGACCACCATTCAAGGAGAAGTATTTCATGGCAGGCTCCTTAAGAGAGCCACGTTGCTTTAGAACACTCATCATGGAAGCAAGGTTTTTATTAAATTATTTTAATACATCTGAATGTATGTAAATATTAAAAGTGTTTTCGTATGTAAAGTCAAACCTATTAAAAAGTCTAAACAGCTTCAAAACGTACAGAAATTCAGAGGGTAGAGTAAAAATTCTAATACGAGCCTGACCACACATGAGAGCACTCTTACAGCATATTTCATTTGTATCAGTTAGTTTCTCTGCTTAAAAGTCCGCCAGTTTAATCATGCACTGCTCTTGACTTAAAACACAGTTTTATGTTACAGCACATTCAGAAATCACGGTCGCATAAAGCGTTCAGCGGACAGACTTCGCTGACAGCCTGTGTTTGGTTAGCACCGTCTTCGCAGCTCCATCGACCCCAGAGCCAACACAGGGTGCCTGGCTGCCCAGCGCTCCGAAAGACAACAGCTCCAGGGGCAAAAATAATGATCCCCTCAGACATAACAGTGTTATCTGAAGCAGATAACTCCGCTGCCTTCAGTCCATATCCTGCGGCTTTTAAAGGAACATCAACTTTTGCAACAATCATATTAATGTTGAGTCATGAAGAGTTGGTTGTTTATTGCTCATATAGAGGAATTATTTGAATTGAACTCACTATTCCATAAAAAAAGTGGCCCTTAGACAGATTAGTCAATATTCCATGATGTTTCACACAGCTTGTTATTCTGTGGCAATTTTCAGGATTACGGGTTGGTACTGCCTATTATCTGTGACATGATTCGCTGCTGAACTGAGAAAACAAAAGCAACGTAATTGGACAAATTACGACACACCATGTCAGTCAGCCCACCAATGAAACGGTGGAAGGGGCTTCTTCTGCAAGTGCGTTTGTTCTCCGTTGATTGTTAGACATTTCACTGAACAGAAACAGAATGACTTATAGTGTCTTGGACACTGGCACAGGCCCAAGCACAACATCTACTTTGAAAAGTAACCTGTTAAATCCAGAAAGTCCTACATTTCACTCACGCAAACCCATTCTGTCATGTTTTATCAGTATGCAAAATCCACTGCGGCTAAGCAGAAGTGCTTTACAAAAACTTGCAATGTGGAAAAAAATAAAGCGGCCAGGTTCAAGAGCAGTAATGTACTAGGACACTCAGTGTGCTTCTGAAGCATGGCCATCAATTACAGCTCCTGAGCAGTTTGCTTTGACACTACAAAAGTCCTCATTACCTGAAAAATAACTGTAAAACAATGCTGTTCATAAGACAGATAAGGGGACTGTCAGCTTCTAACAGGCTTCTGAGTGGTCTCCTGTCTGGGGGGGGGGGGGGCACCTCAGGTTTCCTTGTTACCCAACAGAGTCCAAACATTCAAACCTCACTAAGCAAGTGTCCACAGACACACAGGAAGCCCAGCTGGCTGACTAATGTCATACAGGTCACTCCGTCACAGTATGTCCAGCTAAGAGCATCACGAGCAGCATGTGACCTGTGGTGTTGCAGCACCTTTAAAAGCGTACCGTTGTGCTTACTTGTGTCTGATGTAAAAGTGGTAGTTTTTATTTGTAGTACATGTACTCAATGTTTAAACATGAAAAATCATTATTTTGACACCAATAAGTCCGTTAAGAAACTGCAATTTATAACAATATAAATGTGTACATATAACTGTAATTTATTAATAATAAACTGAAGTTAAAATGGACTCTGGTAGAGCAGCTTGTGGTGCACTTAAAGGGGTGAGCTCCGTGCGGAGACCGTTAAACGCATGGTTCTGTGGCAGCATGCAGCTGGACACGCTGTGAACACACTTCAGCGACACACTCCAGAGCCCGTCTGGTCCTCCGGGCCACTGGGCCACAAATAGAGCTAAACAAGCAGTATTCCCAACCGCTGCACTCTGCTTAAAGAGGATACGTTGGGCTGCAGGGGCTTCTGAAGCCTTTACCAGGTGACACACATTAGCAGAAATATAAAAGTACAGTCCTGTGTGCATTTCTGCAGGCATTTTCTGCGAAATTTTGTTGACAGACGTGTTTGTGAAGAACGCAGACAGAAAGACGTTGTAGGGGCTCACTGAAGAACAATGCAGATCTGCACAACTGGATGTCTGAATCCTGACACTCACTGTGCTTCATTGTGCAGTGATGATTACATGCAAAGCACTTTCTCAACACAAAGGAAGAGAACTATAGATGTACCAAGTATGGAGCCTCTGGATAATGTTCAGCTTGTCCTTTCTCCTTGAAAAGATTTTCACAAATTACTTTGTAAAGCTGCTTTACGGCACACCATGCTGCCTCATAAAGGAACTGATTGAAAAGAAAAGAGGAAAAAAAAAAAAAAAAAAAAAAAAAATTTGCTTTATCTGGGCACAACCAAGGGGGGTACATTGACAAGCATAAATTATGATAAAAAAATTTTAATAAAAAAAATTTATTACAAAGGTCTCTGTACTTTGAAATTGTCAGGAAGATATAGTGTCCTACCTGGAGAGAAATCTCTGCCTCAATTAGAACACTGAAATATTAAAAAGAGAAATTTCACCTTCTCGAGGGGGCTTGGAAAGGTGCATGTAAATGAAAAATGTACATGCAGGTGTCTTCCAGGTGAAGCAATCAGCTTTATTCATTGCTTCTTATAGAGTTACATAAAACTAAATTACAAAAATTATTAACCCTTTGTCTATCTAGCTTGCCACAAACCTGCTGCTTCCAAAACAACAGAAATGGACATTTTTATTTGATGCAAATACAAGCTTCAAGTCAGGCATTTTAGAATTTAAATTTTACATTTTTAAATATTTCACAACTCTAACGTAATATCATGTATGATTATCAGCCAAAAACAGCAGCACGCTCCTCCAGCTCTGGATCCTAACAGAACACTTCCATTGTTTCCATTAAAAAAAGAAAAAAAACTGCATATTGATTGTCCTTTGCTTCTTAGTTCTGCAATGTGCTCAGACGCTACATGCTAAATGTAGCTTGTTGGAGAGCCAGACCCTGTATTTGGGGTTCAATTACAACACCCAGAAGGTTAAATCAATAGCATTTAAATTGCTTATGGTAATCAGAACTCTCAAATCACTGGGATCAGCAGGCACAATTTGCTGACCCCAGCTAAGCTTCCCCCACAAATGAGAGGTGTGACAGGTGGCCATTACACTGGGTCCGTTTGGATTACCTCACAGGTATGTGATGTTGGCCCGGGCCGGGTCACGCCGCGGTGGGCTCTGGAGAGAGGCTGCAGGCTGAAGGAGCACAGGAGAAACTCAGCTGGCGGTCACGCTTACACCTGCCCATCCAGACCAGGTACGTTTATGTACCTACTAATTATTTCACCTGAATGCAAGATTAGTCTACATACGCGTATAAGGTACACACAGAATTCACATGCTAAATCCTCAGCTTCAGTTCCATCACTCCCTCCCCTGTCCTGACCTGGCGGGCTCCTGTGAACCCTTCACTCGTGTCTCAGGGCACAAGACCCAATGCTCAATATCAATCTCAACTACATCTAGTGGAGGTCGAAATTGCGACTTTGACATTTTCTTTAATTAAACTAACGAGCCAGAACAGTAGGGCACAGAGCACATTTGAAAAAGGTGTAACACAATTCTCTCTCTTCAAACAGAAGAATTCTGTATCTCTGTATAGCATTTTGCTTTGGGGACAATATGGTCTCACCAGTTTGCAGAGATGTACAATCCCTCATGAGTATAGTGTGCTATATTGCACACTAATGAAAGGGACCCCATCTAATAGCCTTCAATTGCGGTCTAATAGGATTCATCAATACATGATCCCAGCACTCTCCTGTCTTTTACTATTAGTATAACATGCAGCCAGGGTTATATCTGATAGGTTAGATTCTTTCAAGTTAAAATCACAAACCAGCAAAAGCCCCATCCCTATAATTAATGCTGATATCAAAGTGTGTCTTTCAACTAGAGAACTACACAGCGTCCAAATCTTCACAAAAAAAAAAAAAAAAGTCATACATAAAATGTAGGGACAATTATAGCTAGTAATTAACATTGGGACTTAAAATAAATAAATAAATAAAAAAATCAGGAATAACATTAATTGAGGTAATTAACGGACTAAATATGTAGTTTGCATTTTAACAGACAACGTACAACACTTCTGTTATGTCCTGTATAAAGCACCAGGCATTTAATAAGGAAATTTGTATTAAAACAAAAAAGATGCAGAGAACAAATGAGGGATTCTTTACTAATTTACAGATATTCACTAACAGAAAAAAAAAAAAAACCCAATCTAGAGTTTTGCTGCGTGGGACTTGGGTCTTCTTGATTTCACGTTTGTCCCACACCATCCACAGATAGTGAAAATGAGACGGGAAAATCAAGCAGGAATATCTGATGAAAATATTATTCCCACTCGAGTGATTAAAACATAAATAAATCAGTAGATTCGTGTGTGCATACACAAACTACCACAACTTCGTAAAGTGAAAATCATTTTTTTTTCCTATACAGTATTTGTTTTTTAATGTCTCCATCTGCTGGAGAGAAAGTATTTTCAAATATTACCAGGTAACCGTTTTCCTTACACAAAGTGAGAGATTATGAAATCGAGCATTTAAATAAACTCATAATAAACACACAGACGGCACAGGTAAGTACAATAAAGTTCCAAATCTTTATATCTTTTTGGTTTCTGCCAGCTTAGCGACCTGTTACTATGAAAGCAGCAAGTTTTTTCATGTTCACCGAAAAAAACAACACGAATGAACTGTAATACCGAGGAGGCCCCTGCAAACACGTCAGGCAACAAGATGATCTGCTTTAATCAGAGTGGTGTCCCAACATGGAAATGATGTAATTGCACTCAACATGACACATTTCTGTACAGGAGAACACCTACTACATGGCCTGAAAACAGTCAGTCACTGGACTGGCACAGTTCCAAGATTAACATCAGCCCAATTAAAGAAGTGATTCCTTGGGCAGGAAGAGAGCAGAGCGAAATAAACACATGCCTATCACACGTGCGCCGTTTACTTCCCCTTTGTGTCCAGGTCTAATTAACCAGCACCGTTAATGACTGGGGCCGCGGTGGATGAACAGTAGGCTGCACTGGTGCTGATGCTTGCGATTTAGGTATACAAGCGACCGGCCCTCTCACCCAGCCCAATTAGCATACTGTAGGACAGCCTCCTGTAATTGGGTTATTAATGTCTTCTGTCCCAGGGATCAAGCGTAATGCAAAACTTGAAGGACCCAGAACACAAAAGGTTGATTAGAGTAATTGAGCAAAGTGGCTCTTTTGGGGTTAAAGACCTGAAACTTCTTAACATGGATTTCGTAATCGCTGTGCCTTTGACATCTGTTATTGGTCTTGGGTTACGTCCTCTGTGTTTCCGTTTAAAAAAAGAGCTCGTTGTGATATGCTGAATAACGTATTCTGGGAACGTATTCGTGTTTCTCTAAAGAATTGACAAATGATACCCAGGGTTTAGTGTGGCTTCTGACGCCCCCTAGAGGTTACAGATATATCTTTCAGATCATTATCTTCACAAGCACAATAAATAAGACCAGCTTTTAGAATCCGGCATTCCTTTCATATCTTCTAATGTTTCACTGCACTGTTTTTAAACGTTTCACATAAATTCCACAATCATTGTAGGGGCCCAGAAAAGCAGTCATTCTATATCATTATACACTGCAACGTTATCAATGTAATAAAAGCAACAGCTACATTAATAACAATATATTCTTTACATACCTTCATGTTTTACGTTGTAGCGAAGCAATACCAACGCACTAACAGACCAAGGACAGGATATGATTTAACAGGATTTGTGCCGAAGGGAAATCAACTGCATTATTAATTAGCCAACCTGAAAGTCTTAGAACAAAGGGCAGCCATATTACATTTGATTTGAATTAAATTAAAATTCAGATAAACATTTTGCAGAACTCACCTTGCCTCCATATCAGGCTAAGCCTGATATGAAGTTTGTAATAATTTGTCACACAGTTACACAACACTCTTTTCATGTATGTGAAATTCTCAGGCCTTTGAAGACTGAAGAACTGTCTGATCTTAGCAAACACTTTGAAATGCACAGCTGCGGGGCTTTTAAAAAGTTACCTGTTCTCAGAGACTATTTCTTACCTTGCATTTTAACATATTTTCTGCTCATGGATTCACCCGATATAAAACGGAGTTAGTTAGCTTGCGATGGACAGTCGAAGCAGGTACATACAACTAAGTAAGACTACAGGTGTGGTAATTAGCGAGCACCACAGCAGCTGCTGAAGAGAAGAGTGTTGAGCACAGTAATTTAAGCACCTTTTGAATGACAAGAAACAGCACAAAACCACACAGTCTTTCCTGGGAAGTAATATGCTGGACAACTTAACTGCACCGATTCTGTCATCTGAATAAGTTGAGACTGACACGTACACCTAGGTCATATACACTTCTCACAGGTGATGACAATGAATTATATATAAAGGGTTTTGACATGTTGATTCTGTACTTTGATTTTTTGTATACAAAAATGTTCTTTAAACCAATCAGATCGCTGGATCAGTTGGCAGGAAGCTTGAGAGATAGCGCCCAGTTCATAATTCACTTTGATCACTGAGCACAAGAACACTTTCACTGTGTCACAGCTTTTCAGTAAAGCTGGAGGAATTAGCTTAGGAATGTCGTCTTTAAATAGACACCAATAGTGAGGTTCTCAAAGAAACAAGCAATAAAAGGGAAAAAGAACTAAATCACTGTAGGAATTTAAACAGCAATCAGTGGATCCTTTAAGGAATAAAAGCAGCTAAAAGACAACTGCTGAGACTCAACAAAGACAACCAAAGTTTCTTCAAAGTAAAACTTTGCCAATGAACAACAGAATCACAAACAGTTTTAAAGCTCCCTCCCCTCTAGGAGAAAGGCCTTCCTCTTTTTATGAGATGGTCCCACCAGAATGAAGACTTTTTCAGAAAAGTGTCAGAAGTTCCTTCCATTGTTCAATATCCTTTAAATGGTAGAAAAATGCTGACACATGAAAAGAGCAAAGCACAGGAGTGTTGAGCGTGCACTTCACATCTGCATCGGCTTTCTGTTTTCTCTTCAGGGCTGGACTGCAAACAGCTGGCGGTGTGGAGACGTCTCATGCATTTGCTGTACTTTGCACTTTGAGGCTCCATCCTGTACTTCTCAAAGATCCCAGGCCACAAGGTTCTGCTGCTGAGAAGAGCCACTGCGAGTCATCCATTTCACACGTCACAGACCAAGCTGCGGACACAGATCCATTTCATATCCAGGTCGTGTGGATAATTTGTTACTCATTTTCTAGGATTCTGCCACTGTAACATTAGGGTCTCTCTGTCTCTTTCAATCTCATCCATAATTGAGTCAGTGGCCTGAGCTGTGCTATAATAGGAACAAAGGGCAGAAGATTGATGCGGGCCGTTAGAGACCCAACCACCATTTTAATCACATGCAAATTGACAATCACATCACACACATAGGATTTTAGTGTCAGTTGTACAATTTTTAGCAAATGTTTACATTTTTAAAACGTGCTACAACAATCTCAGATGAGAGAGATCAATCAAATCTTCCAGGGTTCTGCGGAATATATTTACTGTAGATATGATGTAGCTTGCTTTTCATTGGGGGGGCAGGCATTATGCTGCTTGCTTCTCTAATACTTGCACAAATCATCTTATTTGTTTACTTGTAATGTCCTGAATGCACCTATTACTTCTTGAAATTAAAAATTCATTTTATGAAGTGTTTAACACATTTATTGTTCTGACACATCCTTTCACATATATGTCATTACTCAGCTGCTGCTCCTCACATAGGACTGTAAAACCAGGTGAGAAGGTAACGTGAGACTGTGCAGGTTGTGAGATTGTGAATTCAAGCCCTCGTCGCCCTTGTGACATAACCACCACAATCAGAACAGACTGGCTCAATATGGCACAATCCGAATTAATTTTTGACCTGAATAAGAGGGATTGATTAACCATTTAGTAATCCAATCGTTTGGAAAATAATAACCAAGTAAACACTTGAGCCAATCATTTACCTCTTTGTGGAATAAAAATATTCTTCCTGCACGTGCTTGTCCCATGAGGGGGTTAACATTAGGTCACATGACACGTTTCCAGGAGAGTCAGAAACATGGCCGCAACAAAGCAAGACTGGTCTGCGGTGGATTACTTATTTATTGGAAACTTTAAAAGCATTAATTATTGAATGCTATTTTTGCCAAAAATATTGAACTTGCAGAGTTTTTCCGGCATATATGTCAAAGCAGGCAGAAACACTTTGCTCATGTCAAACGTTCTCTTCTGATATGTTCTGAGCATGTAAACATACATGTTATTGGATTGGCGTCCATGTATCAGTTAAATTGGAATCGTTAATCAGAAGGGTTTCAATCTGACTGATGAAAAAAAATGTCCATGTAACCACAGCTACTGTTATCACTCAGGTACCATCAGCAGCCCTACAGCCAAAACGTACGACGAGCTGTTTTTGAACCGGCACCAACATCACACCTTCAAGCTTAAAATTGAAAAGAACACACCGAAGCTCCTTCCTCCTGCTCTGTGTCCACTGGGCCCACTTATTAAATCCCACAATTAATCTGTTCATTTCTCACAGCTGCCAAGAGTTAAGGCCCACACTTCTGATGCTTTAATTACAGAGAAACCAGGAAGGAAAAGAAAAAGTTGGCATTGGTGAATTACACTGAAATCCATGAGATTGTTCAACCTCATTTAACACCCAATTAATCTGGTAGACACTTTACAATTTAAAATATCCATTGAGTAAATGGATGCGTATGATCTTATCTGTTGTAGGAACATCAGAATAAACCAACAGTCATGAACACAGGTAAAAGACCTCAATATTGTCGCAGACAGGAACAGGATCTGAAGATGGTTACGGAGGTATAACGCAGTATCTTAAGAGCCGCACGTGGACACACTCCGCAAAATACCGTAAGCATTGCGTGTAAGTGTACCGACCTATACAGAGTGGTTTGGACACAAATGTCAGGCATCTGCTTAAATGTTACATCTTGCCATTATGTAAAGAGGGGCTTGCAGTTAGTCAGATACTGTACGTGTAAAATGCATTCTATAGGCAAAGAGCAAGATAAGTACGTTATATACTACTTGCATGCATGCACACGCATGCATTTTATATATATATAAAAGCATTACTATTGTGAAGCAAAAGCCTTTTCTGCAAGTGCACTGATTGTTGTCCTTGATAAGAACAGCAGTTGTAGTGAGTCCCACTTTAGACCTGTTCTGCAATTAAGCCTTATCCTGTGGTTCAGATAAGAGAAAAAGAACCTGTATTACTACTCTACATACTGTTCTAAAACTGGATATGGCATGTCTGTCACTATTGGGGTAACGACGACACGTGCCTCTATAAGACTGTGTACTGAAAATTGGCTTGTTTACACATGTGAAGTTTGAAAAATCATTTTATCGTATTGCCTTACGGCAGTGTTACACAAAGCTAGGGGGGAAGAATCAAAAGACTGCGATGCAACTGCAGATTCACTCCAGCACATTTCAGAGGCACGCATGCTAGTTTTTAGCTCCCAGCCCAAATAAGTGTCAAGGTCTCAGCCTGCCTCACACGTCCGTTCCCATCAATAACGCAGAACCTTATTTGCCTTTCTCGCTGACGGAAAGGGGAGTTTAATCAGCTATCTGATAAAAATAGATGATGAAATGGGGCTTTTAATAGATTAACCACAAACTGGGGATATAAAAATCTGCCCTTCTGCTCTGTCATAAGTTTAATGGCAGCTGAGCACTTCTCATTATGGAACAGAACAAGATGAACATTTTCCTGTTCGTTAACAATATGTTCTGTGTATTTTTTACCTCATCGGTGCCAATTTTTCCCCCTGCTTTAAACTTGCATTGACTGTACAATTCTTTATGGGGAGTGTTAATTACGTGATAATGGATAATGGTAATTAAACACAAAGGACGTAATGAAGCTTCATCTTTTTACCAGCCGCAAGACCTCCGAGAACGCCACGTGAATCTGCCGGGTCCGGAGATGAACGGATCAAATTATTATTCAATTTCAGAAACCTCATCCTAAATTCATAGAAACAAGAGGAGATTAAGAACTGAGTGTGGCGACAAAAGCAATGCATTTTAATAATGACCTTAATCAGACCTGCAGACGATTTGACCGTGTAATCGGCTTAAAATGTGATCATTAGTGACGAACGTGGTCTTCGTTTGACTGGCTCGGACTGGCCATCAGTAAAGCACAGCTAGCTTCTGCTAACATCAGTCAAATTACCGAAGCAACAAATCCATTAAAGACATAAGAGTTTTAAGATTAGGACACTGTAACTATTGTTATCAAATTTAAGAGTGTAAAATTGCTTTCACTTTCAGCTGTGTTGCAGACATCAACACAGGTACTACAGGCTACATTCAGCTTGCTAGGCAATGAGACGAGTCAGGTGTGTTCCTCATACCGATTTGCTTGTTTGCGTTACTCAACCTTACTGTTGAATGACAATGTGTTTGTGTAGGAGCTAGGCATCTACATAGAACACGTTCATGGGGCACCATCATCTCTGGGTACAGAGTGGGACATGGCTGTTATCTGTAAGCATTAAAGAGAGCTTCTTCCTACACGTGGAAAAGCTCAACAGGTCTGAATTATACTAGCTGGGCTATGCTGTATATATCATGCATGTCTTTACTCAGTGTGTACTTTCAGCCAGAGCTCGCCTTGACCAGTTTGGTGCCCTAGGCAAGATTTTAACTAGCGTCCACTACATTGAAATCAATTCCACCACCAGTCACTTCTATAGGCATGGACAGCACCCCTAGCATTTGTCTATATGGCCCAGGCCCAGGGCCAGCTCTGCTGTCAGTATCTCTAAAACACCATTAATACCAAGCAAATTACTTGCCGTTAATTTCTGTAAGCCACTAGAGCCACTTAAACAACAGGGTTTCCTCACCTAGGAACTCCATGAGACCTCCTGTGTTCAAAATCCTATACTTTCTGGAAAAGCCAGTTTACGTAAACCCTGACATACTGAAGTAAATCCTGGTTAAAAAAAATTATATATAATACACACACATTTTTACATGTACCACACAGGGAAAGTGTGCACAAAGAATATAGTGTGTACATAACATAAAAGACTGCAAATATTTTTCAGTGCAGTTATACCCGTTTATAAAAACTTGCCTTGTTTGTGTTCCTGACAGTTCAAATTCCTTTCAATTACCTGGTTTCTGTCAGTGTTAATATTGAAAACCTACAGGCTTTTTATATTCAGTACTCAGTCAGGACCTCCATTATGACTTAACAAATGAAAAGAGCTCTGCTTTGTCAAGCGAAGGTAATCTTTCTTTATAGTCCATCCACGTGCAATGGAGCAGCTCGGTATCTATAGCCATATTTCACGAATGAGGACTTTGATGGACCATTATTGAAGATGTGCAACACTGCAGGTTTCAAGGGTAACCTGAGTAACTCCTCAAAATCAATGCCTATTGCTTCTCTAATGCAAGCTATTAGATCAGGAAGGTGACAATGTAAAACATGGATGTGCATTAACTAAATCTGGCCGCGCTGAACGTACATCACACATTCACGTAAAAGTGATTATCTGTGTGTTAAATTGCAATTTTACAGGCTCTAGAGCATAAGCTATATGTCAATAATCATGAAATCAACAAGTGACATTGATTACTTGATTGACAGAACGAACGACACAATCATCAGTCAAACACAGTCTCATGGTCCTGCTGATGTGAGCCATAAATCACAGATAAAATTGCACTGACATACTCTTGTAGTGTGCTCAGTCCTGTTTACTGTGACACTGTGGACTTCCAGGCATTCACACACATCAGTCCTGGTGGTAACAGTTACTAAGGCTCAAACACATAGACTTACCATATCAAACTCAAAAAAATATATACATTTTATGGTTTTTAGGTCTTTCCTAAAACCAGTAATCTAAATTGGACTTTAAATCAGTGTAAAAACTTGCATTTATGAAATGGAATATACCTGCTTATTATTCGTCAATATTTTATAATTTCTACACTAACAAAAGAACAACTGCCCACACAACACACTCCACTGGTGTGTTTTAATTAGTCAGTGTATTACAGTGTAATTGCGTGACAAACATCTGCCTCTCAGTTGTACACTTAAATATAAAACAGCCACCACTTTGATTTTAGTTGTTATCCATTATGGATCCACACACAGGGACCTAAAAATCTAGTGCAGCCTAACCAGCATGGCTACATTTATAAAAAATACAGTTTGGTATCTTGGAAATGATACATAGTTCCTTTAGTCTGAATAAACCATAAATGGTATAAATCCAGACAGTTTCAATATACAGCAGTAACATAAATCATTTTCTTGACTTGCTTCAGTAAACACAAGTACAGCTCCTATACTCTGAAATATAGCGCGCAGACAAATCCCGCCAAACATGATGGGCGCTACATTCTTCAACATGAAGCCTGAGAGCGACCTTCTGCCTTCCTGTCAGTCAGTTCACAGGTGCTTTGTGAAAGCTTCCTACACCATGGATCATGCACAGAAAGAACAATAGTATTTTACGCCTCACACTATAGGGTCAAGACATAATTCAGGTCAGGTCAGGTCCCTGGCACCCTTTGTAAGTGCTTGAGGTGTTGCAGTCTGATGTGGGTCAGGCCACACTCAAGGGTCTCCCGCCCCAGGTGGCGTGCCCTTCCCTGACCCACGTGAGCGGAAAGCCAGAGCAGCAGAGTTGATGCAGTATCTCCTTCCTGTTGGCGCAGGGCCATCATCAAACACGTGGCCCAGATGAGCACCACACTACAAGGCACAAAAACAAGTCCATTAAACAACAGCCCAAAACACTGGGCTTAAAAGAGCACCTGGAATTAGGCCTACCTGACTGCATCTGGTTTCAAATCTGTGCATTCCACAGGAGAAGTCACTTATTAGAGTGACAGATTCCTCTTGAAGCAGGTCAGAAAAGGACGGCCATCCTGTGGTTGCAAAACGCGGAGCTGTTAGAGACCACTGACACCTGTAATGTCATAGGTCACCTGTATCTGCAGTACAATGTATCCTATAGTATACCAACGTGTACGTCGGTATGAGACGAGAGAGTTTGTATACACAGTACATGCCACCAATAAAACAGTTTCCCTCAGCAGCACCAGACACACCGGTGAATGCCTACCCTACAATGGACAGCACAGTAAATGGAATGCAAAGCAACTCAAAAGAAGGAAAAAAAAAAAAGTGTGATTAACAATCTGTAAATGCCCCTCATCCTCAACAATTACAACACTAAATCTGATTTGTTAATAATTTATTACTACCCAATCACACACAACAGTTAGGACACTGACTGACAGGAAAGACAGGGTGCATCCAGATTGAGAGAGGCTAGAGAGCAAGGTACGTGCCCTCGCACGCACGCACACACACACACACAAAATGAAAGCTGTACAATGTCCTGCACAGAACTGCTTTAGGAAACAGCTTTCACAAGACTGACCTGATCCAGAGTCAAACTTCTTGTCAGAACTGCAATTCAACAGATGGGCAAAATCAAACATTTCACTAGCAAATGTAAAAGATTTCGCTGTTCATATATTGTCAGTTTTACCAACACCCACAATCATATGATAAATGATGTTTGTATACTAAAATACTTTGAAGCACAAAGACAGCTGAAGAGATGATGTTACTGTGAACTAGGGGTGTTTGGTATGGCCAATAAATATATATATATATATATATGTATATATATATATATATGGTTAGATTCACGATATAGATAATTTTTTTTATGTTTTATTCACTGTTTATTTACTTTTATTTAACCAGCAACTCCATCCTTTTAAGAAGCACTGTTTGCCTCATTATAGTAAATATTAATGTACGTAAAATACATATGAAGAAACTAACTTATTATAGCAAAAGTGCATTTTAGTTATTACTAATTCAGTCAGTAAGGACTTGCTGCTTCTGTTTGGTTACCTCAGGATGTGTGGGAGATGCTGTGGCTTGTACATGTACGCAGTCAGACTTTCTGTGTTTGGTTTGGGTTTGCTTTTATTTCCAGTAAAAAAAAAAAAAAGTGTTGCCACCTGTTGTATGAACAGTATCTTAGCAAAGTTTGCAAATAACAAGAGACTGACCAACATTAGATTCTGCAAATCCAAACTGTTGCCACACCATCAAAGTAACACCTTTTTTTCGGAACCAATTCTTTATGCTATGCTGTACAATTGATGATTTGACAGCGCAGCTGACTGTCTACGAACGGCGTGCTGTTCAATTTTGACAAGAGTGCAATATTTTAGCAGTTTGATAGTATATAAATACCTATTACGTTTTTGTTCAAGATCTAGTCCCTAATTTGAGATGCACTGAGACAGATATTGAAAAAAAGTCTTGAGCACAGACATCACATGAAATCGCTTTGTTTCACATTGAACTGTTTTTGATGTAGTTCTGTTGCAGCCACCAACCACACAGAGATCATGTGAGGCTTGCCACTTTGTTCTAGTTATACTTGTATGAAGTTGTATTGCGGTTCTTGTGATAACTCTCAAATGCGTACCATGGATGCAAGTGCAACCGATCTCAGTAAAACACTGTATCGCCCACCACTGCTTTGAATGATTCATCGCTTTTTTCATGGGGGGTTGATTAAAGTCTTACAGTCCTTATTCTGGGCCTGTGGTCTGTCAGGCACCCAGAGCAGACCATTAATTCTAATATGTATAATACTACAGAGCAGGTTAATAGTCGTGTTGCTCCGTCAGCTGTCAGACAACCCCCCCACTCCCACCTGTGTCATCCAAAGATAGTAACTACACCTGCTCACACCCACCACCTGGAGCTCACCTGAACAGCACGGTCCCGCAAACCACACACGCATAGGTGCCGTCTTCCTTATGGTTGGTGAACTCCCCTGTGAATGGTCTGTGTGGGAGGGGCCAAGCATTAGGTCATGAAGGTCAGCGAAACCAGTGTCAGGAAGCAGAGTGCAGTCAGACCCACCGCTCTGTGCCAGCCTCTTGGGTGACATGGTACTGGATCAGGGAGAGGCGCTGCCGTAGCTCCTTGTCACAGAACTTCAGCGGCCACCTTGGTCTGTCCTGGTGCTTCCCTGGGTCACCGGGAGCCAAAGGTGAACAACTGCACTAGAAGCAGGTCAAAAACTGGGACAGGGCTTGTCCCAAAACAATGCAAACACATAATGTAGCAGCAATGGTAGAAAATATGAGGTGTTCTATGCAAATGGACACTGTTTATTGGGGGAATCTAAGAAATTTGAGGAACAGGTTTGGAGCCACCAACTTCATTTTCTTTACAATGTCAGCATTCACAAAATGGCCAGTGGTTATTATCTCGGTATTTAGTTCTTGCACCTTTGTTCACTGAGCAAACCCACTGGCTGCTGAACCAAGGCCGGTGACCATACCTTTACATGCTGCTGACAACCCAACGCTTTGCACTCGGGGCCGCCAGACATTCTTGCTATGCCTGAGCACAAGCTGCAGGGCCCTGTACACAGGCAGTCTAAGTGGTGCAGCCATCTGGCTCGCAGCGCACACTCCACCAGCGCTAACAGGGAAAGTCAAAAGAAGCGCACCAGCAATTTCCACTGATGCGGTTTTCACTCCCCCTGGTGGCAGAACAAGTGAAATTGCAAAGATAGAACGCTCTAATGCGACATGAATATAATTAAATAAAAAATAGTAATAATAATACACAGAACTCTACTATACATCCTACGTCTGAACATTTCTTTTTTCTAAATCTTCAAAAATATAAAAACTCCGGTATTAAAACTCAACAAAGCAGCCAGTAAATATATCCAGTGTATCATGTATACCTTAACACCGGCTTCATGTTCTTGTCAACCAGTTTAAGATACTTAAATTACACGCTTATTTGTCTCATGATAAGCGAGAGCAGTTCAAGTAAAAATAACATTTTTACATAATAAAGAAAAAGTCAGTCATATTTGTACATATATGCTTTAATAACTGTCTCTCCTCCCAGTCAGCTGCCTTTGTGGGAAAACAGCAACACCAACAACAAAAGTATTATACTAAAAACTCGCCATGTGCGTCCGTGCAGTAACAGTATTATACTAAAAACTCGCCATGTGCGTCCGTGCAGTAACAGTATTATACTAAAAACTCGCCATGTGCGTCCGTG
>JABJVR010000052.1:10750448-10760621 GCA_025773905.1 Chitala chitala
TATATTTAGTAGTACACAAAACTTCGCGGAGTACTGCATTATAGATGTTATGAGACTGCAATTCTGTCTCATCACACGTGGCATAATACTAGGCAGCTAGATATAGACGCTTCCAATATAAGTATTTTAGCCAAACAACCAGATAAACTTAATGCATTAGACAAATACGTAAAAAATGTTGATAGGCCACAAGACAAGGTGCACACGTATACACACAATATAACACGCAGTCTCTTTACGTGGTTACCCGGAGAGGGCCATTAGTGGTCAGATTGTCTTTTTTTTTTTTTACATTTTATACCCGGTTCCATTTATGAATATCAGCGGGACGCCTGTGAGTAGAGTTATAACAAAACCTCAAAAAACACAATCTGAAGACTCATACGAGTACTGTGAGTATAAAGTGTTTTGACATTCCGGCACTACGATAACCAGAATGTCCGTTTAAAAACTCCAAGGCACTGAGCCCTGCAATCTGAAAATAAGCGTTTTAAGTTACGCATGATTTTGTTTTATGCAGCAGCCTTGCTGTAGCAGGTTGCACCGCAGCAGGGACAAGCGATTATAGGGCGTCAATGGGGTTTAAAGGGGTACCATTTAATACAGTAGGGCTAAACCCTTTTGACAAAAATGCATTAACAAAGGAGACGCACCAGCGGCTGTCCACTGCTGGCACATCATCTGCTGCATGCCAAGACAAAAAAAAAAAAAAAAATCTCACCATCGCATAGTAAAAAAATGAAAGAAAACGCCGAAATGCTGGTAAGCACTCAGTATATTTCCAGGGGAGGTGTCATCAGTTTCAGCCGAATGCTTTATTTTCTGTTCTGGCTTTCCTGCGGTATGTAAACAACTGAAATTACAGCAGGGAGGATGAAAGAGCGCATAAGCGATAAACCAGAGTCCCTTTAAAATTGGCAAGTAAATCACCTGCATTACATAAACATCGAGACACATAAAGCAGTCATAAAAACGAAGTCAATCTGAAAGGCACTCTTTGTTGTTCCCGTGTTCAGTTTGCAATAAAAAGGCACCGGCATCTCACTCTCTGCTGAGCGTTTCCTCTTCCACCTCAGGGCTCCCTGGGCTGGATATTTCAAGCATTGGCTATCAAACACCTTTGACCTTCCAGTTCCTCCTCAGTATGTAGAAAGCCTCTTTCCCTGCTTCAGACATTCCCTCTAGGGGACATTAAGGCACGGAAAGACCAGCAGGCAGCATACACAACACTGACGCCAGCAGTGCTTTCAGACGGCATCAGACACTCCTGTCACACCTCACCTTGGCTGACATCACTACACCCTATAGTATTTCTGTTAAACATTTTCACCCCTAGTTATCAAGTCAACCAAACACTGCAGTCTGATAGTAGCCTCCTTATTTTAACATTCTGCTGGACACCCAAAAAGCAGCAACCAGTTGGACGACCCAGAGGGTTCACTGCTCCACCTTTACTTGCCACCCAAGTCAGGCCTTTGGGTGCTGGCTTCACCATTAACTTTCCCTCTTGTGATCCCAAACACTGCCAGTTTAATTAATTAAAGACATTCATGACACGAGGATTTGGTGTAAACCAACATATTAAGTTCACAGGAATTCAGACAAATTTCTCAGTTCTTGTTCATGCTGTAGAACAGCCCTTCAATAAGATATTTTTAAAAGTATTTTCACCTTCGGTCTGCTCCTGAACCAGAACGATTTGATTTGTGCATTATGCTGTATCATGGCATTTTTTTTCCCCTGAACAAGTGGGATTGAAGGACACAAGCACACAGGATAAAGTGACAGGTTTATTAAGTGACAAAGCGTATGCAGCACGGAGCGTGCCACTCTGGAGAGCCCACTCAGCCTGCTACTGGGGGGCCTGGGGCGTTGGCACAGTCCTGAGAACACAAATGCACCACAATGGTTTATGTTAAGGCTCCACTGCAGCTCTCCTTGCAGGTGTGTGTGAGCAGTGCTAACCTGCGAGGCGTTCTGAGACACAGGGGTGGATCACACCCCAGAAATGCGCCATTCTCACAGCAGTACTGCAGCAAGGCTCTGAAGCACAGGTCCTGTAACACAGTCCGATTATGGCAGCAACAACTGTATGTGCATGTGTGCCTCCTCTGTAAGCAGACTCCAATAAAGGACACACACACACTACCTTGACAAGCACGTGTGGGTTGCCCACAATGATGAGCAGGGCCTTGGCTCGAGTGATGGCCACATTGAAGCGCTTAGGGTTGGAGAGGAAACCAAGTACTTTTTGTACATCCTCACTGACAGAGGCCTCGTTTGAGCGCACCTAAGGGGAGGGCCAGGCATGGATGGGTGGGGGCACGTACACACACTGAACTGTAAAGAAACAGCGTGGCACAGGTGTGGCCTGAAGGAAACTTACCATGGACAGCAGAATCACCAGTGCCTCCTGTCCCTGGAATTCCTCCACGGAGCCCACCTTGATGTCCGCCAGACCCGCCCGATGGAGCAGGATGCGGATCGTCTCCACCTACAGGGTGAGGCGCATGGACAGAGGTGCACATGGAGCCAACCGCATACATGTGGGTTCCAGCTGGATTTTTTAAGATACAGTCAAAGACAAAAACGCACCGCACGCTACAGAGAAATAGCATTTCTCAGACCTCCAAGTGTCGAGAGCTGTAGTAAGTTACACACACACACGTGTGTAGTGATGCACGTGCTGAATGAGGTCATCACACCTGTTTCCTGTAGGGGGTGATGATCCCAATGTCTGACACTGCGATGGGTTTGTACAGCCTCTTGGCCAGCTGACAGCAGTAGAACATAATCTGCACAGCCTCCGCAGGATTAAACCAGGATGGGTTGTTGCCCTCTCTCATCTCCTTACCCTAACAAATGAAACACACATTTGTTCCCAATGCGACCTTTACAAGCACACAACTGATGTCATTAACTGTACTGAAGGAGACCTGTCCACACTGACACAGCTGAGATGTGTTAGACCCTGTCTGCATCTGTCAGCTGTGATCCTCTCCATGACAGGCACACATCACACTCACCACCAGAACCTTCTGGGCCCAAGTCCCAGTGCCTCACGCCTTCACACATCACAGCTCAACTGTATCCAGTCTCCATCAGAGTACAAACCCAGGCCCCAACTGGCCAAAGAGGGGCCCAGTATCTCTCACCCTTAACCCGTGGAAGATTATGGGTAAGCCTTTGGTAGGCAAACGGCTCCAGTTGCACAGAGTGTCCACCACAGCACGCTCAGCCCGCGCACACAGCTCCCCACCATAGAACAGCTGCGAGGGCAGTACCAGCAATGCCTCATGGGATCTGTAGTTGTATATCAGCTTGGTCACCTGCAGCAGCAGGCAGGGAAAATGTGAGCTTATACACAAGAAAAGAGTATGCACCATAAAAAAGAATATTACTCATACAAGCTTCTGACCAACTCTGACAGAAACAAAGTTGAAATTTTGATGATGCAGTCCCCATACACTTTAAGCTGCATTTGATTTAAAGACTTTTAGACATTTGATTCATTGCGCAAGTGGGTGAAGAGGCACAGCATTATATCACCAACTGCACGGACTGCTCCACGTTCTCAGTAACTCTGCGGCGCAGCCCCAGCCCTCACCACCAGGGGGTTGTAGCCATCCGTCCCCCGTGAGTACAGAGGCCTCTTCATGAGTCGCTCCAGAAGGGACACCCCGAGTCCAAAAGCGTGAGCCTGCTGAGACTTCACCACTGGGCCCAGCTGGTGGGGGTCACCCACCAAGACTATCTGGGGATGTCAGAGTGCGTGCGTGCGTGTGTAGGGGACACAACACTAATTACCAATAGTCCACACAAGGCCATCAGCAGAGCAGTGAACAGCGAGATGCCTGCGACACCTGGTTACTGTACGCTCAAATCTGATTCCACCCCGTTGACGATTTTAGGAACGTCTACCGGGTTAAAACAGGTAGAATTTAAGAAGTCCGCTAGTTTCCCATCATCAAAAGTTTATCTACATTGTGCACAGACGTTTTTCTACATGGACCCACAGTATTTGCCCAAGTGCATTAACTGAATTTTTAAATAATCTTTAAACTGCTCATGCTGAAACTCCATTAAATACACATGGTCCGCACTGCACGGCAGCTAGTGTGCTGAGAGCGAACGAACTAAAAGAGACCAAAGTGTTGCCATGAGACGAGACAAGACAGGTGGGGCGACCATCGGGAGACGTTCCACCTGGCCGTCCGTCTCGGATACAAGTCCCATGGGGATCAGCGTCTCCGGTTCCGTGGCTTGTCCCGCCTCGTCTATGAACAGGTGCGTGACGTGGCCAACGCTGGTGTACAGAGACAGACCCATTACTAAACACGCTGCTAGTGAGTTTACGTTTGTGAGCAAAATCTGAAAGGGCCAAATGACTGACGGAAGAACAAGCAGTGGGACAACAGCATTGAGGACAAGCTGTGTGCAACAAATTGCAGCGGCACCTGTACCTGCTCTAATAAACACCTGTCTGTCACAGCACCACAACAGCTACTGAGATACCACCAGAAGAGCCGCTCTCACCGAAGGCCAAGCTGGTACAGCATTCCCGCACTGGAACAGGTGCAGACCACAATTCGGTAAAAGGAGGCCTGTCGGATGTCTTCTCCCGCTTGGCAGTATGGCCATAAAACCTCAGGAATGGACTAGGCAGAAACACACGAATACAAAAAGAGAACTAACTGTAGCGTAGCCTAAGAATCCTGATAGATCCGGCAAGTTACACTGCAGTCTATGCAGTACCTCCTCTGGCCTGCAGGTGGCATTAACACGCACAAGGCTGCCAGTATGCAAGAAGCCACTATTGTGAAGACGCAAGCAGATGAGATCGGCTGCAGTATTTGAGGGTGTGCAGACCAGCACGCGACTGCTGGGGAGGCAGTGGTACACCTGGGCAAAATGCACAACAAGAAAACAAGCATTAAATTTATTATATAACGTCTACATTTAGTGGCTCAATGTGTACAACATCAGCATGCGATGTGGAAGTATACTGGTTCAAATCCCAGCCCAGCCAGGTGTGTCCTTGACCAAGACACTCAAAGGCACCTCACTGAAAACCACCGCATTAAAACACAAGACAACACAATTAAAATTGGATAACAAACAGGTAAGGCAGGTAGAATCATTGTAATAACCAGAAAATTAGATCACGGTGCACCTGCAAGATGGCCTCCACCAAAGTAACAGTTTTGCCTGTGCCAGGAGGGCCAAACAGGATGTAAGGTGTGGGGCGGCCCTCAGCTGCTAAAATGCGTTTGACTGCTTCCTTCTGGGCTGGATTAAGCTGGGAATTGAAGAAGCGTCCCATTTTCCAGGCTGCTGTGCTCTGAATCTTGGGATCTATAGTGAAAACAGCCACACTTCAAGTCTCCTCTTTCACAGGCAACTGTTCAAATCGAAGGTAAATAAGTGTTTGATCTGCTCTTCATACATCTCAACAGCCAATCGCTTGCCTGATTTTGTCTGCGTCGCCACAGAAACCATGTCCGCACACAGACGTAATATATTCTTATCGCTGGAGTCTTCTTCCTGTTGACACGTGAACAGTGAGAACCCTGCTCTGTCACCAGCTCTACAGTAATGCACTTCGTTCAGCACCTCTCTCTCTTCACCATGCTCGTCGTTGACGAGCCCCTCCTGATCCCACGGGCCACTGTAGTTAGGGCACTGCAGGGCCAGAGCACTGGGGAAGAGCACTAATGGGGGGGGAAACGGTAACACTCATCAAAACCGTTCTAGTGGCTCACCAACAAAACATGAGTACAGGAGGAGGAGGAGGATCAGAGACTCACCGCTCTCCCCGATGCTCTTGGCCTGTTCCAGAGCACAGTGACACCGACGCATGGTGAGCCTGACAAAGACATGGCTGGGTCAGCACTGAGGAGCTGACAGTGTCCACCCTGAACTGGAGAAACACCCTGTCTGCTTTACAAATCCACACTGTTTAAACTGGCCATTTAACTAAAATGAGTAGTCATTGGTCACAAAACGCTGCATCTCTGTGTAAGCCCCTTCTAAAGGTGCTAAGTCCCTCATTTTACGACTTTAAGGTCTCTATCCCGTCAAAATGAGCCTGCCACGTTCAAGGTTGGACCATTTCCTGTCAGCAGGCCCAGCTCGAAATACAAGCTGGTCCAAGCACCTGTTGAAGGTGAACTCCACATCCATGGGTTCCCCTAGATACTCATGCTGAAACACTCTGTTCACTCTCAGACTCAGCTCCTCCTTGTTGACCTGTACAAACAGACACACAATTTGCCAACATGCCAGGGGAGAGAGAGAGAGAAAAAACCATGACACTTATACAGCCATTTCAAAAGCCTTCTCATTACATCACATTTGAGTGTGTATCCAGTACCTCCATCACGTAGGCCACGTACTCCACCACAACCCCATTGGTCAGTGGTTTCTTCAGAAGCACTCTGTCACCTAAGACCATCGCCCAGCAGAGATGCATGGTGGTTACAGACACAGTGAAACTAACAGTTCACAGAAGAGCTCCAATTGTCACAGGGTCAGTGTGCGCTGCTGTGAGAATCGCCGCCCGCACGTACAGGCAACCGTTGGACTCACCGACGACCACGCTGGGAGCGCCCTCTGCCACCCCTGGAACCTCCAGGTGCAGGTGCACAGTGCCACGCTTGAGCGGGACCCCGCTGAGGGCAAACATCAGCAGCTCCCGCTCAGCCTCCAGCTCCTCCAGCCACAACAGTGCAGAGAAGCGTGCCTGCAGACAGTCTAGAGACAGAGGCTGGGGACAGACCACAGTTAGCCACCAGGGGGCACAAAAGACCAGCAACAAAAATCACAACAACTTATGAACAGTCTGTATAAAGATACAAACAAACGAGTCACTCAAGCCATAGTTTTTGATAGACGTAACAGATTCAGAAAGCTGGTGTTCTGCCTGTCTCTTACCTCCCCCAAGTGAGGCTGAGCCAACAGAACATCTCCCTTTGCCTCCACGCAGTCCCGAAGGGCCTTTGGCACAGGGTAGTTCTTCAGGAAGATGGGCAGATGCCTCCTGGGCAGCCTGCCAAACCCAAGGTGACGCTCACAAAAATCCACACAGCCATTCCTGAGCTGGAGCAGGTCCAGCTGCTCATTTAACCCCACATGTGCGATGGTAAAAGCAACAAATCCAGCTGGCAGTATGTTACAACAGTGGTGACCTTTACCCCCATGTTAAAGCTTTCAAAGGGCTACAATTATGCCTTTGAAGTACCCAGCATTAAGTTGTATCCATATGTACTTCCTGGGAATCCAAACAGTGAAATTTTCTTGGAAGAAATCTGACATATAATCATGTGTCCCAATGAAAGCGGGTAGATGAGCAGCTGCTAGTTTTTACCCAAGAGTGGCGTGCGAGTGAAGGCTGCCAGCTCACCGGAGAGGCGGTTCGGCTTGTATCGTGACCACGTGGGCCTCCTGCTTCTTAGTGAACGGTACGGCTGGGCTGTAGGGCACACTGGGCCACAGCAGCTCCTCCTCCTTGTTGCTCACCATCACATCCAAGCGCCTCCCAATGGTGAAAGTACGAAAGTGCAGCAGCAGCAGCTCAGAGCAGCGGCCGAGATTCCTGGAGGTAGGCACAAGGCAGCCATTCAGAAACCACTGTCAAACTGTGTGTGTGTGTGTGTGTGTGTGTATGTATACAGGCAGTTACTGACTTAGCTTTGCAGCACACTGTGACAGACATCTTCCCTCCAGGGCTGATATCCACATCTACGCACTCCTCCCTTAAGTTCTCCTTCTCCTCCTCCTTTTCTTCCTCCTCCTCCTCCTCCTCCTCTTCTTCCTCCTCTCCATATGCATCAAGCTCGTTCCCCTCAAACACACAGCCACCCATGATGCCCGCCATCAGGGGGGCATGCAAGCGGGCCACACAAGGGCCAAAGACTGCCTTGGTGCCTGTGAAGAATGCCCTGGCTATAGTGGCAGGCTGGGGGACCCCCTTTAGCCTGCTGCCAGTGGCTGGTGTGACAAGGCCCAGAGTGAACTGTCCCTGAGTATCCCAACCCGCCAACTCACAGCGGCACAGCACATGCGTCTCCGAGCTCAGGTTCCTACAAGGGGAGAAGAGGAACACACATCCTTTTCTGACCTTAACACTACATAGCCAGATCACAGGCTGAGAAGACAATCCCAGTCTGTGTGCAGTTATCAGTCCCCTCATCAAAAACTGCCATACGCCTACAGTCTTACGCACACCAGTGAGCACTACAGCAGTGCAAACACGCGCGTTTTACTTACTCTATCCAGACCGGAAGCTCTCGACTTTCCCCCAGCAGAAGGGATCCAAAATCAGCACTGTCCACAACCAGCCCCCCCTTGCTGTCTAGCAGGTCCTGAAGGCTCGTGTCAGAGATAGGGGGATCCGGATTTGGCCTACGAAGCACAGGGAGACACCTGTGAGCACCCCAGCTGGAATACCAAAACTTGCTCTGCCCACAGAGGGCCGCCGGGTTACCTGGGCTGCACAGGAGCCATGCACAGAGCCCTCCAGCTGTACAAGGACTGGCTGCTCTCCAGAACCACCACGTTGACCAGATCTCCAAGCTGGGGCACGAACAGCGTCGGTACCAGAAGCGAGTTCAGGCTGAAGAACACGCTGTTGTCCACCACACCCCTACAGCCGCAGATGCTTGTGACGCGCACCTGAACAAGTTTAAAAGAAAACGCAAATACGCTTTGTTCAAATGCCTTCTCCAGTCACCTACCCTATGTGCGAGTAATTCAACTTAGCAACACAAACCAGCATAAATTCACATTTTGGTTAACATCAACGGGCAAACCTAAATGCAGGCTTCAAAGATCAACTGCAATATATCAGCAAAATGCATGCATATGGTGGCTAAATGTGTATAACATATCCTTCATTACAGAGCCATTTCTCACAGCTACTACACATTCAGAAACCAGTGATTCATTCCGAGTCTTAATGGTAAACTGATGTTTCTGAATACTGGGAATCAAATTAACAAAATTGGGAAAACGCAGCAGAATAAAAACGAGGTTCGCAGGTCTTGCTAAGGGAGGCCAACCTGGTCCATGCGCCGGTACCGCAGTGGCCAGACCGAGCAGGCCTGGCTGCACCACTGGGTCGGGTTGATGAAATACTGTGACTGGACCCAGTCTCCCTTCATTGGCTCATAACCTAAACAAGCAGATACTTCAGCGGGTTACAAACATAACGCTCCAGTCTCCAATATTTTCTAGAAAAGGCACATAATTTACTGTCTCTGCATTGTGGAATTCAGCTTTACAACACTATTGTAATTAGCCTGGCTGAAGTAGGTTTCCTTAGCAGTAAATCAGACTCAGGCTACATGCTGCCAGTTAAATGTCATTCTGCACATTCAAACAGGATAAGTTGGGGACAGAGATAAAACCACACTGGCTAAGAGCTCTGTGGGTTGTGGGTAAAACCAGGCCAGTATCCTGACTCTAAACAGGACCAAACAGAAGTAAACCCCTATGCTGCAAATACCCTGGCACAGAGCCTGACGTGGAAAAAAGGTCGTGTTATTGATGAAGCCTCCATCCCGGTCACATGACGTGACAGTGCCAATCAGAGGCTTCAGACTGTTATCAGGCTTGGGGGCGGAGGCAGTCTCATTCTCCCAGCTGTCAGTCAGTAGTTTTACCTTCAGAATCAGACAAAAAGGCCAGAGGTCACAGGATCAGAATGTACAATTCCACAAGGGCTTTGCTGAAAGCCACACACTTCTATCGTAAACAGTATGCCAAAAAAAGCTTCTGTTAAAATCTGTCCAAAAACAGTCTGCTTCAACAAGTACGTAAAAAGTATATGAACGACTACGTCCGGCCATAACCCAAAGTCTGTGAACACGACACTATTTCATCCCTTAATTCATAATTCCAGCCATTCAAGAATTGCTCCTTATGGCATCAAAATCCAGCAATCAGAAGTTGACCAGATGAGACATTATAGCATGTTCTAAACATTCCATACTTAACTGAATTCCATACTAAATTCACTGGCAGAATATTTCAAAAAAAGAATACATGCTTTCTGTTTGACAAAAGGAATAGTATACAAGGTTCAAGTAAAAAAAAAAAAAAAAAAAAAAAATTCCAAAAACTCTTTATTACTAATGGCTAATGTTCCCATTGAAAATGAAATGTAATGACGAT